>OX183131.1:2339913-2572413 GCA_945261195.1 Cryptosula pallasiana | reverse complement strand
ACACACACACACACACACACACACACACACACACACACACACACACACACACACACACACACACACACACACACACACACACACACACACACACACACACACACACACACACACACACACACACACACACACACACACACATACATACATACATACATACATACATACATACATACATACATACATACATACATACATACATACATACATACATACATACATACATACATACATACATACATACATACATACATACATACATACATACATACATACATACATACATACATACATACATACATACATACATACATACATACATACATACATACATACATACATACATACATACATACATACATACATACATACATACATACATACATACATACATACATACATACATACATACATACATACATACATACATACATACATACATACATACATACATACATACATACATACATACATACATACATACATACATACATACATACATACATACATACATACATACATACATACATACATACATACATACATACATACATACATACATACATACATACATACATACATACATACATACATACATACATACATACATACATACATACATACATACATACATACATACATACATACATACATACATACATACATACATACATACATACATACATACATACATACATACATACATACATACATACATACATACATACATACATACATACATACATACATACATACATACATACATACATACATACATACATACATACATACATACATACATACATACATACATACATACATACATACATACATACATACATACATACATACATACATACATACATACATACATACATACATACATACATACATACATACATACATACATACATACATACATACATACATACATACATACATACATACATACATACATACATACATACATATGGTATCTTGAGAGAAAGAAAGAGATAGAGGAGAGAGGGAGAGAGAGGAGAGAGGGAGAGAGAGAGGAGATAGAGATTTTTTAGTTTTCTATACATTCATATATATATGCTTAATTATGTACATATTTATGGATATATTTATATCTACATAGAGAGAGAGGAGCTATATGTACATTGAATAAATATATTGATCAAAAATGAAACATTATATGATTATATACCTGATTACATAATAAGTAGGGAAAATCTTCCTATATAATATAGCTAGAGTCAGTAAATACTAAGTAATACAAAGCACCACAACTCGTAATGACAATCAATGCATACATACATACATACATACATACATATGGTATCTTGAGAGAAAGAAAGAGAGAGAGGAGAGAGAGATGAGAGAGATTTTTTAGTTTTCTATACATTCATGTATATCTGGTCAATTATGTACCTATTTATGGGTATATTTATATCTACATAGAGAAAGGAGAGAGGAGAGAGGAGATATATCTACATTGAATAAATATATTGATCAAAAATGAATCATTGTAGGATTATATACATTTATTACATAATAAGTAGGGAAAATCTTCCTATATAATATAGCTAGAGTCAGTAAATACGCACATGTCCATATTCATGTACATGTGCATAAATGGACATGAATACGTACATGTCCATATTCATGTCCATATTCATGTCCATTTATGTACATACCTATGTTCATATTTATGTACATGTGCATGTCCAAATTTATGTCCATATTAACATTTTATAGCTATGTACAGAGGAGAGAGAAGAGAGGAGAGAGAGATTTTTTAGTTTTTTATACAACCATGTATATATGGATAATTATGTACATATTTATGGATATATCTATATCTAGATTGAATAATATACATTTATGACATAATAACTATATTGAATGCTATAAAATATGTTGGAAAATCACCAAATTAGTCCTCTAGATGGTTAAAATTTACAGTATTTGGGTTTGGGAAATAACTGCAAGAGAGGAGAGAGGAGTATTTGGTAGAGGAGAGAGGAGAGAGGAGAGAGAGGAGGCTTGAGCGTAAATATTTCTTTCAGTTATTTACATAATAAGTATATTGAATACTATAAAATCTCTTGGAAAATCGTCAAATTATACCTGTAGATGGTTAAAATTTACAGTATTTGGGAAATAACTACAATAGAAAACATTATGAATGTATGGCATTTAAGTATTGATAGTTTTTTACATAATTCGAACTCATATGGTATCTTGAGAGAAAGGAAAGAGGAAAAGAGGAGAGAGGAGGGGAAGTAATTGCACTCAAATGAAAAAAATAGATGAAGCTAGATATTCATCTATTTGTATATATCCACAAGAAAACTAGGGTATTTGGTGAAATATTCTTTTATTCCATTCAATTTTCATTAATTTTATTTGAGTTGAAGTATTATTTACAATGGTTAAAATTTATTAAAATTACTGCTCAATCCTTTATCCAACACCTACAATAATTCTTAGTAATAGTAGTGTAATGAAACTGAGTAATAATCTACACACACCTTGTTCACTCTGTATGCTGTAGCACATGTTTTTCCTTTAGTTATCTGCAGTTACTTCAATTGGATCTTATCCAGATGTTTTATAGTCTTTGCTGCTACTGCGTTTTGTCTCAAACAAGAGTCCAAAGTAGGCATTGTGTCTACAAAATACAAAAAAATTGATTGTTACAATTGATTCATTTATTTTCATTGGCTTTATCTACATATATATAAAGTAGCGAAGAAACAGTTTGTGTGAGTATGAAACTATCTAGTAGAGACAAATTTATATCTAGGTTCAACTAGCATTAAATAATTACTTATTATTTTGTTGATAATGAATAATTAGAGTCAGTTACTTTACTGGTGCTCGGACAAACACACAATTTTGTTAATGTCAAAGTCTGTGATCTTACAAAGAAATAGCTTAGATATTATTAGCATAAAATTATCTAGTAAAGATAAATTACCTAGGAGTGAATTCTAGTTGAGGTTCGATTTTTTTAAATATAAATAATTAAAACCGCTTGGACAAACAGACAGATTTGTCAATGACACAGCTTGGGTTCTTGCGAGCGAATAACTTAGACACTGTGCGTATAAAATTATCAAGTAAAGTTGAAATTATGTCTAGAGGCGAAAATGGAGGACAACTCCGTATCGCAACTAGTTGAGCTTTTCTACTAGCGTTAAATAATTGATTATTATTTATTTTAAAAATAAATAATTTGAGCTTTCTACTAGTGTTAAATAATTATTGATTGTTTTTTACCTTACCACCACCTAGAGCCAGATGATTTAATTAACTAAAGGCAAATAATTATTTTAGCATTTCTTACCTTGATGCTCTCCTAGTAGCTGTAGTAGATGATGCTACTCCGCTTGCTGTTGAAGAACTGGATGCTTTCTATGTGAAAATAGTGGCTCTTAAATAGCTAAAGTTGCACTGATTAAACCCTATGAATCAGCATTTTTTGCAATGCTTTCGCGGGAATAAAAACTGTTTATTCCCGCGAAAGCAACGGTTTCCATTCGAGTGAAAATAAAATATTTATTCCCGCGAAAGCAACGGTTTCTGTTCACCTGAAAATAAAATGTTTATTCCCGCGAAAGCAACGGTTTCCATTCGCGTGAAAATAAAGTAACTATTCCCGCAAAAGCAACGGTTTCTATTTGCGTGAAAATAAATCATTTATTCCCGGGAAAGCAACGGTTTGTATTCACGTGAAAATAAATTATTTATTCCCGCGAAAGAATTGGTTTGTATTTGCGTGAAAATAAATTATTTATTCCCGCAAAAGCAACGGTTTGTATTCACCTGAAAATAAAATGTTTATTCCCGCGAAAGCAACGGTTTCCATTCGCGTGAAAATAAATTAATTATTCCCGCGAAAGCAACGGTTTGTATTCGCCTGAAAATAAAATGTTTATTCCCGCGAAAGCAACGGTTTTTATTCGCGTGAAAATAAATTATTTATTCCCACAAAAGCAACGGTTTGTATTCGCATGAAAATAAATTATTTATTCCCGCGAAAGCATTGGTTTGTTTTCGCGTGAAAATAAAGTTTTTATTCCCGCGAAAGCAACGGTTTCCATTCGTGTGAAAATAAATGATTTATTCCCGCGAAAACATTGATTTGTATTCACGCGAAAAAACAGTTTTTATTCCCGCGAAAGCATTGGAAGAAAAGCTGATTCATAGGGTTTAATCAGTGCAACTTTAGCTATTTAAGAGCCACTGTTTTCACACAGAAAGCATCCAGTTCTTCAACAGCAAGCGGAGAAGCATCATCTACTACAGCTACTAGGAGAGCATCAAGGTAAGAAATGCTAAAATAATTATTTGTCTTTAGTTAATTAAATCATCTGGCTCTAAGTGGTGATAAGGTAAAAAATAATCAATAGTTATTTAACACTAGTAGAAAGCTTTAATTACTTATTTTTAAAATACATAATAAACAAGTATTTAACACTAGTAGAAAAGCTCAACTAGTTGCGATACGGAGTTGTCCTCCATTTTCGCCTCTAGACATAATTTCAACTTTACTTGATAATTTTATACGCACAGTGTCTAAGTTATTCGCTCGCAAGAACGCAAGCTGTGTCATTGACAAATCTGTCTGTTTTTCCAAGCGGTTTTAATTATTTATATTTAAAAAAATCGAACCTCAACTACAATTCACTCCTAGGTAATTTATCTTTACTAGATAATTTTATGCTAATAATGTCTAAGCTATTTCTTTGTAAGATAACAGACGTTGACATTAACAAAATTGTGTGTTTGTCCAAGCTCTAGTAAAGTAATTGACTCTAATTATTTATTATTAACAGAATAATAAGTAATTATTTAATGGTAGTTGAACCTAGATACAAATTTATCGCTACTAGATAGTTTCATACTCACACAAACTTTTTCTTCGCTACCTTATGTAGATAAAGCCAATGAAAAGAAATGAATCAATTGTAACAATCAATTTTTTGTATTTTGTAGACATGTCTACTTTGGACTCTTGTTTGAGACGAAACGCAGCAGTGCAAAGACTATAAAACATCTGGTCAAGATCTACCAACACCAACGATAGATGTAACACAACATGACTTTCTCTCCTACTTATATGATACCAAACCAATGAAGACTCAAACTACATGGATTTTGAAGACAGCACACTTCTTCAACACAGCAAGAATTCCTTTCAAGATCTACCACCTACTTAGATGATACCAAACCAATGAAGACTCAAACCACATGGATTTTGAAGACGACACACTTCTCCGACACACCAAGAACCCCTTTAAAAATGTTACACAACATGACTTTCTCTCCTACTTAGATGATGCCAAACCAATGAAGACTCAAACTACATGGATTTTGAAGACAGCACACTTCTCCAACATAGCAAGAATGCCTTTCAAGATCTACCATCTACTTAGATGACACCAAACCAATGAAGACTCAAACTACATGGATTTTGAAGACAGCATACTTTTCCAACACAGCAAAAATTCATTTCAAGATCTACCACCTACTTAGATGATACCAAACCAATAAAGACTCAAACTACATGGATTTTGAAGACAGCACACTTCTCCAACACAGCAAAAATTCATTTTAAGATCTACCACCTACTTGGATGATACCAAACCAATAAAGACTCAAACTACATGGATTTTGAAGACAGCACACTTCTCCAACACAGCAAAAATTCATTTCAAGATCTACCACCTACTTAGATGATACCAAACCAATGAAGACTCAAACTACATGGATTTTTAAGACAGCATACTTCTCCAACACAGCAAAAATTCATTTCAAGATCTACCCCCTACTTAGATGATACCAAACCAATGAAGACTCAAACTACATGGATTTTGAAGACAGCACACTTATCCAACACAGCAAAAATTCCTTTCAAGATCTACCACCTACTTAGATGATACCAAACCAATGAAGACTCAAACTACATGGATTCTACTTCAATGATGCTGAAAAAGAAAACTGTCCAGAACAAAAGCTCAAGAAGCTAATCTATAACTCAAGGCAATCATATCACTATAGGTGAGTTTTACTAATTTTTACCATAAATTAAACAAAATGCTGAATGTATACATTTTCCAGGTGAAAAAAAGACTTTTTTGGTGAAATTAGTGTATTTTTTACAACAGAATGCTGAATATATACATTTTCCAGGTCAAAAAAGGACTTTTTTGATGTAATTAGTGTACTTTTTTACAACAAAATGCTGAATATATACATTTTCCAGGTGAACAAAGGGCTGTTTTGGTGTAAATAATGGTTTTTTTTTACAACAAAATGCTGAATATAAACATTTTCCAGGTGAAAAAGGACTTTTTTGGTGTAATTAGTGTATTTTTTACAACAAAATGCTGAATATATTCATTTTAAAGGTAAAAAAAGGACTTTTTTGGTGTAATTAGTGTGGTTTTACAACATATTTATAAAGCAAGTATTTTTTGTTTTGTTTTAGATAGATGAAAGAGAATCAAAAGCACTTGGTGAAAATAATGGTCAAGAAAGAACAAGCTGAACAATGTAACTTGGTGAGTTATTTCCCTTTTCTAATAATGTAAACTATCCAATGTAACTAGAACTATAATTCAAATTCATGTAATTCTTTTACATTTTTGCTTAATCATTCTATACTAATACATAACTTTTTTATTTTAGTTCATTACGAAATTAAAAGCACATTGAACAGAAGTCTTCCTTCCTAAGATATAACATCAGTACATCAAAGACATCATTGTAAAAGAACAAACGATGCATTAACTGTTATTACTTTGTATTTATTACAAGTTGTAGTGCTTTGTATTACTTAGTATTTACTGACTCTAGCTATATTATATGCGGAGGTTTTCCTTACTTATTATGTAATAAACGTATATAATCATATAATGATTCATTTTTAATCAATGTATTTATTCAATTTAGATATATCTCCTCTCTCCTCTCTCTCTCTCCTCTCTCTCTCTTCTCTCTCCTCTCTCTCAAGATACCATATGAGTTCGAATTATGTAAAAAAATTATCAAAACTTAAATGCCATACATTCAAAATCTAGCTGCCATATGAGTTCAAATTAAGTAAAAAAATAATCAAAACTCAAATGCCACTTAAATGCCACTCAAATGCCACTCAAATGCCCCTCAAATGAAATACAATATAAACTCGGCGAATTCATTCAACGCCGTAACCCATTGCATAACCCCCGAGATCTAATCCACAAAAAAACACTTGGTAGGGTGATCTGCTCATATATTACTACTTTTTTGTAACTTATACCCGGTTTAGAGAGAGTGCTATACTGGGTCAATGCTTAACCCTGTATCAGTTATAAGTGTTATAGAGGGCCAATCCTGGACAAGTACCTTGGCCCCATTTTAGTGGAAAACATCAGAGAGGGGAACCTGAGGACCAAAATACCAAATGGTTAAGGTTTTATTGATTAAGAAAATACCTGAATTTTACCATAATAATAACTTTTCAATTTATATTATTCTGATATAATTATTGGATTTGGCAATATTATTTTTATTATCATGATTATGAAGCTCAATTTTTATGATTTATCTAATTGCATTGTTATAAAAATGATTATACTCTTTATTATTGTTATTAATTACCATTACTGGTGAGTGGACATGTTTTGGTTTTCTTGTGTGTACCCTTCATCTAAGAGTAACTTATTACCAGTTACTGTCGTCATTTCTTACTTTTTTATTGTGTACATGCTTTAATAAACTCGGTTTATGTCAGCAACGACAACACTGTTAGAAACAATCACAGCAGAATTCACCACCGTACCAAACAAATGATGCATCACCATTGGTAGTTTTGAAACGATAAACAAATAATGGGTTTTCATCACGAAATCATCGCTTAGTTATTATTTAATATTGTTACTTGATATTAACATTACCACAATGCTGCTGTTATGTAGTTTTTTAGTATTTACCCCTAATAGTTACTGTCAAAGTGTATATTATTATTGACAATGTTGTCATTAATCACCAGGAGATAGCCATGGATGACCCTACCACACGAGGAGGCAATCACGGGAGGAAGTGAACATGGGAGGAGGCGGCCACGGGATGTGGTGATAGCAGGGACCAAAGGAGCCAGGGCTTTGGAGAAGTGCAACCATATGTGTGACAATATGTGTTCAATGTTGTTTACAACCGGTCAGCTTGCTAGTTATTACATAAAACAGACCTCTTCATAAATCACTAAGGAAATTGAATGCAAGTTTTGTTTGTATAAAAGTAATCAAAAAAGGTTATTGGTAAACAACAAATACATGCACAAATGATTACATTTTGTATCACAAATGCAGTAGATATTCTCTATTACATAATGGTCCCTCTAGTGCCTACCTGTATACTGAGTACGATCATCAATTGGTATGTTTATTATTGGTCCAGCAAGGTTTACAGAAGTGAAAGAGCAAATTCCAGCCAACAGCTGACTTTCGTTCCTTATATCTACCTGTAAATAGGCAATTTGACTTAACATGAAACTATGAAAGGATTGAGCCTGGCGCTTGTAGTTTGTATAAATGCAATGAGTGCCAGCCAAAGATCATTGCACATTGCACACATGAGTAGTAATGTAGGAGCAGTTCCCTGCAAAAGAATATGGAAATTTTTTGAGGATCATGTAACAGTTATGCCTCGATCTTCCCCGCTGTCAACACACGACTTTTTTATTACTTTTCAAGTCAGTTTTTTTTTTCGGGAACATGCTCCTCTCTAATATTTTTTTGTGTAACAGGTGCAGATCTCGGTGCTGTATTGAGCAGCATTGTGAAGTGAATTTCACAGATGTGCTGCAATCTTGTTCCCTTGTTGATATATGGCCTCTCATCACAGTTTTTAGTCCCTTTCCGACTCTTGGCACATGGATTCTCTACTTAACTGTTGTTTTTTTGTAATGTAGGAGCAGATCTCTTTTATGGTGTCTAAAGACAAGAAGGTTATCCTGGTTCAAAGTGTCTTTTTTGGCACTATTTGCCATTTACCTGAGAGGTACCTTTTTTGTGTACATCAGGTGTTATAATTTAATTTTTAACTTGTTTGTTTGAGCTAAGTATTTATTGTGCAGGGTTTGTTTATGTTGTGAATTTTTACAGTGTTTTAGACCATACGATTGAGCCTGTTATAAACATGGTGTTCATTTTTTGTCTTTATACCGGGGGTTTTGTATTGAGTTGGATTGTTGTATTAACATTGTACAGTTATCGGCATTGTTTTATTAGAAGAAATAAAATTTTAGCTACTCATTTCCATACATAACCATGTACATATTGATGTCCATGCTCATGTTTATGTCCATTCATTTCCATGTACATGTACACATCCACATCCATTTATGACTATGTCCATATTTTGATCCATATCCATATGATTATATTAACATGAATTTGGCTAATGATTACCATAATAAAAATTGCATGCAGTAATTGTTGCAAGAAAGTTGCAGTTTAAGATAAAGAGTTGTTTTCCTGTTTAATCAACACTAGCGGGTTGTGTTGACACTCCATCGGAACATACACGTTTTGTAGCATTAAAATATGTGAGGTCCCGTTTTATCTGTTTGTAGGTTACCATCTTTCCATCTTTTATTATGAAACCATGACTTTTTCCTTTGAATGTTTTTTTTCATGCTCATCACATCCAGATAGCTGCGTTTGTTCAAATCATTACTTTACTAGTTTAAACCTTTGTAACTAAACTTGTTTCTTTTTTTCTCTTCAACAGTAGTTGGGTTTAGAGTTGAGCGCAAGAAGTCCATCTCCCATAAACTCCTTTTTGAACAAACCGTGTGTTCTTTTTCCATGTTTTACCACCAATCAGGTGGCTAGGTGGCTTGAGTCCCTCTCTGAGTTCAAGTACACCATTGAGCATAGGAGTGGTCCCTGACACGGCAACGCAGACGTCTTGAGTCGCAGGTGCCCCCCAGAGTGTAGGCAGTGCAGCCACATACAAGAAAGGGAAGGTGGACCCTCTAAGGCTGAAGTCCAACAAGAGCTGGCCTCCCCTTTTCAGCCCCAGCTCTCCGCTACTTCCGCTCCGACTCGGTTCGAGTCGCAGCCACCACCCCCCAGCACAACCACCCTCTCTGTCCCTCAGGTTCCCCCGATTCCGTTCAGCCCATCCAACCGGATGTCGACCTTGTCCAGGCTCAGAGTACAGGTAACCACGCTGTAGCTTTTATCTATCAGGCAGTGTCTACACAGCACTCCCTCATTAGGAGCAGTTGGAGCTGGGCAGCCAAGAGTTGAGATGGCTCAACAATTGTATGGGGGCTGTGAGACTCCGAACAGATGGTGTGTTGGAGCTACAGGTCTCTCCTAACCACCGTTCTGGTTGGTGTGCGGTCTGTCCGGCAGGTTTACATGGCCACACATTCTGGCAGACCCACTCTCTTACACACCTGGGAGTGGGCAGGACCTTGAAGCACATCCAGCTCAAGTGGTACTGACCAGGGATGACCGCAGATGTAAGGCATCTGGTCAGAAGTTGTGAGGTCTGCCGGAGAGCCAAGAGTGGTGGCATCAAACTCAATCCCGGCCGCCAACGCATGTACACTGGCGGCCCCTGGCAGAAGTGGCCGTTGATTTGGTGTGCCCCTTCCCTGAGACAGAGCGTGGCAATGCCTGGATCCTGGTGTTGACTGACCACTTCCCCAGATGGCAAGATTCTCTGGCCCTTCCAAATGCCACGGCTCCAGTGGTAGCTAGTGCTCTGGACGAGGAGGTCTTCTGCTATATGGGCATCCCTGAGCCGATGCACACGGACCAGGGGTCTATGTTCGAGTCCCACCTGATGCAGGAGTTGTGTGCTCTGTGGGGTATGGAGAAGACCAGTACCACTCCCTACCACCCACAGGCCAATGGGGTCATCGAGAGGAATAACCGGGTGCTAGGTGATTCCCTCCGGTCCCTGCTCTTAAAACGCAGTACAGGTGACTGGGACTTCCTGCTCCTTCAACTGATGAGGGCCTTCAGGGCCACCCCTCATCCCACTATGGGTGAAACGGCCAACTATATGATGCTGGGTAGGGAACTGCGACTGCCAGATCAGGTGTCCTACCATCCCCCTCTGACTGATTGTATGCCAGTGCACGAGTACACCCAAAACCTCAAGTTGAGACTGGAAGAAGTGCACGAGGCTTTGAGAGAACAACAGATGGAAGTTAGAGCTTAGGAAGAAAAAGAACCCGGTTGATACGCTGTTGGAGACCAAGTATGGTTGGAAAACCGTCGTAGACGCCGTGGAGAGAACCCCCAGCTACAGGCCAAATTCATCGGCACCATTGAGATCGAGGAGGCGTATAGTAACCACACCTACCTCATAAGTAGGCAAGGCTAGCAGTCCGTACAGAACGAATGGCCCCTTAAACCCTACTATCCCAGTGTTGACCCCAGAGTGCAGGAGCCAGCGGAAGTGGAGCCCAGGTGGCATCCTAACATGCATGGGACACGCGCGCGAACAGCACCCCCACCTCTGTCTCCCCTACCTGCGCCCTCTCTGTCTGAACCACACCTGTTAGAGACTAATTTGTCTCTTTTACCAGCGAGGAGTGTGACAAATTTGAAGCGGCCAAATTTACACAGGCCTGCCACTCCCCCAGCTGTTCCCTGCAAATCTGGTAAAAATCGGACAAGCGGTTCAGCTAGAAATGACCAAAACTCACAGGAGTTGTTTCCCCCAGTTGCTGAGACACCCTCATCCCTTGCACAGACTGAGATCCAACCATCCCATGTGTCATCCCAACAGCCACGAAGGGACGTCGGCCCACCCATGCATTATGGTCAACCACTATGACATTTAATTGCAACTGCAAAGGAAATGGATAGAATGTCTAAAAATATCAAAACGCCTAAGACTCAAATGGCTATCCTGGGTGAAGTTCTTTCAGGAACCCCAACAAACTTAGTACCTTCGTAAAGGCTAGGCTCTAGCACTGCTGCCTGTTAAGATTCAATTTGCTGGCAGCAAAAAACTATCTAGGTGCTGAGGCCCCAAAGTTGACCCGTTTTCCACCTAGGGGTAAAAATTTACAAAGACGGTTGGTGCCACGCATAAATAAAAATAACTCCGGACGGGATGTAGCCACCTCCCCATACTGGGTGTCATTAGAAAAAAAATACTCTAGCAAAGATTCCGAAGAAGATCCAGAAAAATATTCCTCTAAACCAGAGAACTACGGCCGGTCTAAATCTGAATTTAACTACCAGTCAGCCATTACTCATCCTGCCTGCTGTTTGCACCGACTCTAGTCAAGATCAACCAAGCCTGCCTTCCGCGGGAAAAGGCATTTCTACACAAGTATTCAAAGTGACTGGATGTCCTAACCACTACATGGATTGCTCTACCAGCGTTTCACCTCAGCAAGGAGATGGGTGCCTTCAACTACAAGTCGAAGAAGAGTTTGATATTGAAATCCCCTCCGCTGCTGTGCAGCCGCCTTCCCCCTTCTTCACGGGGTTCTCCTCCTTCTCAGTCCACCCATTCTGTGCAGATGATTGCCGCTACCCCACGGGTGCCCTGCACAGAAGAGGACAGGAGAGAAGACAAACTCTTATGAGTTGCCGGTCAGATAAAGCTGATGATCAATTGGGTTCATTGCCACAGCTCCTCCCATGACCGACTTGCGCTCAAGCAGCCACCCCCTCCTCAGTGGCAGTCCATGGAGTTTCCTCCCTCCCTACTGCCTCCCCACCCCCCAGTGTACCCACTGTGCCAACAGAAAACACTCTCACCTACAACCAGAGTGTTTCGAAGCCTTCTGCCACTTCTCCTCCCTCCCGTGGACCCCCTACCCTCTCCCGGGTGCTGAGCACTTCCACCCCGACCCGGGGCCCCCCTACCTCAACCTGGGATGACCTGGGGCTGAGTTTGAGTACAGTGGTTGTTCAGGAGAAGCAACCTGCAGGTACTAGGCTACCCAACATGGTCACCAGGGAGCGTATGCAGACGCTGGGTAGGATCATACCAAGTAAGAGGAGAGGAGCAGAGCTCTTGGCTGGACCCTCTAAGCGGGGCAATTCCCCCTTACAGACAATGTCTCCTCTACACTAGCCCCCCTCCACTGACCATGAGAGCTGTCTCCACCTTGCCTGGCCAGACAATGTCCAGTGGACAGGTCCCCCCTCGTTGACCTGATCCCACAGGGAGGAGGGTAAGTACCTTTGTTGTGCTCCCCGCATCTGTACCCACCCCTCCCTCTCTCTCTTTGTCAGTAGGCGTACCATCTCTTTCGGTCTCTTTGCCCGTTGTCAAGCTAGTTGACATTGCTGCCCCTTGCCCTTCCTCGCCCACCGTAGAGGAAGAGGTAGTATCCCTCATCCAGTAGGAAAGAAAGTGCCTACTGCCCGGCGACTCTTTCAGTGGGTCATCTCCAATACTGAAAAAACCATCTAAAAAGAGCTGAAGAAGGCAAGGCGAAACACCTGCCCGCGTTGTAAGTTTTCCCCGAAGAACATGAGACAGCTGTTGGTGCTTATCCACCAGCACCACTTACGCTATTTCTGTCGCTGCCGATACTCAAGTAGCAGCAGGGACAGTATATACTGTCACCAAAAGACTCGTGGAGGCCCTGAAGACCCAGATCACCACCAGCGCCTCGGCTATGGACAGAGAAAGTTATTCGTTTTTCTGCAGGTATCAGAAATGGTCCAATCCAGAACTTTTCGGTATCTGCCACCCCTTTTTTCTCCACCCCCTGCTCCCCTTGTAGTACAACAGGACCCCGCACCCAATGTTTCCTCCATACTCTCACCAGCGGAACCCCCACTCTGTGGGGTAGATCTGCCCGTACGGTTTCTGCAGAACCAGGCACGATAGGCTGCTGCTATCAAGCAGGGCGCCGCTGAACTGGACTCCCAGTTGCAGGGCCTTAGGATGGAGGTAGTAACGGGCACCTTCTATGAGGTAGAAGTCGCCAAGGTCAAGGCGCAAGCAGAACTCCTGCAGGGAGAGATAGTTGAGCTGAAGCAAGCCGCACAGACAGTGCGAGGCCAACTCTTTTAGGGCAGATGTCCCTCCCCTCCCTTCATCAGTCACACAGGTTGTTTGCCCCTCTCCCCACCCCTCGTCAGTCACACGGGTTGTGTGCACCCTTTTACTTAATTAGCCCCACGGGTGGTGTGCCATCCTTCCTGTCCTTTTTATTAGCCCAATAGTTGTGGGCCCTCTTCCCTCCCTCTGCCAACTATGCAGGACGTGATTCCTCCTCCTTTTAGACGCACATGGCCTTGTGCAAAGAGTTGCGCAGTCCGCGTACACCTCTCTCAGGTTACCGGTCACTTGTAGCCGGCAGTCTCCTATTGAGACCCTCTTCTCCCTACTTATTCGGCCCCTGTAATTAGTGGCCACCCTATGATTAATTAACTATTAGTACGGCGATACTTATGGTTGAAGCGGCCTGTGTAATGAATTTTCACATAGGTGGCCACTTCTTCGATTCGCACTACTGACCTAGTAAGCGAGAGTTACTACTCAATTTGATGCGTAGTGAAGAGTACAGTTAGTGTGTGATACTAGCTACGCATGACTGCCCTCAGTTGAGCCAGCAGTACCGCAGTACCTACCAAGGAAGACGCTCTAGGATCTCAAGCTGGGAATTCCCCGCCTCACTGGATAAGGGGCTCATTGTTATTGTTAAATATATCTTTTTATAGCGCTTGCTTGTTTGAATTTTATGCCTACTCATGCTTGTATGGTCTGATGCTTTTTGTACCAATCATGTTTTAGTATTTTCAACTGCTTTATTTACATATCTGATTGCATGAATATGGTGACATGTGGCCCAGTGGGCAGAGTTGATTGCGCGCTTGCTGAGTGAACATCTCTGAGTAAGCTTTTGTATCTTGAGCTAATAAATTATTCATATCTATAACCCGCTGTGTTTAGTTTGGCAGGTTGCCTGATATTGTTAGTATATCTGCACACGGCAGAACCTGGAGCTATCTTGATACACAAATACTTAGTAAGAGAGCCATCACTACTAAATCAGGAGCTCTCTATAGCAATTATCATTACATTGCTGTCTCCACAAACACAAAGGAACAACTAGGAAATCGGCAACCGGCTAGACTTAATACGCAGAGGTGAAGCTTTTTAACACTTTATTGTATAAATATCAAATAAGCTTGCTGGAGCTAACTCTCCGCCAAGCACACAATTAGGTCGGCAAGCTTGGGCAAAAAGTTTCTCTATTTATAGGAGCGTGCACAGTTGAAAAAGCAGTTGAAGTTTGATACATATGATTGGCTAACACCAAGCTTGCACAAAAGAATAATCATTACACAATTCAAGCACAGGTTTGCACAAAAAAAACTAGTTACCGCTCAAGTTCAAAACACGATTGAGTCTGGAAACTTACCAACTCTAATACCAGTCTCCAAGAGTACAGGTGTGCTCAGCTCATCTGTAGGCATACAGGCTTGACTCATTGACTTTGGCCGCTACTTGTGCTATCAACCAAGCAAGCCCATACTTGTCTTAGCTAGCGCTTCTCAAGAAGCACTGCGTGCGCATAACACACTTGTTCTTAGCTAAATCTGTTTACTATAATGATTGGAATGTAATAGCAATACTATGAAATCAAATACAACAGTACTGAGAGCAAACCACTAGAACTGAAGCAATATTACTTTTTATCAATGCAACTAGTAGAGTACATAGAGTAATGTTAAAAAAATTTTTTTTCATTTCTTACATTAAAGGTTTAGTTTGGGGGTGGTCTGACATTGAAAAGTTAACCCCAACCATTGGATTCTTCAATATCTTTTGTGTGCTGACCACAAGTTTTAAGTCAATCCATCCATCACAAGCCATGTGGAGGCCGTTTTTGTACACCAGCATTTGATGTGAAGTAAAATTATGCAGATTCTCTAACAGTACCAAAATCAGGCTCAGTTAGTAGTCTGTGAGTGGACCGAAAACAGGCCCAGTTGATAGTCTACAGGTGGACTGAAATCAGGCCCGGTAGATAGCTGAAGGACCAAAAACAGGCCCAGTTGATAGTCTGCAGGTGGACCGAAAAGAGGCCGGGTAGATGGTTGAAGGACCGAAAACAGGCCAGGTTGATATTCTAAACTGTTATTATGGTTTGATCTGCTGTGTAATTATTCACCACCTCTAGTAGCAGTAACCTAGGGATAGGTTTACTTAGCAACAAGCTAATAGTCACTGTTAACTTGCGACGTCAATAGACTCGCCCGGCTAAACTAGTATAAATGCAGCGACTACTATGAGACAAAGATTTTTATAACTGCCGCGTAGTAGAGTGGGTGCAGAGGCTTACAGTTAGATTTGAGACTTGCAGAATTCTTTAAAATATGAGCACAACTTTATTCACTGCCAACTCTGGCACAAATAAAAATAATTCAAGCTTATATAGTAGTAGTATTCAAAATTATGTCCTTGATTGGACAAATTTTTAATAGGTCAACTATATACGTTTTTACACAAGCTCTGACAGTAAACATTTGCACCATAACTAATTGAACAATACTTATAATAATTTTTAAACATCCACAACACAAATTTGTAACTTAAGGAAATAATAAAATAATAATAATTAGTAGAAAACAATTACAATGATAGAGCATTATAGAAGAATGCAAAGAGTAGATTACATTAGACAGAGTTTACACAGCGCTCGCTATTGATGACTTATGTTACCAGTCCATTTGCTTTGATGATATATAACTCCTGACACATCTTAGCAGCATCAGTGCTGAGCGGCTGCCACGAGCAGCAACTCATTCTTTTGCTACGAGTGCAGCTTTTTACTCAGAGGTCTCCGGGAACTGGCAAAGCATGAGCGAGTCCATCGCAGGAGAGGTCATTGCATAGCCCACAATGTCCACTCCACCTCTAAAGAAAGGGAGGCAGAGCATAAATGCCTCTTCCACAACTATCTGTTTCAGGGCCACCAACCATTACTAAAGAGTTGAATTGTTCTTTTCCTTGGTTCGTATCAACATTCCACAGCAGGTTTACTTCAGATGGCTGGTGGAAAAACATCTCTAATTGTTGCAGTGATATAGTGACGTCATTGAAACCTGTGTACTACTAAAACTTCAGTTATTAGCCAATGAGTAATTAGCCTATATATTATAAAGGGTTTTTGCGCAAAGAAATTTTTTTAGTCAAGTAAGATTTTTTATATGTTATAGAGCGTTTTTTTTCGCGCAAGCATTCTCACTGCTTGTAAGCTGGGGTCAATTGATGCAACTCTGACCATTTAATAAGCACTGTTTTTACAGAAAAATCATCCACTCCAGCAACCAAATTTGAAGAAGCATCACCTACTACAGCATCTACTACTAATACTAGGAAGCAACTAGGTAAAAGTTGATAAATAATTATTTAACACCAATTGGTGAAAATCAACTGGTGGCGTTGTAAAGTGTCAGAAAACTAACATCGAAGTCTAAATTATTTGTTTTTAATTGTACTGGGGAAAATAAAATTCTAAAAGGGGTGTGCTCATAAAACCTAATTGGTTTGCTCTCAAGATTACAAAGTCTTTGATGATGACAAAATCGAATTTTTTGTCAGAGAGAAAACAACTCGGTTTTAACTATATTTTTTTTTAAATTAAACATTGTTTCACTATTTCTATTATTACAAACATTTGTAGTAGAATTTCAGAGTGCAGCTCACATCTCCAGCCGGTGCTATATACATACACCTATATATCTGTCTACTCAAAGACTACCCACTGGTGGTTACGCTTGGATGGGTACAGAGTACAGGTCGCTACCGTTCTCATTCTGTACTTGTGCCAAGAATACATTGATGTGCAAATCATTTAGACATTTTTATTTTTGTGTGAGTAGCAATAAACCATTGTCACCCCAAACATTGTGATATCTGTGTGGCCTGTTGCCTGAACACAGTTGTGCCTGCTTTAGTAGCAGCATCCGGGTCTATCCAGAACAGGATAAACCAACCTAGCCTTGTCATTCTGCTGCCAGGCTACCACGTTAAGTAGAGACAAGCCGGATCAAATAGCACTCTTGTATGTACCTGTAACAGTTGACCTCATACACGGGGAAACCGTTGCACATTGTTGTTTATATTTTAGATGAATTTCCGAATCCCTACTTAACATAACTCCAAAGACAGCAAAATCAAAACATCCAAAACAATTCCTAAGAAAAAGTATGCCGTTGCAAGAGAAACACCAGCAAAAAAACAAGCTCTCCCGAATGCCTACAAATCAAATTCGTGAAAAGAAAAATGGTAAGGAAGAATTCTCCAATACAGATGAAGCTCTAAAGATGGCTAAGACTCTCGAAAGATGTAAAGCAAGCAAATTTCAAAAGATTGTAACTCGTCAAGCGCTAACAAATCTCTTTGCCCCAACCGTTAAGGAGGTGGTTGCTGTCGATTGCAATACCAGTGTATATGGTAATTACTTCGTTCTCACCTACTGTGGCAAGACAGATGTGCAAGAATTTCAGAGAGGGGTTGGTCCAATCTTGCCAAATATCCATTACATTGCAGCGTCATCTACTTGAGTGCGGCGCAAAATCCAAAAAATCACAGTACTACTCGCTAC
This sequence comes from Cryptosula pallasiana, assembly GCA_945261195.1. Classification (NCBI taxonomy): domain Eukaryota; kingdom Metazoa; phylum Bryozoa; class Gymnolaemata; order Cheilostomatida; family Cryptosulidae; genus Cryptosula; species Cryptosula pallasiana. Next base: position 2,553,818 of record OX183131.1, on the reverse strand, counting down.
GATCTCAAACGCATTAGCACTAAAAACTTGAACTTGAGAGAAGTTGCTGCTGAAGCCAAGCAATTGAGAGTGATGACCAGGGATGAACTCAAACTCAGCTTTTACATCAACGTCGTTGAAAGATTCATACCTCATCAATTTAATGGAGAAGAATTCATTGTAACTTGCATCCGATAAGTCTTGGGGAGAAAATGAAAAGAGAGATAAGAACGCTTCTTTCACCAAACAGATACATCCAGCAAGCTGGAAACTTTGCTCGGGGTGTGTTGATTTACAAAGGAAAAAAAAAATAAGTGCCAATGTAAACACGTATCACAAAGCCGTTTTTCTCTCCACAACCAGTAACGCTGATTAGAAACAAAACCGTTGTCAAGCAAATCAAAATGAGGGGTTGTCTGATGCAGAAAGAATGTTGCAGATTTACTTACTGCACGAGGAATTTATTGAGTTCGGAGGGGAACTCAGCGCTGATGATAACTAGTGGACTATGTCTACTATTTATTATGAAATTATTTTCACTATTACAAATACTGTATTAAGCTCTTATATACTGCATTCCCTTGCTAGTACAAACATTTTATCAAAACTCGGGCTCGATAATAATTAGTATATAAATTTTTCCATGTATTAGAAAATGAGCTACAACAAAAAACAATACAAAACTTTATTTTTTTTTCATGTAACAAAGCTATACAATAATACAACACTTTATTGTAACACAATATCTGTAATAAACATATACCAATAACTATACAATGTTAATCCAACAGTCAAACACAAGACAAACACCCGGAATGAAAACAAAGCATGCATACCATGTTTATAAAATACTCAACCTCATGATCTAAAACACCGTACAAAATAGCAACATAAACAAACCCTGCACAATAAATACTTACTTCAAACAAGAAACTTAAAAGAAAACTAAAAGTTAAATCATAACACCTGGTGCACACAAAAAGGTGCCCGTGAGATTCTCATGGTAATTGGTGCCAACAAAAATACACTTGAAACCAGGAGAACCTTCTTGCTCTTAGACTCCATGACAGAGTTTTGCTCCTACATTACTAAAAACAGTAATAAAGTAGAAAGCCCATGTGCCAATAGTGAGAAGAGATTAAAAACTGTGATTAGAGGCCATATATTAACGGGGGAACAAGACTGCAGCACATCTGTGAAACTCAGTTAAAAAACTGCTCCATGCAGCACCGAGATCTGCCCCTATTACACACAAAAAATAATAGAGAGGAGCATATGCCAGAAAAAAAAATTTAAAAAGTAATCAAAAAACCATGTGTTGCCAGGGGGAAGATCGAGGCATAACTGTTAAAATAACAAAAAGTCTTCACCTTATTTTGCAGAGATCTGCCCCTACATTACTACTCACATTATCAAAGATATAAAACATTATTTAACGCCTAACGCCCAATTTTATGCAAAACTATCATTTCGCTGATAAAATGAACATACTGTTGGTAATATAACTATATCAACGTAGACTACATGCACTTGAAGCTAAGGCTGTGCATGTACCCAACTCTCTTAATGTCAAAGAAAATAACTATAATTTTTTTTGGCTTGAGGGCAAAAATTAGACACTCATTCTTTATAGCCAGTAGATTTGTATAAAACTTTGGTTATACCAGCCTTTGTTCTAATTAATGTGCCCCGTACAGTATGTTTGTGGTGTCTCAACACTTTGATGAGATAAATGTTGAAGATTGTAGTAATATGCACTTTGTTAGTTCACTACAAGGGCTAGTTCTGCTATATAATAATGCAACAAGTTTATTTATTTATTTATTATTATTGTTTAGTGATGGTGTACTTAGTTATTTGTGTTATCAAAGAGTTTATGGTTGTCTTCTGTTTTATCATAAACCTATTGCTATAAATAATTTATTGTTGCCTGAGCGGCTAAATTCGGATTAAAATCTGTTGAACTAAATGATGTATAAAAGTTTCATGGTGAAACTGCTTTGGCAGAACTTTCTGTTTTCTTTTGGTAAACAGGTAATCAAATAGGTATAATATAAAATACAGGCTAGCGTGAAATATTTATACTCAACTCCTATGATCCAAGTGTTCTGTCACTGCAATAAATGAAAAAATTACCTCCAGACCGTCGATGCAGACGTAAATCTTATAACTATCAACAGATGGGAAGTAATCAACAACTTCCGTACTTATATCCTCAAACTCATAGGGTAGAGTATAGTTATAGGAGCTGCCACTGCTGCAAGGTGAAAAACATCAGTTGTTTATTATTGTGCACATGCACAGATATGTATATTTTAGCTAAAGTTGAGAAACTTCCAATGAAATTACACCAAACTAAAGACAAAAAATGTCAAGTATTTAGACACTTTTTAAAATCAAGTTCTTTGCACCAGAACGAAAATGAATTTATTCTTTTACATTACAGCCTTAAAACCTGTTACGGATTTTCAACTATTAGCATGGCAAACAGTTATTCAGCATCATAAGTTTGGTAACAGATGTATTCAACAGAGTTGTATTCTCTTCAGAAAATAGCTCAAAGCCACGGTTTGAGTGGCTTTCTTCAGGGGGAAATAACTACCTTGGTTTATTCAGTCACTCCTGACACCATATGCAATGCCATTCATTGGTAACTTTATTAGGACAAAATCCATCAATCAAAACACACCATTAAAAGCTGTCTTAACAATTTTGTGTACTAGCCACCATCAGTCGCTATAGAGCATTTTATACAAACTACAGTCAACTATTGGTACCTTGACTGAAGGCCACTAAATGAAGTTATTGTACATGTATAGTATTGTCAATAGATCATGATAGCGATAACGAGCTTACTGGTTGTTTCCCATTCAAATATGATAACCATTGCAGAGAAGGGTTGATCTTCAATAAAAAGTGCTTTGGTAGTTATTGTTCATGCTACACAACGTCACCTTGCGCTCAGCCTTGCGTTCAATACAACAAATGTACTACCAAAGAGGACAAGTTGGGCTGTATATCAGCGTTGAAAGAGCCAGTTATGTATAAGTGAAGCCTTAGCACCCACCTCCTTTCCATTTATGTTTGTTTAAGTCGAGCTCAACAACAACAACGCCTAGTGCTACGTTGTGACTGCGGTGTACAAATTTTACCATGAATCATGCAATTTTATATTGTCCAATACCATGTGGAGGACTTTTTCTTCAAACATGATTCGCAAACACAGTTTATAGTCAAAGTCATTTACTCTCTTGGCCGATATGTCAAAAACAAGAATAATATGACAGTTGAAAACATATTTTCAAATCAAATGATATCAAAAAGCTGAAAGTATCAATGTTTAGTATTTATTTGAAAAAACAACATCCGATTTTTGTTTTTGGCATCGTTGTTGTCATCGATAACAGCAAACATGTTTAAATCCGAGTAAGACTGGACTGGAAAAAAATAACTAAATATAGCTTGTAAATAAATTTTGATTTTCAAATACAATAATGTAGTGATGTGCAATTCACTCGGTAGCAGGCACCTGCACCTCCCCCAGTACCAAACTAGACCGCCGACTTCAGTTCAGTAGCCTGAGCAGGCACTACTTGTTAGTAGCGCAGGCTGGCATAGCGGGACTGCGTGGTAGCTAAGCGCTGGAATTCGTGCTGGAATGCGTGCTGGACTGCTTGCTGGAACAAGCGCTGGACTACGTGCTGGATTGCTTGCTGGAACAAGCGCTGGACTGAATGCTTTTGCAGGCTCGTAATATATTGCAAGACTTATGATGTTGCGGTACGTATTGCTACCTTCATGTAAGCAATAAGAGAGAAAGAGAGTGTGTGAGAGTAGTATAGCTTGTATTTTTCGTTACTTTTGTCTGTGCTCCTCCAACTACTCTGAATTGTGAGGCAGCAGCCAATATTTATATAGAATATCACGTAACATGTCTGCGTGTAACCTTCGTACAATATTTGAAACAAGGGTGGCTAATGCAGGGCAACATAAGTAGGTGTAACAATAGTCTAATTATATAGGACATTGACAAGTGAAAGAAAGAGTATAATACATATGTCATGTACACAGTTTTTGGATAGCTCATCACAAAGAGCAGTGTTCGTCCCCTTTGTTGTTCTTCCTATAGGTCACAAGCTGGGAGTTGTTCTCTGTCAATTACGGTCGTTCTCTGGTAATGGAGCTGCGTAGCATACAATGGTTAAATTTGGGCTAGCTGGAGCCATTTCTTGTACACAGCCCTCTTCATTGGTCAGACTAGGTGACCGATACATCAGAAGGAAGATTGCTGCATGATAGAGAAACTCCTGACTACGCATAGGAGTGTGGCTAGGAATTGTTTGTGTGGGTGTTTAACCTTACTATAAAATTGGGCTTAAATAAAAATACGTTTACATGGAGTAACGAGATATATAATATTTACATGCATACAATGTGATAATAGAACTGATTATACATAAAACAGGGAGACCGTCACTATCGGTAAGTACCACCAGCTACTTACGCAAATGTTTGTCTGGTTAGCTTTTGCTATTCTCTGCATATTTCTGATTTTAGTTCCTTGGCTCTTCTTATTAGTCCATACGCATCTGTTGTTATTCTATCTAGCTCTCCCTTCTTTCTGGTTCTTGCATGTAGCATTGTTGTGGGCCAATATTCGTAAACCTTCATTTTCTTTTTCAACAATTTCTTCTCTCCTTTTTTACTGGAGTCCAGTTGTTGCCGAATTTTTTGCAGTTCGTTGACTGCTTCTGGAGGTTGCTGGTCATCTGCTCTTTGTTTGCCAGTGTGGCCTGTCCCCTTGGCGTTGCTGAATGGACATTTCTTCCGCTGTCTGATAGCAACGGTATTCATCCAGTTGTGATGGTGGCCTGGTGGTTCTTTTGGGATTTCCTGTGCTGGTTAGTTCTTCATTGCTGGGTGTCTCATTATTTTTTGTGGGAGTATTTGGTGTGTGTTGGTCCTTCTCTTATTGTCAATGAAAACTATGTCTGCAGGTGCAATCAGCGCTGGATAATCTGTGTCTTACTGGCAAATGGCTCGCTGTTCCTCCTTTAGGACCTCATGTGCAGTTTGTAGCCTCTCCTCCATGTCCACAAGTCCAAGACGTACTCGATCACATTCTGATGTGCAACTGCGGGTGGTATTCTGTCTAACTGGACGGGTAGCCGAGCTTTCCAACCTAAGATTAGGAAGTTAGTCGTTTATCCCATGGTGAGTGTGGTGTCGCCCTAAATGCCCACATGATCTGGGGCAGTAGCAGATCCCACTTTTCTTGTCCTTTTTTCAGCAGGAAGGCTCTCAGGGAGTCCCCCAGCGTCCTGTTCTGGCGTTGCACAACTCCATTTCCTTGTGGATGGTAAGGGGTGGCGCTAGTCTTCTGTATGTTCCACAGGTCGCATAGTTCAGCAAGCAGAGTAGACTCGAACTGGGCGCCTTGGTTTAAATGGAGTTTCTTGAGAAAGCCCCAATAGCAAAACACTTTCATCGAGGGTGGTGACCAAGGTGGGGCAGTTATGTCTGGAATCGCTATGGCATCCTGCCATCTAGTTTAATGGTCGGACAAAACAAAGATTGGTAAAGGGCCCACCAGGTCCACTGATATCTACTGGAAGGGGCGCCTGCATAAAGCCCTTGACATTCCTGGGTGGGTGCCGTCCCCCTCTCTTTGCCACCGCACACACCCTGCATGTTTTCACTGTCTGTCTCACCTCACTGGTCATCCCAGGCCAATACCAGTCTAATTGGATCACTCTCTTGGTTCGGTTTACTCCTGTACGAGATAGGCTTTGTGCTTCACAGACCACTTGTTACCTCTTGAGTGCTGGACAGACTGCGCACAGACGGGTCCGTGCTTTTGGAGCAACTTGCATGACTAGGGTGCCGTCGAGTAGGACTTCCATTTTTTCTTGCTGCTTGCAGAGAACCTTAATTTTTGGCTGACTGCCTCCACATCTCATCTGGAAAGTAGGTAGCTGCCTTGTATGTCGTGGTACATTAGTGCCACAGCTCCACAGCCAGTCCATTGCTGCTCTACTAAAGTAGGGGTGGTGACGACACACAACCCAGGTGGATTTTTCACTGTCCCTCTCATCATGTGAGTCTCCTGTGTGGCCCTCCCTTCAAGAATAACTGGCTTATCCGGCTCGAGTCCTGGTCCAGATGCACTGGCAAGTTCAGCATGGATCTTTCCACCCTCACGCTGTTTTATGGCACTACACTGCCTGCAGTCTATACACCATTTTTGTCGGCTCAGCCCATCTGCGCTCCTATGCTGGTTGCCAGCTCTGTGCTCGATCTTGTAAAAAATTTTGGGTAGGATCGCTAGCCACCTAGACATCTGATTGGAAGGCTCCTTCTTTCGGCACAGCCACCTCAGGGATGTGTGATCGGTATGGAGTTTGAACTCTCTTGCGCATAAGTATGGTCGAAAGTGTTTCACAGCCTTAATGACAGCCAGTAATTTTCGCCTGTGTCACGCATTAGCTTTGTTCGGCGGGTGCCAGGCTCTTGTTGTAGTATGTGATGACCTTCTCTTTTCCTGCATGGACCTGGGAAAGGACGGAGCCCAGCCCAACAGCACTAGCATTTGTATCCGGGACATATGGTTAGTTGAGGTCAGGGTATCCTAAGACAGGTGCTGTGCTTAGTCCATGTTTCAGCTTATCAAAAGCAGATTGCTCTTCCAAGCCCCACTTCCATGGGAAGGCCATGCTGTTAAGTATGGTGAGTGGCTTGGCACTGTTGGCGTAGTTGGAAAAGTACTGCCGTTAATAACCGGCGGTTCCTATGAATGCCTGTAGTCCTTTCAAGTCTTTTGGTGGGTTCCATTCTGTGACAGCTTAATTTTGTCTGTGTCTGTGGGTACACCCTCCCCGCTTACTATTTGCCTGAGGTGTTTGACCTGTGGCTGTAATAGCTCGCACTCGGAGGGGTTGACCTTGCGGTTGTCTTTCTGCAATCGGCTTAGCACTTCGCCTAGTCTTTTCATGTTGATTTTGAAGTCCAGGGAAATGACTATAACATCGTCGAGGTACAATAGTAGTGTTTTCCAGTGTAGCCGCTGGAGCAACTGCTTCATCAATTGCTGAACAGTAGCCGGGGCTGATGTTAGCCAAAAGGGGAGCACTTTCCACCACCATAATCTGCTCCTGGTGATGAAGGCGGACTTTTCTCTGGTATCTTTGTTTAGTGGGACTTGCCAGTATCCAATGTCAGGTCGAGCATACTGAAGTGCTTGCTGCCGGCCAGGGCGTCCAGTGACTCATCTATCCTGGGAATGGATAGGCATCCTGCCCAGTCACGTCATTCAGTTGTCTGTAGTCCACACAGATATGCCAAGTCTGGTCTTTTCTTGTACCAAGACTACGGGGAGCTCCAGGCCCCTTTTGCACGCACAATCAGGCATTCGCCTTACAAGTCCTTGACCTACTTTTCGGCTTCCATCTCTTTCCCAAGTCCCAACCATGTGGGGAGGCAGCCACAGTGGCTTAGTGCCATCGGCAATGGGAATGGAGCTCTCTACCAATTCAGTGTGACCAATGTCTCCACTGTGCCTACTGAACACAGCCTTGTACTGGTGGAGTAGCTCCCTCAGTTTGATTTCACCAAGTGCTTTGGTAATGTACTGTCTTGCTGTCCTTTGCTAGGAAGGATTTTGGGTGTCGTTGCTTGTTTAACCCCGCCAGTCGTTATCCCGGTGAATCTTTCGATCCCTTCACCAGCACGTAAGTGGATAGCTTCTTGTGTGGAGTTAGGGTAACAAACTTGTACCCGTCCTTGGTCATCCAGCTGGTTGACACTTGTTGCCAACTGCAAACTGCCTGTTATGCTCTCGATTAGCTCCTGCCGACAGTAGCTCTTGGCTGCCAAATGGCAGGGAACTGTAGTCTCTGCCTGTGGGGGTATCTGTGTGTCTCTCAAAACTTGAACCTTAAAAATCAAAGCTCGACCATAGCGGTCTGTGCACCCTAATTCTTTGCCCTACATTACCAGAGTAGGTTGGTCAAAGCCCATGTGACACGGTTGGTTGGCTAAGAACAGAATTCCTAGAATAGCGTTTTCGCTTATTTGGGTCCGCACAAACGTTTCGTGTATGCCACAGTCCTAACTTGCCAAGCTACCTGGAGAAGGCTGAAGAGTAATAATTTCGTACCGCCTGCCATAAGCCCATGGAATTTTTACTCCTGTAGGTTGTCTTTACGGCTGTCTGGTAACATGTACGTATTTTTTGGAGAGTGGGCTGGTGTTACACCCGGTGTCAACCATGTAAGTAACTGCCATCCATTCCACCTTTGCCAATAAATAGTAGCTTGAGCGGTATGGACGTTCCGTCGGTTCTACGCAGGATGCTGCAGGGAGAGCGGCTTTTGAAGCTGTGACTTTGATGAAGGGAGGCAATTTCTTCGCCTGGGCTGTTTTCCTGGGCCATGCCTGCCGATTCTCTCTTCTTGGTCCTGGTAGTAAGTGTTCTCCGTTGTCCGCTTTTTCTTCTTCCTCTTCTTCTTCCCAATGATAAGGAGGTGAAACGGTTCTGAGTTGGCAGCTGCACTTGTTGTGTTGGCAGTGATGTGGGTTGCACAGATCTCTGAGCTTCCTGCCGTCCTGCTCTTTCTGGCTTCTGCAGCCGTTCTTGTTATTTGTACTTGCCGTGGGCCCACCTGCAGTCAGTAGGTTGCCCTACTGCTATGGGTCGTAGTTGTTTACGTTGTTGCTGTTGCTGGGTGTTCTTCTGTCATTCCCGGCAAGTGTGGCCTGCCTGCTGGCATCCTCAGCTTCGTAGGTTTCGCTGAGATGGTTGGTCAGTAGTCTTGGTGGCCTGCGTTTTCTTTAGGGCGGCCAGCTGCTGGGCCATCTCACTCATGGCATTGGCCATAGTCTGGAAGGGTTCTTTGGGTGCTGTCTTAACCTGTTGATACCTTCTTTGGCCTCCGACTCCAAGGTGCGGACTTTAGGTCCAGGGGTGAAAGTCAGCTGTATCTGTAGGTACTCGTTACTAGCACAAACTGCATCTTCCAGGGAGCGTGGCTGGATGGCCAGCAGATGTTGCTGGAGATAAGTGTTGCCCAGGGAGTTTTAGAAGCTCTGCATTTGCGTACATGAAGAGTCTTCGTACACTGCCTCAATTAGCATTTCAATGGCCATTGCATTCTCATGAAGTGAGTGCTTGGTTTCCTTCCTATAGGCTGATAGCTTTAACCTCGCTTCTCTGTCTTTTAGTCCAAAGCCGGATCGCAGGGAGTCCATGATAGAACAGAGGGTTCCTTTCTGCAGTACTCCTGGGCTTTCCCTTACAATGCCTGATGAAGGTGTATTACAGCCGCTGACGGCTGCCATTGGGTTGATTCTAAGACTTCTTGGAAGAGTCGCAGGAAATACTGGACTACTGGACATCTTCAGTGCCGTCAAACTAACATGGCTGAAGTGTTCTCTGTTAGAGTCGTCTAACGTATTTTCCAATACACTTGTCAGTGATCCCAGCACTCTAACAGACAGGTCTCGGTCCATGCTCCGTGTCTGTGTTGACATATTTTCTTCAGCAGGCTTCTAGTCTTCTGAGGGATGCTGTGTGGAGTTCTTCAGGTCCCACTGCTGCCACCAATGTGCAGGAGCTTGTAGTGATGTGCAATTCACTAGGTAGCAGGCACCTTCATCTCTCGGAATTCTATCCGAAAGTCGTACGTTTAAAACGTTGATGACTCTGCCCGATTTATGTTTGGTTTTCATAGCACCCCACTATCTAGCTATCAGTTCATCCCATTTTTCATCAAGATAAGTTGGAAATTTGCTATCCATTAACAATAACGAGATATGATGTTAGACTGTGTTTCAAAACTTGACTGACTCATTTTTTGTTCTTTTTCTCCTTCTCCTTCTGCTTCCTATCCCCTCCTGCTCCCCCTCCTCCTTTCCCTCTCCCTTTCCCTCTCCCTCTCCCTCCCCCTCCCCTTAAACTTAAGAGAGGTTGCTACTGAAGCCAAGCAATTGAGAATGATGACCAAAGATGAGCTCAAATTCAGCTTCAACATCGAATGTCTCACTAATTTTAAACAGTGTGCAATTTTTCCTTGCATTGGCGTTGTTGACAGATCTATACATCATTGATTTAATGGCGAAGAATCTTCTGCAACTTGCATCAGTTATGCTTTGGAATGAATGAAAAGAGAGAGATAATAACGCTTCTCTTAACAAAGAGATACATCAAAGAAGCTAAAAAATGTGCTTAAGGTGTGATGATTTACAAAGGAAAACAAGGAGTGTAAATGCAAACACATACCACAATGTTGTCTTTCTTTCTACATCCAGCTGCGCTGATCGGAACAAAATTGTTGTTAAGCAAAATACAATGAGCAGATATCAAAATCAGATGCTGATACGGGTATTGGTGATTTGCTACATGAAGAATTTATCCAGTTTGGAAGGAAAATCAGCGCTGATGCTAACTAGCGGACTATTTTTATCCTTCATTATGAAATTATCTTCACTTTTACAAATGCTGTATTAAGCTCTTATAAACTTTATTTCCTTACTAGTGAAAACATCTTATGAAAACTCAAGCTTTATAATAATCATGATATACATTTTATCCATTGTATTTTACCTATTATACAAATAAACTATAAAAAAACAAAACACAGACCATCAATATCTTTTTCTACTTACCAAACACAATACAAAGTATGAGAATAAACAAAACACGCATAACCTTATTTATAAACTAATCAACCGCATAATATGAGTCACCATACAAATCCCAATATAATCAAACCCTGCACAATAAATACAAGTACTTGGTTCAAACAAAAATATTAAAAAATAAATTGTAACACCTGGTACACACAAAAAAAGTACCTTGCAGGCTCTCATGGTAACTGGTGCCAACAAAAAGACTCTTGGTACCAGGAGAACCCTGTTCTTAGACTCCATGCCAGAGATCTGCTCCTACATTACTACTAGTAATGATAAAAATTCAATGCTAAATTGAAATCTATATATTTATCTTTAGTTTAATCAGCAGTAAAATATTATTAAATAATAATAACGTCATGGTATAATTAAAGGGGACGTTTCAAAAGAGACAGGACACAAATGAATGCATAAAAAATGACTAACTTATAACGTTTTCACAAAGTGGCCTTCTCAGTTTGAGCTTCACTAAAACTTGATACTTTTAAAAACAGTTCAATAATTTACCAAGCTATTACTCATTATACTAAAGCTAAATATGAAAGTTCATAAACTATAAGAAATAGGTGGTCAAGTATTATTAAAAAAAGTGAACAGTAAGCATTTGTTGTCAAACTAGCTGCTTAAAATAATATTTAACAGCACTAAATCTTTGATTGTGAATAACTAAAAGTATAGTAATGCATTATACAGGTCATTTCTCATCAAAGGTGGCTTGTCACCGATTGACATGCAATTCACTAGTTGGAGTTGTCTTCTCATTGGTGCTACATAGTCTCAACCAACACAATCAAAGATTAGCTCCTATTTATTTTTTATTTCCGATCTACAATGTCTAATTTATGTTTCTGCTCCTAAAACCCACGTGTAATTCAGACTGTGGTGTATCCAGTTGCTAGAACAGCAAGTTTAATATCTGAAGAGAAATTAAGTGTGTAGGAGACAAGAGCTGGGGCTACGTACAGCTGAGCGGCAAGCGAATTCAGAACGTGTTCGCCATATTGAGAGAGACTTGAAGAAGATGGCTTGGGATAGATATCAATGAAAATTACAGTTTCTACAGCTACCAACACACTTATATGTGAGTTGATTACACTATATCTCTGACTGCTACCTCGTATTTTCATTCGCTCTTCTCCCAGTTGTTAGCTCAACTTGTAGTTAGGTTTCTGACCTTCAACGCCCTAAGTTGCTCTTAGCTCTCCCATTTAACTTGTAGTGAAATCGTATGACTAATTGACTTTCTGCTTTCCTTTATCTATTCAGCACATGTAGCAAAGCTAAATGTTTGTTATCTATTGATACAGAACAACCATTACAAGACTGCGACATCTAAGAATTTTATACAGGTGCTAGCAGTATCACCCTTTGTATTCAAATACACCGGCACACTCTATTCCTGCACCCGCCCCCCCCCCCCACCTCTAACTCTCACTCTGTATCTTGCTCACCCTCTCTCATTCCTCCTATCCATTTTAAAATAAAACAGAGGAAGACAGTGTATTGGCACACTGCAGTTGCTCCTGAGACAAAAGCTTGCAAAACAATGTTCCAAATGAATGTTGCCATTTATGAATACTGGAAGAAAATACTGGTAGTCAAAACCAACACAGATTACTTTATTGATACTCCAATTACAGGGTATTAGCAAAATTTGAATGTTTGTGAATTGTATCCACCGACATTATTAAAAAAAATCACATCAACAAACCTCTAGTTTGAACTCATCTTATACAAAAAATTAGTCCAATAGATTTTTACAGCAGTTTCAACATAGCATTTTAAGTGCCTATATGAACAAGCACACAGGTGTACAAATAAATGGCAGCCAGGTGGATGTTTTTTACATTTACCTATACCTAGAGACATCGAGTCTTTTGAACAGGTAACAGTCCTAATCAGGCCAATGTTAACAATTTACCAGAAACATACACTTGTACTTAAACACAATGTTTCATAAATCGCAGTTTGTGTTATTTGGTTTCCCGGCTGCTCAAAACATCGTTCATTTCAAAGATTACAACTAAATAATTTTTCCAAACCGTTTGAATCTTTCAAGTTCGGTAAACATGGTCCAGTTATTTATAAAATGCATTTTAAAAATTGGATTGGCCCAATTAAAATTACGATGACTGAGATTCAATTGGCTCACACCAAGCCATGGGAACAAAGTGATTGTGTGTAGTGCTTAACAGCATCTTAAAGATTGGATAATTGATAGCAATAAAACTGAGCACCTGAAAGTAACTATCACTGAGAACATCGCTAGCAGCAGTAATTCACGCATTCTATCTCTGGTATGACGATGCTGACCTAAAAGTGAAATGCAAAATTTTTATTTCATACAGCAAATGAAAGGGGTTGGTTGAACATAAATCATGACGTTATAATGGCCAGTAATTTTCAATAAAAGATGGTAAATTAAGATAAGTAACAATATTTATTATCTTTATGTTAGTTGTCAAATGATTTAGACAAGTAGTTTTTTAAATTTTGAGTTTGTCAGAAACTTAAAACATCGCAGCTTTAAAAAACAGAGCCTTAAAATTACAGCCTCCATCATACGACCTGTACCTTAACGGTGAGAATGCCGTTTCATTTGAATGAAAGATCAGATTCAAAAATAATATTACAATCATGTTTTAGCCAATGCAGCATAATTTTTTTCAATTAATTTTTAGTGAATAACTTTAGTACCACTTTGTAGAGGTAGACGTTGTGATTTTTATGGTGTAAACATCATCAGTATAAACGGCTTTTTAGACCCTCACTTGAAATTTTAATAAAAGTTGGTAATAGGGCTAGGAATATAACTTTATGGAACTATAAGAAAGCTCTTGTAAACATTAAACTAAGAAACTGCTGGACTTAGTTGGTCAAAACATATAGGGTATGTGTTGTCACCTGCAAATACTGAATAATTTTGTTGAACAATAGTAGTAATGTAGGAGCAGATCTCTGTTATGGAGTCTGAGGATAAGATTCTCCTGGTTCTAAGTGTAATTTAGTTGGCACCAGTTACCATGAGAACCTTTTTGTGTATACCAGGTGTTGTGTTTTTTAATGTTTGAACTACGTATTTATTGTGTAGGGTTTGTTTATATTGTGATTTGTAGGTTGATTTACATGTGTGGGTTTGATTTTTTATATACATGGTATGTGAACCTGGGTACTTTTGTGTACACCAGCTTTTACTGTTATTTTGTGATTGCATGCTGTGCAGGGGTTGTTTTTATTATGGTTTGTATGATGAGTTAGAAGGGGGTGGGGGGTGTTGAGTATTGTATGAAAATGAAGCGTTGTATTATTATAAAACTTTATTTTGTAAGAAAAACATGATCACAGATATGCATTGAACTGTTATACCATTATTTCAAAAGAACATACGAAAGTATTTACCTCACAAAGATATGAAATAAATCAGATGAAAACTGAGTGTAGACCGTGTTATAGTTTGTTTTTCTCATCATGTAGACTTTCGCACCCTTTGATGATTTGGTGTTCTTCGAGTTATCTCTCTTATACGAGTGTTTTTTTTTTTATTTTTTTCATAGAAAGCCGGTACATTTAGCAGATTTTTTTGATGTTTTTGTAATAATTAAGATCGTATTTTTTTAATCTCCATTGTGGTAACACTCTTTAAGAGCTTTAGTGTTAGAAGAGTTGCATATCGAAAACTCTTTAGCTGGTTTGCCCAGTTTTGCTGATGATACAAACATAGCTTGCAAAAATCTGTAACGTATCTTCAACTTCTTTATCACATAAGTTTTGCAGAAATATCGAATCTTCTTCAGATAGAGGTTCAGGATCTTTTTTATTATTTTGACATCGACTGTTTTTAGTTCTAAGAGTATCTTGAGAAAAAAGCAGAGAAACTTGTTAATAGCTAATATCATAGTGTAAAGAGTTAGCATAGGACATTAGCAAACTTTAGTGAGCAAATATTATCTGAGTACAATAATTAGTACATGATTAAAGCCTATGTCTTATTAAGTTTTACAACTGGTATTAAATAATTATTTATTAATTTTTACCTTATCGCTGCGAGTCTTTCTAGTTGTTGTAGTAGATGCAGAAGCGTGTTTTGATCCTTCAGATGTTGTTGCTAGAATGGATGGTTTTTATGTGAAAACAGTGCTTCTTAAATAGTAAATGTTGCACTGATTGACCAAAGCTTACAATCAATGAAAACACTCGTGAAGATCCCTTTATAGCGTATAAAGGTTTTTGTGCGGAAAAACATAATTTGCACAAAAATGCGTTTATGATATGTATAAAAATTTTCATGCAAAAATGTTTTTTAGTCGAGCGAAAAACACGCGATGCGTTATAAAAGGACTTCCGTGCAAAAACAACATATTTTGCGCATGAAACAACGACATTCTTTGTGTAACAAAAGCAACATTCTTCGCGCACAAAACAACATTTTTTGCACGAAAATCTCTCTATAACATATATTAGGATTTTCTTGCAAAAATTTTTTTTTATTTGCACAAAATTTCTTATATATTATAAAGGGATTTCCGAGCAAAAAAAGACATTTTTTTCGCGAAAAAACAACATTTGTCACCAGATAAAAACAAAATTCCTTCTGCGAAAAACAACATTCCTCGCGCAAAAAGCAAAATTTTCTGCGCCAAAATCCCTTTATAGTATATAGAACTTACTTTCAAGCAAAAATAATTATAGATAATAAAAGGATTATTGAACAAAAGCCAACATTTTTTTGAGTGAAAAGAAGAAAGTTCTTCGTGTGACAAAAACCAACCTTTTTTGCACGAAAAACAGATTTTTCATGCACAAATCCCTTTACAGTATATAGAACTTTTTTTCATGTGAAAAAAACTTTGGTCACACGAAATATCATTATATATCATAAAGGAATTTTTGCGCAAAAAACTCCATTCTTCTGTCAAAAACAACAAAATTTTTCGTGTGACAGATGCAAAATTTTGCACGAAAAATTATCTTTATGGTATATAGAATTTTTTTCTCGCGAAAATTTTTTTTATCTGTGCGAAAATTCGTCATACATTAAAAAGAGATTTTTTTGCGCGAAAACAACATTTTGTCTCGCGAAAAAAATGTTAATTGCACAAAAATCTGTATATAATTATAAAGGGATTTTTGCGAGGCAAAAACAACATTTTTTGCGCAAAAAAACCACATTTCCCACTTAAAAAAACAACATTTTCTACATGGGAAAATGATATTCTTCACATAAAGATCATTTTATAACATATAAGGAGTTTTTCGAGCAAAGAAAAAATATTTATGCGCAAAAACGCTCATATATTTCAAGGTTGTTTGCGTGATTTCATTTAGGGTCAATCGGGACAAATTTAGCCATTTAGGAACCACTGTTTTTACACAGAAATCACCCACTTCAACAACAGTGACTGAAAGAACAACATCTACTACAGCTACTAGAACACACTCAGTGTTAAGGTAAGAAATAATAAATAATTGTTTAGCACTAGCTGAAGAACTCATCTAGTTGTACTCTAAAAGGATATACTCCTGAAACCTATCTGACTTGCTCTCCAAACTGCAGTCGTTGTCAGAAAGTCAGCAACTGCAGTCTATTTATTTATTCTTTATATTTTTACTGTTCAACTTGCTTTTGGAATGAATAATATCTTTATTTGTTTTGTAGACACGATGATTTCAAACTCCAAAACCACTTCCAAAACTACACATCAAGCCAAACCCTCCCACCTCGTCTAACATCAAGACCAACACCACCATCACTACCATTTCCAGCACTGACACCACCATCAACATCGACATTACCATCAGCAATTTTGATAGAAGGAGCGACACTACCACCACCTCCCTCACCACCACCTCCACCAGCAGCAGTAACACATTCTCTGATAAGTTGATGAACCCTCAAGATGCTGACTCTCCTTTGAGTCCTACACAGGACTATACGCCAATATCAAACCCAATCACGACAATATCAAATCCATGTCATCTATACATGAGCCAATTCTCCTCCATATGTCTGAAGATGAAAATGAAAAGATTCGAGCAAGTAAATGTGAAGAGTTTCGTCTGAATTAACCTGCTGGATTAATTACAGGTGCTACGAAAATGTTTTTGTTGGGTATTGGGATAATTGTGAGTCTGAGGGATTTGCCGATTCTTACAGTGTTGGAGGTTTTTGGCACTGCGTTCATTGAAGAATACGGTATATTTGAATATGAATACGTTTTGAAAAATGGAAATAGGATTTGAGTGAAGTCACTGATTGATAAAAATATTATGATAAAGTTTGAAGAGCTCAAATGGTCAACCCTGAATACAGTAGTCTACATGGGAATGCAAGAGCAAAATCAACTCAAACTTCACATTATCAGCAACGTTCAGAACCAAACCGTGGAGGAACAGTAAATTTTAGTCAAGAATCTCAGAAAAAAGTCCCGAGAGCAAATGGATGCTCACTTCGAAACCATCACTTTCGATAATCCTTAACAACACACTTCTGACTTCAGCGAACTCTCCGCTTGGAAAAACTTAAAGACAAGACAACATACAATACTTCTGCGCATTGCTCGCACAGTCATCTACAGATTCGTGACAGATGATGGTTGTTTGATGAGTGGAAAGAATATCATTCCTCCTGAAAACAATTCAACAATCAAAAACTACGGACAAAGCATTTTCCACTACAAATGTACAATAACGGGTAGTAATGAAGTGAAAAAGGATACTCTTATGATCTTATTGAATAAATATGTTTGTGACAAGGACGACGCAGATGATGACGAAGAGGAAGATGATTGTGAAGATGATGATAGAGAGGATAGCTCTGAAGTCGATGATGTTGATGATAGTGTTCATAGCAATGGCAGCGATGACAATGATGACTGTGAATGCAAACATAATACAAAGAACACAATACCGATATCAATGGTCTGATTAAAGTACGTGAATCTTGAACTATACTACTACTGTTACTGCTACTGCTACTGTTACTGCTACTACTACTACCTGACTATATGTGTGTGACAGATAAAACTTTGCAAAAAAGTAGGATAAAATAACTTACTCATTTGTTGCTGTGTAGGAATCGCTAGCCATTTTTAAATACTGCTGTTAGTAATCCTAATACCACTGTTACTGAGATAGAGCTGATGTTGAGTAGTAAAAAAAGTTTATTTTATATACAAAAATGTCGGTGAAATGGTGTAATCGACCAATCAAAACACTAATCAAGCACGCCTTTTTCAACATTTACTAGTATTATACTTTTTTTCTCTTATTTAACATGACAAGATCAATAATAATTAAATTTGCCACATGACTTTCAATCAATGATTTATGAATGTATTTTAAAAGCGGTAAATAAGTTGTAATTAAGCGGGTGTGTTCTCACCAACATTATCATGTATAGTCTTTCATCTATCCAGAATCACTTGACATCATTAATAATTGCTTTCCCTATAATTTCCAGTTTACAACTTTCAGTTTATAGCTTTCAGTCTAGAACAATTGTCTGTTTTATAAACAAATTGTTAAAACGATCGTAAACCTATTACAGAACAGTGAATTTGTTTCCAAACACAATTGGTTTCAGAATCCCTCTAAATAACTTATTACAATACCACATTTTTCAAAACTATTCTTACAAGACATACTGGATATAGTTAACCATTTAGCTTCATATTTTATTTTGCTTTTACAAGACTCATAAACCTTATATAAAACAGAGAGTATGTTTCAAAATGCAATTGAAAGCAAAACCTCCACTTAGCTCACGTACTACAATGATACATTACACAAAACTATTGTCACAAGTCATACAGGTTATAGTTTTCCATTTAGTTCCATTTTTTCGTTTTAATTTTACATTTAAAAGTAATATATTATCATCAACATTATTTGTTGCAAAACTTGAGTCAATAATTTGTTATGTAAAAAATAAAAAAAGCAAAGAAATCACAACTGCATAAAAGACATACACTGTTATGTATTATTTGCTTGTTCTGCTTTGTCTTAATGACTAACTTACACTTAAAAGTTAGCCAAGATGTAAACCAGTGAATGTTTACAAGTATATTTTAAAAGTGGTAATTAAGCGAGTGGGTTCTCGCCACCATTTTCTCATATAGTCTTTTATTCATCCGCAGTCAATCAATCACATTAATAATTGTTTACCTATAATTTCCAGCTCACAACGTCCACTGTATAGCTTTCAGTCTAGAACAATTGTCTGTTTTATAAGCAAGAACAATTGTCGGTTTTATAAGCACGATCAATTGTCTGTTTTATAAACATGATCAATTGTCTGTTTTTTACACAAATTTTTAAAACTTTCGTAGAGCTATTACAGAACAAAGAGTGTGTTTCAAAATGCAAGTGATAGCAAAACCCTTTAGTTAGCTAGGATGCAAAATAAATCCACAATATGTCTAATCAAGATTTTGTAGTCTAAAAGTTTTGTTTATAACAAACAAAAGGTAATAACCTTGAGCTGTGTAATAAAACAAGTGTCTACAATATAATAATATTAAATGAGCATGTTTTCTAGAACGTGCACATCGTACGTGCATATCGATGACTGTATGTATTTTGTAAAGCGTGAAACGTATCCAAAATAAGAACAAAGACTGATAAGTCCCCAAAAGTCATATACTGATATGCATTATTTGCTTGTTTTGATTCGTCTTTATTACAAATTTACACTTAAAAGTTAGCTGGTGTGCAAAATAACTATACAATATAGCTAATCGATATATTTCAGTCTATAGCAATTGATTAGCAGCCTTCCAGAACATTCACATTGTAAATGTACTTCGATGATTATATATGATTACTTACTTTTGTAAAGCTGATTTGTGCAACAAACAGACGTCTATAATATTTAATGAACGCTTCTAGAACATTAGCATTGTACATGCATATCGGCGATCGCTTATGATTAGTTAGTTTTGTAAAGCTGAGTTCCGTAATAAAACCAGTATGATAATACCCAATGAACACTGCGTCTAAAACATTCACATCGTACATATCGATGATCATATATGTTTTATTACTTTTATAAAGTGTAACCAGAAAGGACTTGTGTAAAACTTGGTATGTTTGGAAATAGGATAGAAATTTTATGTCGACTGCGATAATATTCCAAAAAGACTAGCACAAAAGATGGTTCGTTTAAAAACGGGATAAAAACTTTGTCGACTGCGATAAATCGTAAGTTTGTTTAGCATTTATTCGCAGGTTTTTCAATCATTTTATTCTGTAGGTAGAAAATTTAATTACCCACACACAATTGACAATTGCTTCTGCCGACTTGTAACCATCGCTGCAAATAAATAACAAAGTAGATAGTAAATTGATGCAACTTTCAGTCATATAAAGCTTAGTTCCTCATAATTATTCGACAATTGTTTCCATCGGTACTTGCAGGTATAGTTGTAAATAAACAATGTAGTAGGTAATGCAATAGTGCTACTATCAAAAGCTTTGTTTAGATTCAAGTAATAATAAATATAATTCAAAACTAAAACATTTTTATAAGCAATAATTTATTTTAAAACATAAAGAGTTTGGTTTTAAGTTTACGTTTTTCTCATAGTTTGAAACTCCAGCTGATATTGAATATAGACATAAACGGAAATTGATATAGATATCTACATGAACATAAATGGAAACAATTATAGACATTAGTATAAATACGCACATGAAAATGTACCAACTTGTCGATCAATAGCAATACAATAATACAACGCTTCATTTTTATACAATACCCAAACCCCCCCCCCCCCCATCTGAGTCATCATACAAACTCTAATAAAAACACCCCTGCACAGCATACAAAGAATAAAAACTGGTGCACAAAAACAGTACCCAGGTTCTCATACCATTTTTATAAAAATATCAAACCCATGCTTCTAAATCAACATACAAATCGCAATATAAACAAACCCTACACAATAAATACTTAGTTTAAACATTTAAAATTGTAACACCTGGTGTACACAAAAAAGTACCTCACAGGTTCTCATGGTAACTGGTGCCAACTAAATTACACTTGGAACCAGGAGAACCTTATGCTTAGACTCCATGACAGAGATCTGCTCCTACATTAGTACCAACAATGCCATAGCATATTCAGACACTGTTCAGAGGGTTTCAAAAAGCCTTTTAAAAAAAATTCAATTAATTAAAAATAACAAAATAACTCAGCAAAACAGTACGTCGGTGAAGAGATAAAACATTGGTGTTGAAGTTGTAATTGTCGGATATTTTTATGTTTGAGGGATTTTGCACAATGTGCCAAAGTTTGTTAATAGCTACGTTAATTGCTAATAGGAAGAACACCTCTCCAAAGTTTGCTAATAAACAATCAGAAGCAAAATGTGATTGGGTGTTTGGAAATAACTTGTTTTTTGATTGGCAGATTGGTTGCTGAAGTATTAACTAAACTGTAGCGTGCACAGAACTCATGCGAACGTAGCGTATATTAAGACAAAAGGATTTGTATGTAAATTTGTCCTGCACAATTTTGTTCAATTTTCGAAATATTTCTGCGTTGCCAAGTTTTTCAATAGCTTGGGGCTAGAAGATGCTAGAAACAAAAGTTAAGAAGGTATCAAATGGACACCATTTACCGCAAAAGCTTAGCCAATCATTGCACTGCCTACATAGCTGTGGACTTCAAAATAACTGGTGGAAAATGCATCATAAACCTGCAATTTCCTATTGCGCCATGGGCCCTTAAGATTTCAGTATATGTCATTCAGATTCTCTGTTATTTTACCGACCCAGTGGTATACTATTTATGATGGAGCAATCACGTGAAGTAGACAAGAAAATAACTTTACTGGAGAGTCATCTTCGTTTGTACCATTAGCTAATTTGCACGACGGATGGTCATGCATTACTGATTTCGCATCACCGCAACAATACTATCGTCAGCAATGCTTAATTACCGCGACCGCTTAATTACCGCAAACCCAAACCATTGTTTTTTTAAGAAAAGGTACTTTTTCTCAATTATTTTTCTGAGACAACCACCGGTGTGACACAACTGTTTTTTGCACCATTGGATGGACAACAATTTTTTCTAAAATCGGATGCTCTATTTGAGAAAAAAGTTTCAAAATAAAAAGTGCACTTGTGCTAGCTAAAAACTGTTGTAGATAAAAAATTTTGAAATCTGCAGCTATTACACCTCAATCTGACAAAAAGCCAAAGAAAACTCTTACACTATTGAAAGTTAAAGACAATTGTTTGCTTATTTTGTTGATACATTGTTTGTTTCCAGAGCTAACATTTTCGAATTTAAAAAAAATTTTTAAAATTTTACTTTTAGCTGAAAAAATATAGTACATTCCTGTCCAACCTTGCAAGCCAAGAATACGTTCAACCACGCGTCAACTAATTGTCAATATAAACAATTGTTTTTTTTAATGCATTTACCGCAAATGATAGCCTAAAAAACCTCCAATTTTATTTGGCCGAAACATCGGGTAGTAGCTGATTGCACCTGCAATACTGACTTAAGTTTTTGGGTGACGTTGTCGCGTATTTATAAACCACTCACAAATTATTAGTAAGCTTTGGAAATAAATTATAATTAATTAGAAATAATGAAGTGAATCAGCAAACAATATTTTAGTAAGTAGATAAGACATTGGTGTTTCATTTGTAACTGTCGAAAATAATTAAAATGTTCGGGGGAATTTCCACAGGTGCGCCAAAGTTGTGTAACCTTCATGACTAGCTCTTAGTGAGTAGAGCAGATTTCAGAAGTCTATTGACAGACAATCAGAGGCGAAATTGTATTGGCTAATTGGAGAACAAATTTCTTTCTGATTGGTGGATTAGTTGCAAAGTTGTTAACAAAACTGTAATTTACACCTAAAGATCTGTGTCATCGACAAATTTTTATATGAATCCTTTTACCGCATCACGTGATATTTATCGGTTGAGTTGTGGTAGCTAAAATCTGCGCGCAAGACAAATTATATAATATATATGAGTATTTTTACCACATCACGTGATGAATATTTGTTGAGCTGCAAATGCTACGTCTCAAATGTTTACCTGTAAATAGTGGTAGTTTTCTCTATTTCTGAAAGTTTCCTGTCATTTAGTAAAACTCAGTGGTATATAAAGCTCAACTGGCAAGTCATCGGTCCAACATTCTTAACAAGCCATTGCACACTGAGCTATGAACATTATGTTCTGACACAGCGTCATGCATGCTGTTATAGCTACTTGATGTGCGTCTGTTTAATGTTAAAAATGTGCATGCCAACACAAAAATATTGTCAACAACTCAATTATTGCAGCTTCTATAAAATGAATGCTGTTTGCTAGTCTTCCTGGTTATGATATATAATATAATAATATTGAAGGTTCATCATCATCTCCTTAAGTCAAGTCATTTGCAGCATGTACCTGACTGCAAAGATTACATGATGGTATTATAGGATTTATCATTGATAAACTGATTACCGATGTGTCTTTGTTGGATAAAGCCAGTTCAGGTAGCTGCTTTTTTATAAAACAACAAAACTAAGCTTGCAAAATCAAAGTAATTACACAACAGCGTGCTTTCAAGCCAAACAGTTTTTTATTGTGCATGTTTCCAAGCTTTTAAATGTAGCCGACCAATTGAGTCGCATTCTGTTTACTTGCCCTTCACATACTTGAGATATCTCTAAAAGTTAATTATTTTGTTTCCTATCTTATTTTAGAGAGAAGACCTATTGTTCAATTTCCTTGGCTCTAGTTGAGCTTATTGCCCTTGGTAGAAAATGGCACAAAGGACAAACGAAATGAGCTTCGCATTTTTTTTAGGTCTCCGGTAAAAAACAGATGCATGAAAGGACCATTACTCAGGGTTTGCTTACATTTAAATAGGTAAGCACTAAAATGTCCATCAGAAAAAAGTAGCAAGGAGTCGGAAAAAGCTCACAACATTACATTATGTGATTGATCGATGATAAAGTGCTTGTACTGTCATTTGAGCATACAAACTTTAAATGGTATGTAGTTTAAGTTTTCTCAGTCACTTCTTTCGAATACATTTTGTTGCCTGCAGTTTGAGTATTAGGCTCCCTTACCTTGGCTTGGTTGAGCACTCTTGTGGGGGCACCAAACACTGCTAGCCATCTGCAAAGCTTGCCTTATGCTTTGAGTTGAGTACTGCTTAGTTGCAGCAATGCTTCAAAATATGGTTTGATACAATTACTTGTATATCATTGCTAGGATTGTTGCCCTTGCTCAACTGTGTACTACTGTAGCGGGTTCTTATGGCCCCTAATAGAGCGTACTTACTTACTTATTGTACTGGCATCAGACTCATAGCCAGAATAGCGGTTCCGGCCATCAGCATAGCATAGCATATCTGGCACAGCATGTATGGGGTACCCCCACCAGGGGGTTATGCCAAGATGGCAGAAAAATGGCTGTCAAAAAATGAGGAAACAAATTGACCTCGGAGGACTCAGAAATCTATATCCACATCATACCTACCTGTATACCTAACGAAATCTCAGACTAAATGTTATAAAGGACAGAGAACTTACCACAGGAAGTGAAAAAGCTCATGATTTTGGCTAGTGAGCCCATGACTCCGCCCGCTGCTTCTGGGCCTCACTCTCCTTTGACTCATTCTCTAGCAAATCATTTATCAGTATTTATATAGTGTATGCTGATTTGTCATTTTGTGTTCTACTTGTGTTCTACTTGAAAATTACATGTTTTGCTTCTTGTGCTCCGTCAATAAAAGGCAGAGCTGCTGTCATAACTCATTTTTCCTTATTGAACCTTGTACCTTACCGTCATTCTTGATATAGAACAAATGCATTCCCCTCAAAAGCACTGAGTAATGTGTCTGAGCCGAGGGCTCTTTACTTGTTGCGGAGTTGAGAATACTTATTCGCCTCAGATTCAGTGTTTTATGACACAAGATTGCCTCTTGAGAGAGGTAATTGGTGGCAGCAGGCTATCG
The DNA here is from genome assembly GCA_945261195.1 of Cryptosula pallasiana. Classification (NCBI taxonomy): domain Eukaryota; kingdom Metazoa; phylum Bryozoa; class Gymnolaemata; order Cheilostomatida; family Cryptosulidae; genus Cryptosula; species Cryptosula pallasiana. The sequence goes on along the minus strand of OX183131.1, from coordinate 2,529,181 downwards.
ACAGCTATCAACCTGACTGTGCTAGCGAACAAGGAGATTAGTTTTAGTTAGTGAATTAGAAAGCCCCCCAAATCCACTACATTGATGAAGCAACAACAGCCAAAAACAACTGCTACATATCAAATTCTCATTTTTAGTTAACAGAATTTCATTGTATTTGCAAAGAAGTACTAAAGAACTTACCTGATCATGTTCTAGGCGCCTGTTAAAACATAGCCATAATTACGTAATTTTTCACCCAAAGTGAACCCAAATTGAGGATTGGATTCTAGTCGCTAGTTGGTCGTTAGTTGTCACGACTGAAAATAAAATTAATTAAAGGTTCACAATGCCAAATTTAAAATCTCAAACAGGAGTACAAAACCCTTATAGGTACAATAGACAACGGACTTAGTCAAACAAGCAATCACTTCAGTTACGTTTCAGACAAAAACAGTTCTTATTTATCTAATGTTGTAAACAAGATAAAGGTGAACCTTTGGACAATCGAGTTGGCAAGCTGATGGGAAGTACTTTGTCATCAGTAATCATTTGTGTGTGTGTTCACTGTTAGTGTTTAGACATCGGCGGTTAATGCATATCTGCTCACTGATGGTTCTTAGTCATCGGTAGTTTGATATTTTGCCTTTTCATCAAAATTGAGCAACTATCAGTCCCATGAATGCCCTTGTGGTCAGCAACAACAGTTAGATAAAATGAAAACAACAAATATTACCTCTTCAATGGAAATACGTACATTAAGCCTAATATTCTAGTGGTTTGTAGTGAATTTTAATGACCATCAAATGCGCTCAAAAGCCTCTCTGACAACTGCAGAGTGTCAGGAATGCCTTCCTTGAGTCTGACACTGCCAAAAACCTATAAAAAATGCAGGAATCATCACTACCGGCCCTGCAGCTATCACTACCGGCCCTGCAGCTATCACTACTGGCCCTGCAGCCAATCTATATCATGCCAGAAAGGAAAAAAGGAATGTAGCCTGAAAGACCAGACAAGTACCAAAAGACACAGAAGCCTGAGTCCTCGATCTAACTATCATCAGATTTGTCAGAAGCCATGAACCCCAAGCTAAAACAGTCTAAGAACTCTATCTATATTGCACCATCACTTCCTGGGCTGTGACTCAGCAGTATTGGTCAGGAAGCTCCGCCCTCCACTTTGGGGCGCTTTATGTATTTAACCATAGTATAGCCTATCTAAAACCTTGCTGATTATAACTTTTCTGATGATTTGTGCATTTATTTCCTGTTGATTATGATTTTTCATGTCTCTAATAAGCCAACGATTTCCGGTGCATCTGCCTATAAAAGGCAAAGTTTTGTCTGTTTGCAATGTAGTTGTATCAGCATTCTGTTTGTGATTATTCCAAACAGCGAGATACTTTGCCATTATTGTACTGGACTGGATTGCTGTAGAATAATACATTATGGTTGATACTCTGAAACACTGAGTCGTGAGTTTGAGCCATGAGCTCTGTTACGGTTGTGAAGTTGGGATACTCCTCCGTTGAAGGAGATTGACTGGAAAAGTGAGCTTTTGTTGGTGGTATTTTGGCAGGTCCCCCCAAAATCCACTACATTATAATACAGAAAGTTTGCTTCCATTCAAAATAGTGCCTTGAGTTTCACAAAGTTCTGCTCGGAAAAAATCCAGCCTAGAAAGCTTTTGTCAATTGGTATCAAGTAAAACTCTATTTTTCACCACACCATCTGAAAACTTTACTTTAGAAAGAATCATTGTTTAAAAATGAACATCATAATGATTATGAACTATCACCTTTATGTGTTTATCACACTCTAGTGTGACACAATATAATCATATACAAATACATGCACCCTAATCAGATGCTATTATTCCTGGACACAATTGAAAATAATGCTGTACCCTTCAATCTACCATAACTCTGGTGATGAACCAATAATATTTTTTAGAAACTGCTCGCAGAAGCTAGAGATAATGTAATGCAGACCGCTGTACAGTATTATAGTAAACCAGTTAGTTTTTGATTCCACCCCTACCCATTGCATCAACTCCTTGCCATTTACCACTCCCCCATCTTTCTTCCCAGTTTCTTAGGTCCAAAGGAGCCAGTCCAAAATATTCTCCTTACTCACTTTATTTATGGATTTTACTTATTATTAGTAAAGAGACACTAGGCTATCCTTTTCCAACCAGTTCTGGCGAAGCTTGAAAAAAGGCGGTGATTAAGATCTTGCTGGCAGTTTTCAAGTATTTGTGATAACGTCTATGAAAACTTCAACCTCATCAATTCAGTATCGACACACTTAAACCACTATAATTCATAACATTTCGGTGTAACCCGGCTATTGCCAAAACATTTACATTGCTGTTTGTGAAATTGATAGTTTCATGTTTCTGTGTAAATACAGAGAAGTATTTTTGCTTCCATTGTCTTGTATCAACTTGACAAAAAACCAATTCCTGAGACTTTATCAAATCCTCGTTTTTCTGGTTGATTTCCATAGCCGATAAATCATATCAATCTCTTTTAGAAGTCCTCGCCATTTCTTTCTGGTTGACAACTACTGTTTCTATCTACCGTTAGGAGTTTTATACATAAATTGGACTGGTGTACAGTGACAGATGGCAACTTACTACTTGTGTAAGGAGTCAGTTCACAATATCGCCACCGACAAGAAACAACAAATTTATAAGATTTTTATTCATTTACATGTCACTGGTCAAAGATATCTGCCTTGTGCATAGATCTATTTACTATGACTCTAAGCTATGCGCCAATTCAATTTTATGCATATCTATTTTACCGTTAACTGTAGTTGTAGTAGCAACAATGCTTGGCTTGTTGTTATCTGTTTTTTTGTTTCCCTTGTTTCTCCTGTACAATGAATTTTTATAAATAATGTTATTGTAGTGGATGTTCATGTCACTTACATCTGCGCACACCCTATACACATTCTCGTATCCTCAGTATAGCCATTAGATGGCCAGAATGACTGTAATCATCAATACTGGATTGGCCGACCCTGCATAAGCCAGTAACGAGCCTGTATGGAGCCATACCGACCCTGTATTGAGCTGTACCGACCTCATTGGGCCGGCAGGAAGTGAGTCAGTATAGAATGAGGACTCAAAAGTAGCCTGGGAGAAGCAGAGAGCCAACTACGTGAGACTTCCACCCCTAACCCTTACGAAAGATTTATTACTAAAGCTAGAAAGACCAATGACCAAAGGAATGACTATGATTAGTGCATTAGCCTGTAACTCCGCTTACTACTACAGGGCGCCGATTACCTTCAAGCCCATATTGTTAATCTTTTTCATTATGTGCTTATATACTCATATTCATTGGTGCATGTTGCAATATTGTTGTGTGATTGGCTAGTCACTTCCTGTGCATCGCCTATAAAAGGCAGAGCTTTGTCTGTAATTGTTAGTTGTAATGTGCCTTTTACTAACTCGTTTTATTCTGGAGGAACAAATGTACAAATGAACAAACTGTGCTCAACAGCACTTAGTTATGTGTCTGAGCCGAGGGCTACCTACTGGTCGTAGAGTTGGAATACTCTATCTGGCATTCGTTCGGTACATCATCGACCCTGTTGTTGTAACAGGTTAAACTAACAACTGGTGACAGCACACTACCAACTCAGCTAGTGACTTTGAGCCCCCAAAGTCCACTACAACATTGTGCCATGATAACATCAGATTAACATTGGCACTTTAGATATTTCCCAATTGTGCTAAGTTTTACTGCACGCTCTGGTAACATATGAGCTACTATGATTATAGCAACACTTATACTCAACACCAAGTACTTGTGAATATTGTCAGTCAGCTTAGACCTGGCCCATTTCCACCCTTGCCAGACACAGTTCAACTGCAGCAGTCAGTAGGCGACGAGGTAATCTCAGCCAATGGTAATGTGACCTTAAATAGTAATGCTAGGATCTCAAAACCAGTAACACAAGTATTGCCGTTCTGTCAAGCCAGCTGTGCTAGTGCAATTTTGTACGGTTGTCTGGGAGGCCATGCAAGTTGTCTTGCGACCAACAAAAAACAAAATCCTGAAAAATATGTAGGGCGCTCTCGGATAATATACTCTTGCTGTGGTCAGAATGTGACAATTGAATTAGACCGTATCCATCTCAAATTATTGGATAGTTGACTGCGATGATGTGTTTGTATGCGATCAAACTATTGGGATTTGTGTCCTCCTGTGTTGATTCGTTGTCTGTTCTGTGACACCTTTGTTGCTATTTGATAAATATTTCTATTGATTGGCGGCACCAACATTAATCATTACAATAACTATTTATGAACCTTATCAACCAGTATTTATTTATGTACAGCAGTGCACCACTACATACAATTATTGGTTGGAAGTGACACCATTTACGTTGATTGCAAAAAAGTACACAAAACTAGTTGCTGAAAAAATAAAAATAAAAACAAACTGTATGAATGATAATAATATGATGAAGTAAATGGAGGCGAATTAGCAACCCTTTTGTACTGCTTAGCGATTCTTTTGTTTAGTACCTCTGAGTAAGCTTGGCGTTTTTTAGTAAACCCAGGGATGAAGCTTTCTTTTTTGCTACATACATGGATGACTTTGAAAAATAACGTCAGCTCACATTTGGATGCTCTGAACACGCAGAATTTTTATTCTGATTAGTAGGAGCCGAGTGAGCGCACATCAATAACTGCACTGGTAGGTTGTGCTAACTGAGCCTGGTGCTAATGGTGATGCTGTAGTGGATTTTATGGTAGTAAAAACACTAAGTTGGTAGCAAATGGTCCATATTACTGCTACCAGTTACCTTTAACCTAGAGGCAGCAAAAGGGCGGTACTAAACCGAAGCAGAAGTGGAGGGGTGTTCTCTACTCCACGAATAGTATAGAGCACTTGGCTCAGACGCATAACTCAGTGCTTTAGAGTAAACATGACTTTAATCTTCCATAAGAATACGATTATGTAAAAGTCCCAGTACAACACTAATTATCATGGCAAAAATTCTGCCTTTTATAAGGGGATCACTGGAAGCAATATGAGTAATAGCCAATAAGGTAAGAGTAATATAGAATGCAGCAATCAAAAAGGCAGATATAAATGTAAGCGAATTAAGAGGGTTATATGTGAGTCAGAAAAGGATACGAAATCCGTCCTAAGATCCTTGCATGGGCGGAGCTTATGCGCATAAATATTATCAGGTAGGGGGACTAGTTTTTTTTAGTGGTTAAAGAGTTGTTTACTCTTAGCTAAATACACTAGCCCTAGCATCGTAAATATAACGAGGGTGTCTCCAATTTTTGATAAAGTACAAAGCTATGCCAGTTTAGCGAGCATACTGGATACACTATTTAAAAAAAAATATGGTTGCATTTTAGTTTGAAGTTCCCGTTTAATTTTTATTCTTTAGTTTTTTCATGAGCTGTGAGTAGAACGATGGAAGTTTTATTGCAATGAAACAAAAACTATTTACGAATATGCGAATTCTCTGTGAATAATTATGCAGTCCATCCTTATAACTCGATTTATGTGTGTTTGTTGTTCGTCGTCGTTTTCATTTCTTTCAGCACTAATAATAATAATAATAATTAAATATTTATTATTATTATTGTTATTATTGTAGTGTATAGCAATTAGATATGGTGATTAGATAGAACTCCGTGTGGATGAGGGCAGAGGCTAGCAACTGATCGGTCATCGAGGCACCCTTTTTAGGGTTGCTGAGATGGCAGAGAGGTCTAGTGCTCTGCCTCATGCTGCTAGTCGATTTGGTGCTGAAGGAGGGTCGGACGTTCGATTCCCGGTGGGGGAACTTGGAGGCATGCAGGCGTTGCCCATTGCGCCTGACATGACAATTATTATTTATTATTAATCTTTGTTAATAAATTATGAGAAAATAATTATTGTTTTTTATAGTAGTTGATTATTATTAATTTTTTAATACGTTTGGTCTAGTAGTGGTTAGAGTGCTTGCACTTCAATCCAGGATCTGTCTGGGGTTCGATTCCCAGCACGGTTATCATCTCAACTGTGATTGAGATATTTGGCTTCCTGTATGCCCTGGTACCTGGCCCAGAACTTTAACCGATTATTGTTATGGGTTTGCCTCATCGTCTGTCTTCAGGAGTAAACCTATTATTGAAGTTGCTGATCAACGCGGCAAGATACAATAATATATCAAGATAGCTAATGATTAATAAACTACTACTATCTATTATTATTAATTAATAATTGCTTGATTACAATAAAAAGAAAAACATATAATAAGCATCTGTTTGCATCGATGATAGTGCTTAGAAATATTTTATCTTTTGCTAACATAAAAAGTGCATATGTATGTATGTACAATGTATAATAATAATTATTGTTATTATTTATAACACTTATTATGATAATACTGTTTATTATTAATTTGATAATATAATAATTATTGTAATTATTATATTATTATCAAATTAGTAATTATAATCGATATAATAATAATTTCAATAATGGTATTTTCATATTTCTTAGCCCCTTATCTTATTGAAATATGACAACTTCATCAATTGTTCTTCTTGGCTTATTAATTATTTAATAACTAACTATATCATAATAGTTTTTATTTTTTTATTCACAAAAAAATGATAAGAATTCTCCTCTCTCACAAGTTAGAGTTAGTTAGGTGATATGTGAGCTTGAAATAGCGCTGCAAACTTGTTATGAATAACTTTATTATTAAAAAAGTTTACTAATTTTCAAGTTTATAAACACAATTATTACAATAAAGATAAGCCATCAAGTTTTCAACTTCACTTCATCTATTTTAGAAGAATTAATTCATCTATCGATTAAGAAAAAGTTGTGTTGAATGTCCAATGTTTTATTATTAATTTCATCACATTTAAATTAAATTTTTAAAATGAAGTTGCCTCCACCACGGTACTTTCAGGACTGTCAGATAAACACTACTTACACTATTATTATATATCTAATTGCGTTGATGGTAAACTAGCTCAATAATTATAAGTTATTGAATAGTAGATAATAGTAACAGAAGCTAATTCGTTCAATACGGAGTTGTAAATAAACTAAGCTTTTTAATTCCCGGCTCCTGCTGCCAATACCCAACATTTTTTTGTATGTGGAATATTGAAGGTGTTACCATTATTATGATTATATAAAAGTTTTTATTGTCATGCTATTTAGTATTGATTAACAACAAAAACCTTGAATACATCAACACTTTATTAATGTAATTGGTTGTTGAAGAGTTAGAATTAATTTTCTATATAAAATAATAAAAATAGGTTATTATATAACAATCAATGAATAAGACTACAGATTAATCATCAATATATTCGATAATAATAATAGTAATAATAATTATCGTTTTTATTATTCATTATTATGGTTTTAAAGAATAGTGATGATAACTACAAACTATGGTAATTATAAATTGTGTTCATATCTACCCAATAAAAAGAATAATAAATACTATTTTGCCTATTGTTGTGTAGCAGGAATAGTATATAGATAGATAAAGAGAAAGAGAAATTTTTTGTGATTTCAACTTTTATTAATATCATCAATTTAATTGGGTAATTATAGTGAAATAATGACAGTAGGCTATAATAAAAATATACAATAACATCGTTAATATTACTAACAATAAATAATAATTATTAGTAGTCATTTTACATTTATTAATGATACCATTAGAAATTGATTATCGTTTTTATTGTCGATTATTAATGACAAAAATTAAATTTAATAATCATCAATATGAATGACAATGAAAATAATAACAATTTTTTTCTTGTTGTCGACGACATTTATACAATCACTATTGGAATGCATATGTAATAATTGAAATTTACTGTCAAAGCATCCCAGCAATGAAAACTTTTTTGTTGAACTCTTGAATATTCAAGTCTTAAGCAGCAGATTGATGTATTGAATAACCGTATTGGCCCACTCAGTGCTGATCTACAATGCTGCAAAATACCCCTCTTCCAGACATGCTCGCCATTTTTCACACCGCTTAAAATTGACGTCATATTCGGATCGGAAGTATATTTTTTTCTTTATCGTATATTATTTATTTGGTCAATCAGATCCTGCTATTTATTTTTATTATTTAATTTATTATTATTCTGCCTACATACTACTGTCCATTCTTGTATGAATACCATTTATTGTTCCCTAACTCACCAAAAACAAGCAAAAATTTGTTCTATGCTATTGATGGAAAGAGTTTTAGATTATCCTTGTGATTGTGATCACATTGGACCACCTGAAAAAAATGAAATTTGCGTTATAAACAAGCGTTGATTTTGTTTACGATGTGTGTGCACTAATTGCGTCCATATTGAAAGAAACCACCTAATTTCGATTTTATGCGTGCAGCGTGCAAATTTAAGATTCAAATCTTGGAATCAATTTTCAATGGGGTGTCTCTGTAAGGATTCTTTTTAATCCTGTTGCAATGGCCTTCGGTAGACCTAAGACTAAATTAATTGCCTTATCAGATTTCATTTTAAACGCCGACGATGTAACTTCATTTATAATAATTTTTTATTATTTGTTATAATTGACCACTCCCACAATCCAAAGATGACGTACTCAGCATTGAATGGAAGTTATAGTAAGCTGAATTTTAACTGATTTGGGCCAATGGCTTTTTGGCAAGCTTGTAAATCAAGACTGAGTAGGCCTAGAGGGACATTCAATACACCAATCTGCTGCTTGAGACTTGAATATTCAGAAACTCAACAAAAAAGGTCATCAGTGCAGGCACGCTTTAAGTAGCTTACTACTCTTATCATATGTATATTAAAATTATTACTTCCTGGTCACTTAGCTGTTATCGCCATCACTTTTTTAGCGCTCCTCTAATATAGCATTTATATTTTTAGTATGATGCTACTCACATAAGTGATTTTTTGATCATAATAGTTTGTTTTCTGCGCAATACTCATTATTTTTATTATTATTCCCAGTGGCAAAACTATCATTCCTGTTGATCACTATTATGTTCTCCTTCCTTTGTTTCTGTTTTATCTAATTATGTGCAAAGTGTTTATGGAATGGTTTTTGCAAATAGTAAAGTGCATCTTAACAGTTTTACAATTAGGGCAGGTGGAGACAAAAGCTTTTTAGTCATAGAAAATTGATTTAGTATGTTTCTCGCAAATTATTGATGGTCTCTTCTTCCGCTTTTAGTGTGGTCTAGATATGGTTTTAAAATGTTTGAACGTTTTCCAAATTATCCAAATGCTTTCCAAGCTGTGGAAATTTTTTTAAAAGTTTTGAACGGTTTGTCAAGTCCTTCATACACTTCAAAATCCAAGTTGATTCACTGGATCGCTTTTACTGATAATTTATCTTCAGTCCTTTTACGATTGTTGTTTTTTATTATTTACTAAACTTGAAACAGAGAAATTTTGAGAAAATAGTTGAAAAAAATGTTTTTATCATTTATCATAAATGAAAATTAATCGTGTTCTCGAAAGGTAAATTTGGTGAAATATCCAACGATCCATTAAATGATTTTTTTCCGCTTTGCTGACTAATACATCCATATAAGGTATTTTGCATGAAGTTTAAAAAAAATTGGGGGCAATAGGGGTAGCGACCGTCTTTCTCAATCAGCTGCTATTCCCGGCAAAAATTCATCGCCGAATTGTATTACAAGCATGCGTTTCAGATTTGCTGATTAATTTGTTCTCATGTTTTTGTTTGTCTGCTTTAAAATTTGTTCGGAAGAAGGAAAATCACATTAATCTACAAATAAAAAAATTTAAAAAAACCTGCTCAATGGTTTACCATAGCAGTTTTGGCTGAAAGTCAAGTCACACGAGGGCAAATCTTTGACGAGTTTATCAAAGCAAAATTCGTTGTTAAGCCAATATAGCGATTAGTTCGGTTTCTTCATGATCAAGCAATGTAGATGTGGGAAACTTATCGGCGACATTGTTTACATGTGACTAGACTATTGTACAACATTATCTCATCGATAGGTTTTTGTTTTCTCTCTGCTCTTCATGGCTGCTCTCTAATGTCACTGTCATTCACCATGAGCGCATGATTTTTATAGTAGCACACTTGCTTTTTTTAGAAAGACTTGTTTACTTTATTATAGTGTCTTTGATCTCGTTTTTTGTCCATAAATTTTACTTTCACTCAAAAAGTTGGAAGTGATCTGGTTCATTAGCTGATCTGTACTCATCTGTAAAAAAAATTATGTATACATTATTGAATCTACGACAACAATATTATATATCATATTATTAATTTTTTTCTATATTCAAATTGTATTGTAGTATTTTTGCTCGAAATTCCTTCTTTTTGATTGCGGTGTTTTATGAAAACAAAACATCTGTATGACATGATAATCTATCCAGATTAAATAAGGTGATAATGATAATGTTTGCATTCATTCTGATGATTATGGCGTCCTGTAGGAAGCAATAAGCTGGTCCAAACAACCAAAATACACTGCCATTGCTTTTAGGGGTAATGACTCGGCATAATACCCCTGCTAATCATCACCTGTTAGTAGTAATATATGAGCAGATCTCCCTACCAAGTGTTTTTTTGTGGATCTGGCCTTGGGGGTTATGCAATGAGTTACGACGTTGGATGAATTCGCCGAGTTTATATTGTATTTTATTTGAGGGGCATTTGAGTGGCATTTAAGTGGCATTTGAGTTTTGATTATTTTTTTACTTAATTTGAACTCATATGGCAGCTAGATTTTGAATGTATGGCATTTAAGTTTTGATAATTTTTTTACATAATTCGAACTCATATGGCATCTTGAGAGAGAGGAGAGAGAAGAGAGAGAGAGAGGAGAGAGGAGTTTTATCTACATTGAATAAATATATTGATCAAAAATGAAACATTATAAGATTATATACATTGATTACATAATAAGTAGGGAAAATCTTCCTATATAATATAGCTAGAGTCAGTAAATACTAAGTAATACAAAGCACTACAACTTGTAATGACAATCAATGCATACATACATACATATGGTATCTTGAGAGAAAGAGAGAGGAGAGAGATTTTTTAGTTTTCTATACATTCATGTATATATGGTTAATTATGTACATATTTATGGGTATATTTATATCTACATAGAGAGAGGAGAGAGGAGATCTATCTACATTGAATAAATATATTGATCAAAAATGAATCATTGTATGATTATATACATTTATTACATAATAAGTAGGGAAAATCTTCCTATATAATATAGCTAGAGTCAGTAAATACGCATATGTCCATATTCATGTACATGTGCATAAATGGACATGAATAGGTACATGTCCATATTCATGTCCATATTCATGTCCATATTCATGTCCATATTCATGTCCATATTCATGTCCATATTCATGTCCATTTATGTACATGTCCATATTCATGTCCATTTATGTACATACCTATGTTCATATTTATGTACATGCGCATGTCCAAATTCATGTCCATATTAACATTTTATAGCTATGTACAGAGGAGAGAGAAGAGAGGAGAGAGAGATTTTTTAGTTTTTTATACAACCATGTATATATGGATAATTATGTACATATTTATGGATATATTTATATCTAGATTGAATAATATACATTTATGACATAATAACTATATTGAATGCTATAAAATATGTTGGAAAATCACCAAATTAGTACTCTAGATGGTTAAAATTTACAGTATTTGGGAAATAACTGCAAGAGAGGAGAGAGGAGTATTTGGTAGAGGAGAGAGGAGAGAGGAGGCTTCAAAAAGAGCTACAAATAACTAATCAGTACACAACTCAGTTTATTAGGTAGTAGCGCTTCAAGGAGGTACAAACACTGATTGCTGACAAACAACAAATTTTAATGCAGATTGGGAGAGGTAGCTTTTTTTAGACCCTATAATCATCCTGATTGCACAGGTTTTAATATCAATACAAAATGGTACTTCCTGAATATGGTGAACGTTATTTTGCTATACCAGAAGAGGAGTATTATAGTTTGATGGAAAAGAACAGTGGGGCTAAATCAACCGACCAAGACAAGTTTGCGTCATCATTGTATGACAACCCGACAAAAGACAAAATGGTGAGAGATATCGAGAAAATCCAAAATATTTTGGTTGAAACGAATGAAATAGTAATGGGAATCAAAAACGAGTTGCTTGAGCGCAAAAAGACAAATGAAAATGTTCAAAGCACAAAAACCTATCGGAGTGATGTTGGAAAGATTAGGGGAGAGTACAAGCAACCAAAGAGCTGGAGCTCTGCTAAAACACCAAAGCTCTCACCATCATCGTTTGATAGAAACACAATTGACGATGATAGCAATAGAGATTCGGAGAGAATGATGCAACAATTAGAAGAGTTTAAAAAGAAAGTATCCGACATGACAGCTAGTAAAGACAATCAAGCGTTAGGTGTAAAAATATTGTATCAATTGAGAGATTCTGGAAAATACGATCTGGATACTGACAGGATAAAACTCAAGGGAAGATGGCTTAGCGCTAAGCTATCAAAGAATTTGTTGCAAGATGTACTAACTGATAAAGACTCAATAAGATCAACAAAAGATAACTACAGTAGATTTAAAAGTCTGCTCACCACTCAAGGAATCACAACTGTCAGGAGATCCTCATGAAAAACTTATTTTAGCTACCTAGTTGTTAATTCAAAACATCTTAGCAACAATTATTAGCTCAAACATGACTTTGTTATACTATTTTTTTTGGTTAATGTCATTGTTGAAAAGTCTATGTTTATTGCTAATGCTTGCTAATACATTACTGCTTAATCCTTTATCCAACACCTACAATAATTCTTAGTAATAGTAGTGTAATGAGACTGAGTAATAATCTACACACACCTTGTTCACTCTGTATGCTGTAGTACATGTTATTCCTTTAGTTATCTGCAATTACTTCAATTGGATCTGATCCAGATGTTTTATAGTCTTTACTGCTGCTGCGTTTTGTCTCAAACAAGAGTCCAAAGTAGGCATCGTGTCTACCAAATACAAAAATTGCCATCTTAACTATCAAATCTAAAAAGACAAAAAATAAGAAATATTTTAAAAAATGTGAGCTATTTATTATTATTTAATCATAATACAAAGAAGATAACATTTTTATCAATATCCAAAGACAGGGTTTGTAACACAAACGGATTTGGTTGTAGGAGGCTATTTTCTCCATAGTGCAAGTAGGTAAGTTTTTCAACTAGTGGTAAATAAACATTTATCATTCTTTTATTATTTAGATCACAAGACTTGAACAAAATTCAATAAAGTAACAATGAAAACCAAATGAAATCACAATAATATTAACAATAGTAATAATAATAAAAATAATAATCATTATCAGTAAAAATTATTTTTCATATTAAATACAATGAATAATAACTGTTATATGTTGATAGTAAAGTAAAACAATACAATAATGAAAGTTGTAATCATTTTTTGGCTGTAAAGTTCTAAATCAACCTGTCGTTCAAGATGTCATTTAAGGCTAACCTATTTTTTCTCTCGGACCTACGACAATTCTGTCAATCAATGCCAAAAGACTGCGATCTTGAGCGGAAACAGGATAGGTTCTATGAGCATAAAATTATCTAGGAGAGATACTTCTATGGTCAAGAGAACGACTCCATATCGTAATATGAGGATAACTCCATAGTGCAACTAGTTGAGTTCTTCAACTAGTGTTAAATAGTTATTTATTATTCCTTACCTTAATACAGAAAGTCTCCTAGTAGTTGTAGTAGATGTTGATCCTTCAGTCACTGTTGTTGAAGTGGATGCTTTCCGTGTAAAAGCGGTGCTTCTTATATAGCTAGGTTGTACTAGGTACCGATTGACACGAGTTGATTCCAATGAAAAGCCTTTATAATATATAAGCAGGTCTTTACGCGGAAAACTCACGCGAAAACCGAAACTAAAAAAAAATTCTTTGCGGGAGTTTTCCTTCTTATAAGTCATAAAGGTTTTACGCGGAAAACTCACGCGAAAAGTTGAACAGTAAAAAAATTCTCTTCGCGGGAGTTTTCCTTTTATATACTATAAAGGCTTTACACGGAAAACTCACGCGGAAACGGGAAATACAAAACAATTCTTTCGCGGGAGTTTTCCTTCTTTTATGTTATAACGGCTTTATGCAGAAAACTCACGGAATTTTTTTTACCGTTAGTTTTCCGCGTAAGGCCTTTATAGTACATAGAAGGAAAACTCCCGCGAAGAAGTTTTTTATTTTTCCGTTTTCGCGTGAGTTTTTTGCATAAAGCTGTCATAACGCATAAGAAGGAAAACTCCCGCGAAGAAGTTTTTATATAGTTTTGGTTTTCGCGTGAGTTTTTTGCGTAAAGCCTTTATAACATATAAGACGGAAAACTCCCGCGAAGAATGTTTTTTTTTTAGTTTTCGCGTGAGTTTTCTACGTAAAGACCTTATATATTATAAAGGCTTTTCATTGGAATCAGCTCGTGTCAATCGGTACCTAGTACAACCTAGCTATATAAGAAGCATCGCTTTTACACAGAAAGCATCCACTCCAACAACAGTGACTGAAGTATCAACATCTACTACAACTACTAGGAGACTTTCTGTATTAAGGTAAGTGATTAAAATTATTATTTAACACTAGTTGAAGAACTCAACTAGTTGCACTGTGGAGTTATCCTCCTATTACGATATGGAGTCATTCTCTTGACCAAGTTATGATAATTTTGTACTCGCTCTAAAGGTAAAGGTTTTCAGTCCGTTTTTGGTCAGACCAAAATTTATGCGAGACGTTTTAGGCATTATTTCAGTCGACGTAATGTTACCAGTTCATTTTCACAAGTTTTTAATATTTATTTTAAAAATAAATAATTAGAGCTTTCTACTAGTGTTAAATGATTATTGATTATTTTTTACCTTATCACCACTTAGAGCCAGATGATTTAATTAACTAAAGACAAATAATTATTTTAGCGTTTCTTACCTTGATGCTCTCCTAGTAGCTGTAGTAGATGATGCTTCTCCGCTTGCTGTTGAAGAACTGGATGCTTTCTGTGTGAAAACAGTGGCTCTTAAATAGCTAAAGTTGCACTGAGTAAACCCTATGAATCAGCATTTTTTCCAATGCTTTCGCGGGAATAAAAACTGTTTATTCCCGCGAAAGCAACGGTTTCCATTCGCGTGAAAATAAATTCTTTATTCCCGCGAAAGCAACCGTTTCTATTCGCGTGAAAATAAACTATTTATTCCCGCGAAAGCATTGGAAAAAAATGCTGATTCATAGGGTTTAATCAGTGCAACTTTAGCTATTTAAGAGCCACTGTTTTCACACAGAAAGCATCCAGTTCTTCAACAGCAAGCGGAGAACCATCATCTACTACAGCTACTAGGAGAACATCCAGCATAAAGGTAAGAATTGCTAAAATAATTATTTGTCTTTAGTTAATTAAATCATCTGGCTCTAAGTGGTGATAAGGTAAATTATTATCATTAATTATTTAACACTAGTAGAAAGCTCTAATTATTCATTTTTAAAATAAGTGTTTGTCCAAGCTCTAGTAAAGTAGCCGACTCTACTTGTTTATTATTAACAAAATAATAATAATTATTCAATGCTAGTTGAACCTAGATATAAATTTATCTCTACTAGATAGTTTTATACTCACACAAACTTTTTCTTCGCTACTCTATGTAGATAAAGCCAATGAAAATAAATGAATCAATTGTAACTAACAATTTTTTGTATTTTGTAGTTATGATGTCTACTTTGGACTCTTGTTTGAGACGAAATGCAGCAGTAGCAAAGACTATAAACATGTGGTCAAGATCTACCAACACCAACGATAGATGTAAAACAACATGACTTTCTCTCCTACTTATGTGACACAGCAAGAATTCCTTTCAAGATCCACCTACTTAGATGATGCCAAACCAATGAAGACTCAAACTACATCAATTTTCAAGACAGCACACTTCTCCAACACAGCAAGAATTCCTTTCAAGATCTACCACCTACTTAGATGATACCAAACCAATGAAGACTCAAACTACATAGATTTTGAAGACAGCATACTTCCCCAACACAGCAAAAACTCATTTCAAGATCTACCACCTACTTAGATGATACCAAGCTAATGAAGATGAAGACAGCACACTTCTCCAACACAGCAAGAATTTCTTTCAAGATCTACCACCTAGTTAGATGATACCAAACCAATGAAGACTCAAACTACATCAATTTTGAAGACAGCACACTTCTCCAACACAGCAAGAATTCATTTCAAGATCTACCACCTACTTAGATGATACCAAACCAATGAAGACTCAAACTACATGAATTTTGAAGACAGTCGACTTCTCCAACACAGCAAGAACTCCTTTCAAGATCTACCACCTACTTAGATGATACCAAACCAATGAAGACTCAAACTACATGAATTTTGAAGACAGCATACTTCTCCAACACAGCAAAAATTCATTTCAAGATCTACCACCTACTTAAATGATACCAAACCAATGAAGACTCAAACTACATGAATTTTGAAGACAGCATACTTCTCCAACACAGCAAGAATTCCTTTCAAGATCTACGAATTAATTAGATGATACCAAATCAATGAAGACTCAAACTACATCGATTTTGAAGACAGCGCACTTCTCCAACACAGCAAGAATTCATTTCAAGATCTACCACCTACTTAGATGATACCAAACCAATGAAGACTCAAACTACATCAATTTTGAAGACAGCACACTTCTCCAACACAGCAAGAATTCATTTCAAGATCTACCACCTACTTAGATGATACCAAGCTAATGAAGATGAAGACAGCACACTTCTCCAACACAGCAAGAATTTCTTTCAAGATCTACCACCTACTTAGATGATACCAAACCAATGAAGACTCAAACTACATCAATTTTGAAGACAGCACACTTCTCCAACACAGCAAGAATTCATTTCAAGATCTACCACCTACTTAGATGATACCAAGCCAATGAAGACTCAAACTACATGAATTTTGAAGACAGTCGACTTCTCCAACACAGCAAGAACTCCTTTCAAGATCTACCACCTACTTAGATGATACCAAACCAATGAAGGCTCAAACTACATGAATTTTGAAGACAGCATACTTCTCCAACACAGCAAAAATTCATTTCAAGATCTACCACCTACTTAAATGATACCAAACCAATGAAGACTCAAACTACATGGATTTTGAAGACAGCATACTTCTCCAACACAGCAAGAATTCCTTTCAAGATCTACCACCTACTTAGATGATAACAAACCAATGAAGACTCAAACTACATGGATTTTTAAAGACAGCACACTTCTCCAACACAGCAAGAATTCATTTTAAGATCTACCACCTACTTAGATGATACCAAACCAATGAAGACTCAAACTACATGGATTATGAAGACAGCATACTTCTCCAACACAGCAAGAATTCCTTTCAAGATCTACCTCCTACTTAGATGATACCAAATCAATGAAGACTCAAACTACATGGATTTTGAAAACAGCGCACTTCTCCAGCACAGCAAGAATTCCTTTCAAGATCTACCACCTACTTAGATGATACCAAACCAATGAAGGCTCAAACTACATGGATTTTTGAAGACAGCACACTTCTCCAACACAGCAAGAATTCCTTTCAAGATCTACCACCTACTTATATGATGCCAAACCAATGAACACTCAAACTATATGGATTTTGAAGACAGCACACTTCTCCAACACAGCAAGAATTCCTTTCAAGATCTACCACCTACTTAGATGATACCAAACCAATGAAGACTCAAACTACATGGATTTTGAAGACAGCATATTTCTCCAACACAGCAGGAATTCCTTTCAAGATCTACCACCTGCTTAGATGATGACAAAGCAATGAAGACTCAAACTACATCGATTTTGAAGACAAGATGATACCAAACCAATGAAGAGTCAATGTTACACAACATTACTTCCTCTCCTGCTTAGATGATACCAAACCAATGAAGACTCAACTACATGGATTATACTTCGATGATGCTGAAAAAAACTGTCCAGAACAAGAGCTCAAGAAGCTAATCTATAACTCAAGGCAATCATATCACTATAGGTGAGTTTTACTAATTTTTACCATAAATTAAACAAAATGCTGAATATATACATTTTCCAAGTGAAAAAAAGACTTTTTTTTGAAATTAGTGTATTTTTACAACAAAATGCTGAATATCTACATTTTTCAGGCGAAAAAAGGACTGTTTTGGTGTAAATAATGTATTTTTTACAACAAAATGCTGAATATATACATTTTCCAGGTGAAAAAAGGACTGTTTTAGTGTAAATAATGTATTTTTTACAACAAAATGCTGAATATATACATGTTAAAGGTGAAAAAAAGGACTTTTTGGTGTAATTAATGTAGTTTTTACAACAAAATGTTGTATATATACGTTTTTCCATGTTAAAAAAGCACTTTTTTGGTGTAATTAGTGTATTTATTACAGCATACTTATAAAGCAAGTATTTTTTGTTTGCTTTTAGATAGATAAAAGAGGATCAAAAGCACTTGGTGAAAATAATGCTGAATAAAGAACAAGCTGAACAATGTAACTTGGTGAGTTATTTCCCTTTTCTAATAATGTAAGCTATCCAATGTAACTAGAACTATAATTCAAATTCATGTAATTATTTTACATTTTTGCTTAATCATTCTATACTAATACATAACTTTTTTTATTTTAGTTCATTATGAAATTAAAAGCACATAGAACAGAAGTCTTCCTTCCTAAGATATAACATCAGTACATCAAAGACATCATTGTAAAGGAACAAACTATGCATTAACTGTTATTACTTTGTCTTTATTACAAGTTGTAGTGCTTTGTATTACTTAGTATTTACTGACTCTAGCTATATTATATGGGAAGATTTTCCTTACTTATTATGTAATAAATGTATATAATCATACAATGATTCATTTTTAATCAATGTATTTATTCAATTTAGATATATCTCCTCTCTCCTCTCTCTCTATGTAGATATAAATATAGCCATAAATATGTACATAATTAACCATAAATACATGAATGTATAGAAAACTAAAAAATCTCTCTCCTCTCTCTCTCCTCTCTCATCTCCCATCTCTCCTCTCTCCTCTCTCCTCTCCCCTCTCTCTCAAGATACCATATGAGCTCGAGTTATGTAAAAATGTTATCAAAACTTGAATGCCATACATTCAAAATCTATATGCCATATAAGTTCAAATTAAGTAAAAAACTAATCAAAACTCAAATGCCACTTAAATGCCACTCAAATGCCACTCAAATGCCTCTCAAATAAAATACAATATAAACTCGGCGAATCCATCCAACTCCGTAACCCATTGCCTCAACTCCAAGGTCAGATCCACAAAAAAACACTTGGTAGGGAGATCTGCTCATATATTACTACTCCTGTTCAGCAATCCTATTTTACCTGTTGTGAATTCTCTTGGACATTTTGTTATCAACTTGAGAAATAAAGCAATAATATAAATTTTACTTTGGCAAAAGTTCTGGAGAGACGAGGGAGGCTAAAGCCATATTTTTGTTGTTTTTTAATTAAGTAAATGATAATTATTAGTAGTTGTTCATCATCGATGGTGGTTTGAAATGATATTGCTAAAAACGGAAAGAACCACCACAAATAATAATGTCAATACTTATCGTAAGACATCTGATATCTATAGGTCGTTAAATAAAATAGGGGATTGCAACAAAGTTTTATTAAATCAATTGAGTTTCTTTGAAAATAGCAAAAGGTTTTTTGTTCAATGTTTTATATAATTAACTAACAATTTTGTTCATCATATTCAAATATCATTATACCGGCCCACTCTATTCTCAAACTGCTTTTCTTCACCTTGCTCTTTGCCCGCCCCCCCCCCCCTCCACCGCCCTCCCCCCCCCCCCCTCTTTTGCGTACCTCTCATTTTCCACCTTAACTCTTTGGAGCTTGAGTGATTTTGTGATTGACCATATGCGATAATTCAGGCGCTTTTAACCAAAAGAAGTCTTTTTTCTTCTGAAATTTATTTTAAAGTAACAGTTTGCTTTATAGAGTTAAAATTAACTTCATCTGGTTCATTTAGATGTTTTCTGTAGGCGTTTGTCACGTTTCAACTTTGTAACCGTAAAAGTTGTTTTTATGCTCCTTTCATTTTGGAAGCTTCACAATGTCTGACCCTGATATGTCGGCTTTTAGAACAAAAGCTGCTGCTTGGATGGAAAAAATAATCAACTAGATGGAGAGATAACCAAATTTTGACTCTGTTTAGGGGCCATTTTTCAACTAGTGTAAGCAACA
This sequence comes from Cryptosula pallasiana, assembly GCA_945261195.1. NCBI lineage: Eukaryota > Metazoa > Bryozoa > Gymnolaemata > Cheilostomatida > Cryptosulidae > Cryptosula > Cryptosula pallasiana. Next base: position 2,508,849 of record OX183131.1, on the reverse strand, counting down.
TCAATGACAACCAAAACAACTAGGCATTTTCATAAAATAATAATAGAAAAAATCGGTTATTTTGTTAATAACAGAGCTCTAGTAATAATTTTTACAGTACTAAATAGCACACTTTAAAGGCTCTCTTTTTGGAATTAAGAACAATACTTAAAATATTTTATAAAAAACATCCAAAAATGACTATTATCGTCGCCATTGTCTAAATATTTATTTTTAGGTTAACAGACATCATTCTCACTATCAGTAGTCTCCAACAGACCCAAATAATTCCAAAGCGCATCAAACTTGACAAATATTATTTATGCCAGTTCTCTGATTAGCAAGCATTCTCACTCTGTCTCCAGAATTTCCTTGATTTTCCTGGAAGAAATACTTTTGAAGTCTAGACTGTTAAAGAATCTTCAATTGAGAGTAGAATAGGAAAATACAAAAAACACAGCTCTACACCATGCCATCGAGAATATAAAAATCTGTCTAAAACGCGTGACAATAAAGACATTCAAAATTGAGCCACAGCAACGACGGTAGAACATAGTCTGTGGGACTGGGGAGAATGACTCCCAATGAGAAACTCTCATATGAGAACTCATCAGAGTTAATTTTTCCTCGCCTTGTACTACCCTTTCCTCGCCCAACTTTCTTTATTTTTTCCATCTCCTCGCTTCATTTGAAATATGACGCAAGTGTGCTGAGCCTACAAATTTGTGAAATGAATATTAATAATCTTTCTCTCACACCTCTCTTCAAATACTCCAACGCCTCACTGTTCAATGCTTTTATTTTTTATTTGGAACTCGGTTCTCATCCACCCTTCTCACTTTTCAAACTTTCATTTTCCCTCACTTTTTTATGCTCTGATGCGCTACTCTCCCTCCGCTTTTTCTACTTATTCCCTTGCTGCGCTTTTTCTCTGCTCCCTGTATCCTATATATTTACTGGCTGGCTTTGTCGCATGGCTTTTTATCTAATCATCAGATCATATCATTATTTGTTATGCATAATTGTGTTTTTACTGTAAGAGTGCAATACCTTGCTCATAGCCTCAACATTATTCTCAAAAACCAAATCTTCATCATTTATTTTATTTATAATTACTCAAGTTGTTCCAATATTTGGCAGCGCTTTTCTTCTCACCAGAGGGCTGTATTTCAAGATTATTTTCCGCTGCCAGTGTACCTACTCTTGCTTCTTCTACGTAAATGTGTGAGATGTGTTCACAGACTGCATTAAGCTTGCCTACTGCTATGGCATATTTGAAGTGAACAGATTTTTAATGTAACTGTTTTAGGTTTCCTCCAAGGTGATTCCATCAAAATAGCAAAGTTTGAAATCTTATGGAACTGCGAGTTGTGAAAAATCATTCGTTCAGTTTTATGGTGCTGTTTATCATTCTTGTTTCACAAATACTGTGATTTATTCACCATCACCACTTTTTCCTTCAACTTTGAGTTTCTTACAAGTAGATATCTTTCTGTTTTTAGATTAAGAAATCCAAAGGCTAAGTTGACAGACATCGAATTCAAAGCTTGTTGAATCAGGTATGTCAAAAGTTGATGGTCATTCGTTGTTTTGTAGTTATTTATCAATCAAACCAAAGGTAGCACACTCTGAGCTGATTTATTTAACAGTTGTTATACGGCTAAAAACAAAGGTTAGTCCTGATACAATTGTTATATAAATTGAAAACAGTGCCAGTTTCATTTCATGGTGTTAAATAGTTTGTACTTCGGTACATAAATTTGAAGTTGATTCTCTCCGAACTAATTTGTTTTGGTAGCTTTTTGGTCATGAAATTGACGTGTGCAGGACTTTTATTGAAACTAGTAAAAATTTAATAATGATTATCAGTTGTCACTCTGTCATTTACTACTTGGATAAAAAGACACTAGCTAGCCTTTCAGTGATTGAACGAGCATTCATTTGGTGCTTCAAAAGCCACCTCAATGATCTTTTACAACAAACCCACATTAGATCATATACTGCTGTCTACTCGTTGGGTCCATGCATCAAGTCTTTAGTTATAATTCTTAAAATCACATTTTTTCAAATCTGCTTCATTGTTGACGTGTTGGCCTTGACACGGGGGGGGGGGGGGGGGGGGTGTGGTTTGGTGTGCTGAGGCAATTACTGGTGCATAAATGTTGTTCCTTCATTAGCTCTATCGATGCAACTCAGTCAAGTCTTGGAATCGTAATTGCTGTTGCAACAATCATTATAACCATGGGTTATCTCCAGATCAATGGTATAATTGTTTGCTTAAATTCTTGTTAAATTCAATTCAATTTATCCTTCTGTTTGTTCCATCATTCTATTAATGGTTTCTATGCCTTCATAAAGTACAATATTGTTTACTGTTTACATTTGTGAATGCGATATTTGAGCATATTCTATGCACTCTCATTGTAAGCTCCACTAAGCTATGTATTAATGTTACAGATATAGATGGACATCCGTATATAACTTACTTGCTATATGTTTTATTATAGATGGCCAAAGTCCGAGATAAAGGAATTGATCTTCTCCTAGTTATAAGAAATGAAGGCTTTCTTAATCTTGCAGGTACATCATATGTTTGCTAGATTGACCTCTTATCAACAATGAATTTGGAGTCAAGTTTCTCGTAACCAGCAACCAGGACCAACTCTAAATAACAAATTGAATTACAATTCAAATACTCTCAAAACTAAAGCATAAAATGCAAATAAAATTTCAAATACCTATAGTTGAAAAATTAACATTCAAATACAACTTTGAATGCTTCAATTTGAAAATTGAAAATTCAAATACAAATGCTTAAAAATTGAAAAAAATACCACATTTTAAAATTCAGATAAAAATTCCATTGCATTTGGTTCTATCCCTTCTGTCAGTTGTAGAATCTTTTGTAGTCACCGGGCTCAGTTTCAAACAGCTTTTTTAAAAAAAATATTTTAATATGCTATTTATTTATTTATTTATAAATGGGTGATAATGCTAAAGAAAATGTGCATACCCTGCTGCAGCTCCAAGCTCATCTACGGAGCTGTGATTGCTGTTGTTATACATGGACTGCACATGCCTCAACCACATCCAGTGAATGTACAATACTGTCAGTAAATTATAGGCGACTGCGTCTCCGTCTCTATTGATGGTCGCAGACGCATGTTGGCTTTACACTGCTGCAACACCCGAAATTTTCGAGTTTTGCAACTTCAGAGTTGCCTAACCATCTTAGTTAAAATAATTTATTGCGTTCCTGCTCACGCAGTTGGATTGATGAGTTAGTTGTGATTTAATTATTACCAGTTTTCTACCAGGCAGTAGTTCTCTATTTGTCTAATGGGTTTGTTATTTATCTATAATATGAAATTTTAACTTCTCTATAAATAATAATACCGCTTACTGAAATTAAATAATGATTTGAAGAAAATCTGTAGTTTTTTTATGTGTTTGCATCCAAAATAATAAGGATAATTTCTCCGAATGTGAATTATTTATTGTTGTTAAACATACAGAGTTTGATTCTTTTGATAAGAAAAATAATAAACACGCATGTCAATAATGCTAGTAATAATTATTTAATAATAACCTTGCGATCTTATAACAATCATTGTTTACATTATATTCAGGCTAGAATAAACAAAATATTGGAGCCGCTATATAGAGCAACTTAATCAGTTAAACTGTGTCACGTGGCTATGAAGACGCTGCAACTTGACGCTCAAACCCGACACTGCTGGGTTGCTGCGTCTCAGTCTGCGACAACCCTGCATGTTCACCAGAAGTTGCGCCAGTCTCGTCGCCAAGACGCAATCAGCAAACTTCAAAGGAGACGGAGACGCAGTCGCCTAGTGTAAACGCTGCTTTATTCTATTTAATAATGTTTAATAACTACCATTTTGTTCATTTATGTCCAATCCAATCACAAAGTAAAATCATGGATTGCCATGTTCGCTTTTCATGAAAGAATCGTCAGCCTTTGCTGTGTTACAGCAATTTATTAGCCAATGTGTATTACACCCGTTGCATAGAGTTTTTTTATAAAAAAAAAACTGGAAAGTCTTTGTGTATGATGTTGATGAGTGTAAAAGACAATAGCAATACCAACCAATTGGTATTCGTCATTTGACAAATAAGCTACTTGTGGTATGCTTTGCAACATAGCCAGTACTTTACCAGTAACCCTTATGTAGACCTCATGTAGAAAGCTATTTAACTTTACCTAGTCAAAGTGTCATTTAACTATCAATTAATAACAATTATTATTTTTCAAGTTTAAACATTTAGCGAAAACAAACTTTGGCTAGCTATTACCCAGTATCTAACAAATGAATTATCTATTTCTTATGCTGGGTACTATCAATGACTAGTATACATTGCTCCCATGCAGTCAATGTAGCTAAAATGAGTATTTACATAGCACTATAGTAGTCATCAAATTGATGGAACAAGCAGGTTTCCAAATGTTTTCATTACCTTTTGTTCGAAAATGATACTGGAAATAATGGGCATAGTCATTGAGACCATGTTAAATAGCTCGCTGCATAAGGCTTGTTATAAGGTTTTGCGCCTTTGTCGATGGTTTGGATACAAAACAGTTGCTTTGTGAGCCGTATCAATGTAAGAAACTGTTCAATAACTCACTACAAGTTCAACAACATGTTGTCTCATTTTGGTTCTTGTAGCCATGGTTTTTATATTCTCTTTGAAACAGTTGATTTTCTCAATGAGGTTACTGAACGTTTAATTAAAAGTTATTTCTCATTGGCTTTATCTGAACTCAAGTTATGAAAATAATACTTTTTCACATTTAATTTTGCAATTCCAATTTGTTATATACAAATAAAAATTGTGTATGTAAACAGGGCCATTTTTTACCCATTGCTATTGACAAAAATAAGTTATTTGCTTATTATTGCTCACTGTGCTTTTTATTGTTACAGAAGTAGTAATATATGAGCAGATCTCCCTACCAAGTGTTTTTTTGTGGATTAGACCTTGGAGTTGAGACAATGGGTTACGGCGTTGGATGAATTCGCCGAGTTTATATTGTATTTTACTTGAGGGGTACTTGAGTGGCATTTGAATGGCATTTAAGTGGCATTTGAGTTTTGATTAGTTTTTTACTTAATTTGAACTTATATGGCGTATAGATTTTGAATGTATGGCATTCAAGTTTTGATAACTTTTTTACATAACTCGAACTCATATGGTATCTTGAGAGAGAGGGGAGAGGAGAGAGGAGAGAGGAGAGATGGGAGATGAGAGAGGAGAGAGATTTTTTAGTTTTCTATACATTCATGTATATATGGTTAGTTATGTACATATTTATGGCTATATTTATATCTACATAGAGAGAGGAGATATATCTACATTGAACAAATATATTGATCAAAAATGAAAATTATATGATTATATACCTGATTACATAATAAGTAGGGAAAATCTTCTGGAGAGAGGGGAGAGGAGAGATGAGGGAGAGTGGATATATTTATATCTACATAGAGAGAGGAGATATATCTACATTGAATAAATATATTCATCAAAAATGAAAATGATATGATTATATACCTGATTACATAATAAGTAGGGAAAATCTTCCTATATAATATAGCTAGAGTCAGTAAATACTAAGTTATACAAAGCAATACAACTTGTAATGACAATCAATGCATTCATACATACATACATATGGTATCTTGAGAGAGAGAAAGAGAGAGAGGAGAGAGATCTTTTAGTTTTCTAGCAATTAATGTATATATGGTCAATTATGTACATATTTATGGGTATATTTATATCTACATAGAGAGAGAAGAGAGGAGATATATCTAAATTGAATAAATACATTGATTAAAAATGAATCATTATATGATTATATACATTTATTACATAATAAGTAAGGAAAATCTCCCCACATAATATAGCTAGAGTCAGTAAATACTACGTAATACAAAGCACTACAACTTGTAATAAATACAAAGTAATAACAGTTAATGCATAGTTTGTTCCTTTATAATGATGTCTTTGATGTAGTGATGTTACATCTTAGGAAGGAAGACTTCTATTCTATGTGCTTTTAATTTCGTAATGAACTAAAATAAAAAAATTATGTATTAGTATAGAATGATTAAGCAAAAATGTAAAATAATTACATGAATTTGAATTATAGTTCTAGTTACATTGGATAGTTTACATTATTAGAAAAGGGAAATAACTCACCAAGTTACATTGTTCAACTTGTTCTTTCTTGAGCATTATTTTCACCAAGTGCTTTTGATTCTCTTTCATCTATCTAAAACAAAACAAAAAATACTTGCTTTATAAATATGTTGTAAAAAAATACACTAATTACACCAAAAAAGTGCTTTTTTTTTACCTGAAAAAATGTATATGTTCAACATTTTGTTGTAAAAACTACGCTAATTACACCCAAAAAGTCCTTTTCTTTACCATGAAAATGTATATATTCAGCATTTTGTTGTAAAAAAATACACTAATTACATCAAAAAAGTCCTTTTTTCACCTAGAAAATGTATATATTCAGCATTTTGTTTAATTTATGGTAAAAATTAGTAAAACTCACCTATAGTGATATGATTGCCTTGAGTTATAGATTAGCTTTTTGAACTCTTGTTCTGGACAGTTTTTTTTTCAGCATCATCGAAATATAATATAAGTAATTTTTAGAGTCTTCATTGGTTTGGTATCATCTAAGTAGGTGATAGATCTTGAAAGAAATTCTTGCTGTGTTGGAGAAGTGTGCTGTCTTCAGAATCCATGTAGTTTGAGTCTTCATTGATTTGGTATCATCTAAGTAAGTCGTAGATCTTAAAAGGAATTCTTGCTGTGTTGGAGAAGTAGATTGTCTTCAAAATTCATGTAGTTTGAGTCTTCATTGGTTTGGTATCATCTAAGTAGGTGGTAGATCTTGAAAGAAATTCTTGCTGTGTTGGAGAAGTGTGCTGTCTTCATCTTCATTGGTTTGGTATCATCTAAGTAGGTGGTAGATCTTGAAATGAATTTTTGCTGTGTTGGGGAAGTATGCTGTCTTCAAAATCTATGTAGTTTGAGTCTTCATTGGTTTGGATCATCTAAGTAGGTGGTAGATCTTGAAAGGAATTCTTGCTGTGTTGTAGACTGTCTTCAAAATTCATGTAGTTTGAGTCTTCATTGGTTTGGTATCATTTAAGTAGGTGGTAGATCTTGAAATGAATTTTTGCTGTGTTGGAGAAGTATGCTGTCTTCAAAATTCATGTAGTTTGAGTCTTCATTGGTTTGGTATCATCTAAGTAGGTGGTAGAGCTTGAAAGGAATTCTTTCTGTGTTGGAGAAATATGCTGTCTTCAGAATCCATGTAGTTTGAGTCTTCATTGATTTGGTGTCATCTAAGTAAGTCGTAGATCTTGAAAGGAATTCTTGCTGTGTTGGAGAAGTCGACTGTCTTCAAAATTCGTGTAGTTTGAGTCTTCATTGGTTTGGTATCATCTAAGTAGGTGGTAGATCTTGAAATGAATTCTTGCTGTGTTGGAGAACTAAGTAGGTGATAGATCTTGAAAGAAATTCTTGCTGTGTTGGAGAAGTGTGCTGTCTTCAGAATCCATGTAGTTTGAGTCTTCATTGATTTGGTATCATCTAAGTAAGTCGTAGATCTTGAAAGGAATTCTTGCTGTGTTGGAGAAGTAGACTATCTTCAAAATTCATGTAGTTTGAGTCTTCATTGGTTTGGTATCATTTAAGTAGGTGGTAGATCTTGAAATGAATTTTTGCTGTGTTGGAGAAGTATGCTGTCTTCAAAATTCATGTAGTTTGAGTCTTCATTGGTTTGGTATCATCTAAGTAGGTGGTAGATCTTGAAATGAATTCTTGCTGTGTTGGAGAAGTGCGCTGTCTTCAAAATCGATGTAGTTTGAGTCTTCATTGATTTGGTATCATCTAATTAAGTCGTAGATCTTGAAAGGAATTCTTGCTGTGTTGGAGAAGTATGCTGTCTTCAAAATTCATGTAGTTCGAGTCTTCATTGGTTTGGTATCAATTAAGTAGGTGGTAGATCTTGAAATGAATTTTTGCTGTGTTGGAGAAGTATGCTGTCTTCAAAATTCATGTAGTTTGAGTCTTCATTGGTTTGGTATCATCTAAGTAGGTGGTAGATCTTGAAAGGAATTCTTTCTGTGTTGGAGAAGTATGCTGTCTTCAAAATTCATGTAGTTTGAGTCTTCATTGGTTTGGTATCATCTAAGTAGGTGGTAGATCTTGAAATGAATTCTTGCTGTGTTGGAGAAGTGCGCTGTCTTCAAAATCGATGTAGTTTGAGTCTTCATTGATTTGGTATCATTTAAGTAGGTGGTAGATCTTGAAATGAATTTTTGCTGTGTTGGAGAAGTATGCTGTCTTCAAAATTCATGTAGTTTGAGTCTTCATTGGTTTGGTATCATCTAAGTAGGTGGTAGATCTTGTGTAGTAGATGATGCTTCTCCGCTTGCTATTGAAGAACTGGATGCTTTCTGTGTGAAAACAGTGGCTCTTAAATAGCTAAAGTCGCACTGATTAAACCTTATGAATCAGCATTTTTTCCAATGCTTTCGCGGGAATAAAAACTGTTTGTTCCCGCGAAAGCAAGGGTTTCCATTCGCGTGAAAATAAATTATTTATTCCCGCGAAAGCAACGGTTTCTATTCGCGTGAAAATAAACTATTTATTCCCGCGAAAGCAACGGTTTCTATTCGCGTGAAAATAAACTATTTATTCCCGCGAAAGCAACAGTTTCTATTCGCGTGAAAATAAACTATTTATTCCCGCGAAAGCAACAGTTTCCATTCGCGTGAAAATAAATTATTTATTCCCGCGAAAGCAACAGTTTCTATTCGCGTGAAAATAAACTATTTACTCCCGCGAAAGCAACAGTTTCTATTCGCGTGAAAATAAACTATTTATTCCCGCGAAAGCAACAGTTTCCATTCGCGTGAAAATAAACTATTTATTCCCGCGAAAGCAACAGTTTCCATTCGCGTGAAAATAAATTATTTATTCCCGCGAAAGCAACAGTTTCTATTCGCGTGAAAATAAACTATTTACTCCCGCGAAAGCAACAGTTTCTATTCGCGTGAAAATAAATTATTTATTCCCGCGAAAACAACGGTTTCCATTCGCGTGAAAATAATTTATTTTTTCCCGCGAAAGCAACAGTTTCTATTCGCGTGAAAATAAACTACTTATTCCCGCGAAAGCAACAGTTTCCATTCGCGTGAAAATAAATTATTTATTCCTGCGAAAGCAACGGTTTCCATTCGCGTGAAAATAAATTATTTATTCCCGCGAAAGCATTGGTTTGTATTCGCGTGAAAATAAAATTTTTATTCCCGCGAAAGCAACGGTTTCCATTCGCGTGAAAATAAAGTATTTATTCCCGCGAATGGAAACCGTTGCTTTCGCGGGAATAAACAGTTTTTATTCCCATTGGAAAAAATGCTGATTCATAGGGTTTAATCAGTGCAACTTTAGCTATTTAAGAGCCACTGTTTTCACACAGAAAGCATCCAGTTCTTCAACAGCAAGCGGAGAAGCATCATCTACTACAGCTACTAGGAGACCATCCAGCATCAAGGTAAGAAATGCTAAAATAATTATTTGTCTTTAGTTAATTAAATCATCTCACTCTAAGTGGTGATAAGGTAAAAAATAATCAATAATTATTTAACACTAGTAGAAAGCTCTAATTATTTATTTTTAAAATAAATAGTAAATAATTATTTAACACTATAATAATTTCAGTATATTCACATCATTAAAAAACTAAGTTCTTTTACCATTTTGCAGGTATGATGACATCACACTCCAAAGCACTTCTTAAGCTCCATATTGAACCAACTACAACTACCAACAACATCGACACTATCTCCACTACAACCACCAATTCCACCACCAACGGCATTCACATTGATGATAGAAGACCCAATCCTAACACCTTTAATGATACATCTTCCTGCTCAAACATCAACACTCCTGCTGCTATAGCAATGAAACACCATGTAAGCAACCAGCATCGAGGTAAGAAGTGCTAAAATAATTATTTGTCTATAGTCAATTAAATCATCTAGTTCTTTGGAACTAGCTTTTTATTATTATTTTATTATTTAGATCACTACAACCACTAAGAGGACTCTAAGTAGAGTTAAGGTAAAAAATAATAAATAATTATTTAACACTAGTAAAAGGCTCTAATTATTTATTTTTACAATGAATGATAACTGTTTTATGTTGATAATGAAGTAAAATAATACAATATTGAAAGTTTTAATCATTTTTTGGTTGTAAAGTTCAAAATCGACCTGTAGTTCAAGGCATCATTTAATAAGCTAACCTATTTTTTCTCTCGGACATACGACAATTCTGTCTAGCAATGTTAAAATACTGCGATCTTGAGAGGAAACAGGGTAGGTTCTATGAGCATAAAATTATCTAGGAGAGATACTTCTATGGTCAAGAGAACGACTCCATATCGTAATAGGAGGATAACTCCATAGTGCAACTAGTTGAGTTCTTCAACTAGTGTTAAATAATTATTTATTATTTCTTACCTTAATACAGAAAGTCTCCTAGTAGTTGTAGTAGATGTTGATCCTTCAGTCACTGTTGTTGAAGTGGATGTTTTCTGTGTAAAAACGGTGCTCCTTATATAGCTAGGTTGTACGAGGTACTAGGTACCGATTGACACGAGTTGATTTCAATGAAAAGCCTTTATAATATATAAGCAGGAAAATTCACGCGAAAACTAAAAAAATAAAAAACATTCTTCGCGGGAGTTTTCCGTCTTATATGTTATAAAGGCTGTACGCAAAAAACTCACGCGAAAACCGAAACTCAATAAAAACTTCTTCGCGGGAGTTTTCCTTCTTATGTGTTATAACAGCTTGATGCAAAAACTCACGCGAAAACAAAAAGAATAAAAAAAACTTTTTCGCGGGAGTTTTCCTTCTATGTACTATAAAGGCCTTACGCGGAAAACTTACGGTAAAAAAAATTGCGTGAACTTTCTGCATAAAGCCTTCATAACATAAAAGAAGGAAAACTCCCGCGAAAGAATTGTTTTCTATTTTCCGTTTTCGCGTGAGTTTTCCGTGTAAAGCCTTTATAGTATATAGAAGGAAAACTCCCGCGAAGAGAATTTTTTGACTGTTTCACTTTTCGCGTGAGTTTTCCGTGTAAAACCTTTATGACTTATAAGAAGGAAAACTCCCGCGAAGAATTTTGTTTTTAGTTTCGGTTTTCGCGTGAGTTTTTGCGTAAAGCCTTTATAACATATAAGACGAAAAACTCCCGCGAAGAATGTTTTTTATTTTTTTTAGTTTTCGCGTGAGTTTTCTGCGTAAAGACCTGCTTATATATCATAAAGGCTTTTCATTGGAATCAACTCGTGTCAATCGGTACCTACTACCTAGTACAACCTAGTACAACCTAGCTATATAAGAAGCACCGCTTTTCCACAGAAAGCATCCACTTCAACAACAGTGACTGAAGGATCAACATCTACTACAACTACTAGGAGATTTTCTGTATTAAGGTGAGAAATAATAAATAATTATTCAACACTGGTTGAAAAACTCAACTAGTTGCACTCTGGAGTTATCCTCCTATTACGATATGGCCTGACCATAGAAGTATCTCTCCTAAATAATTTCATGCTCATAGAACCTATCCTGTTTCCGCTCAAGATCGCAGTCTTTTGGCATTGATTGACAGAATTGTCGTAGGTCCGAGAGAAAAAATAGGTTAGCCTTAAATGACATCTTGAACGACAGGTTGATTTTGAACTTTACAGCCAAAAAACGATTACAACTTTCATTATTGTATTGTTTTACTTCATTATCAGCATAAAACAGTTATTATTCATTGTATTTAATATGAAAAATAATTTTTACTGATGATGATTATTATTATTATTCTTATTATTGTTAATATTATTGTGATTTCATTTGGTTTTCATTGTTACTTTATTGAATTTTGTTCGTCTTGTGATCTAAATAATAAAATAATAATAAATATTTATTTACCACTAGTTGAAAAACTCACCTACTTGCACTATGGAGAAAATAGCCTCCTACAACCAAATCCGTTTGTGTTACAAACCCTGTCTTTGGATATTGATAAATCGAACCTCAACTAGAATTCACTCCTAGGTAATTTATCTTTACTAGATAATTTTATGCTAATAGTATCTAAGTTATTTCTTTGTAAGATCACAGACTTTGACATTAACAAAATTGTGTGTTTGTCCGAGCACTAGTAAAGTACCTGACTCTAATTATTTATTATTAACAAAATAATAAGTAATTAATATTTAATGCTAGTTGAACCTAGATATAAATTTATCTCTACTAGATAGTTTCATACTCACACAAACTGTTTCTTCGCTACTTTATGTATATGTAGATAAAGCCAATGAAAATAAATGAATCAATTGTAACAATCAATTTTTTTGTATTTTGTAGACACAATGCCTACTTTGGATTCTTGTTTGAGACAAAACGCAGTAGCAGCAAAGACTATAAAACATCTGGATAAGATACTATTGAAGTAACTGCAGATAACTAAAGGAAAAACATGTGCTACAGCATACAGAGTGAACAAGGTGTGTGTAGATTATTACTCAGTCTCATTACACTACTATTACTAAGAATTATTGTAGGTGTTGGATAAAAGATTGAGCAGTAATTTTAATAAATTCTAACCATTGTAAATAATACTTCAACTCAAATAAAATTAAGGAAAATTGAATGGAATAAAAGAATATTTCACCAAATACCCCAGTTTTCTTGTGGATATATACAAATAGATGAATATCTAGCTTCATCTATTTTTTTCATTTGAGTGCGATTATTTCCCCTCCTCTCTCCTCTTTTCCTCTCTTCTTTCTCTCAAGATACCATATGAGTTCGAATTATGTAAAAAACTATCAATACTTAAATGCCATACATTCATAATGTTTTTTATTGTAGTTATTTCCCAAATACTGTAAATTTTAACCATTTAAAGATCTAATTTGACGATTTTCCAAGATATTTTATAGTATTCAATATACTTATTATGTAAATAACTAAAAGAAATATTTACGCTCAAGCCTCCTCTCTCTCCTCTCTCCTCTCTTCTCAACCAAATACTCCTCTCTCCTCTCTTGCAGTTATTTCCCAAATACTGTAAATTTTAACCATCTAGAGGACTAACTTGGTGATTTTCCAACATATTTTATAGCATTCAATATAGTTATTATGTCATAAATGTATATTATTCAATCTAGATATAAATATATCCATAAATATGTACATAATTATCCATATATACATGGTTGTATAAAAAACTAAAAAATCTCTCTCTCTCCTCTCTTCTCTCTCCTCTGTACATAGCTATAAAATGTCAATATGGACATGAATTTGGACATGCACATGTACATAAATATGAACATAGGTATGTACGTAAATGGATATGAATATGGACATGTACATAAATGGACATGAATATGGACATGAATATGGACATGAATATGGACATGTACCTATTCATGTCCATTTATGCACATGTACATGAATATGGACATGTGCGTATTTACTGACTCTAGCTATATTATATAGGAAGATTTTCCCTACTTATTATGTAATAAATGTATATAATCATACAATGATTCATTTTTGATCAATATATTTATTCAATGTAGATATATCTCTCTCCTCTCTCTATGTAGATATAAATATACCCATAAATATGTACATAATTAACCATATATACATGAATGTATAGAAACAAAAAATCTCTCTCCTCTCTCTCTCTTCTCTCTCTTTCTTTCTCTCAAGATACCATATGTATGTATGTATGCATTGATTGTCATTACGAGTTGTGGTGCTTTGTATTACTTAGTATTTACTGACTCTAGCTATATTATATAGGAAGATTTTACCTACTTATTATGTAATCAGGTATATAATCATATAATGTTTCATTTTTGATCAATATAGTTATTCAATGTAGATATATCTCCTCTCTCTCTATGTAGATATAAATATACCCATAAATATGTACATAATTAACCATATATATATATATGAATGTACAGAAAACTAAAGAATCTCTCTCTCCCTCTCTCCTCTCTCTCCCTCTCTCCTCTATCTCTTTCTTTCTCTCAAGATACCATATGTATGTATGTATGTATTGATTGTTTGTTACAAGTTGTAGTGCTTTGTATTACTTAGTATTTACTGACTCTAGCTATATTATATAGGAAGATTTTCCCTACTTATTATGTAATCAATGTATATAATCTTATAATGTTTCATTTTTGATCAATATATTTATTCAATGTAGATAAAACTCCTCTCTCCTCTCTCCTCTCTCTCTTCTTTCTCCTCTCTCTCAAGATGCCATATGAGTTCGAATTATGTAAAAAAATTATCAAAACTTAAATGCCATACATTCAAAATCTAGCTGCCATATGAGTTCAAATTAAGTAAAAAAATAATCAAAACTCAAATGCCACTTAAATGCCACTCAAATGCCACTCAAATGTCTCTCAAATGAAATACAATATAAACTCGGCGAATCCATCCAACGCCGTAACTCATTGCATAACCCCCAAGGTCTAATCCACAAAAAAACACTTGGTAGGGAGATCTGCTCATATATTACTACTTACAGAGAAAGCACTGCACTGACCAATGTGAAACAAACGCGTGAGTTTATAATATTTCATTGAAAGCGTAATAGTAATCGTTTTTGTTGATCTCTTTGTTGTACTTGGCGTTAACTAATCAGTTAACTAATCAGTTAACTAATCAGTTAACTGATCAGTTAACTAATCAGTTAACTGATCGTTGTTATGCACTTTTGGGTTTTTGCACTGCTATTTTGTTTTGTAGCATTATATTACTTGGTGAATGTTCGATTGCTGATGTATGCTGTACATCAACGATGAAGACACAGCAGACGAAGTCAGAACATGAGTACTTCCTGTTAGATGTCAGAGCCTGCTGTCAGCAAAATTTGGTTTTTCACGTTTTATTTGCTCGTTTTGTAGCTTTTTGCTGTTTACACTCTTTCTGCTTGCTGGTTATCTACCTCGTGTCAGTGCAATTCTGACAGGGGCCCTTGTGTTAAGAGTTAGCCCTCGGTAGCCACTTGGTCTGATAATCAGCAAATGTAAGTTTTTAACATGAAAAAAACTGAAACTACAAATGCTGTAGGAAAGTGCATAACTTTTTTAGTTTTTTTGCCGAGCTACAAGTACATCGCTCCGCTATTGATCTTTAGATGTAGAAGCAGTTTCACAAATGCTGGTTTTCTTGCATCAACCACAAATGTTTTTTCCATCGATGCAAAACAAAGTCTTAGGACTGGCCAGATTGTTATGTCTAAATCATTTCTTTTTCAGGTTAGGAAAGGTCAACAGTATTGCAATCTTCTCTAAAGATATTGAAGGCTCGGAGAAAGACAAATATATTTCCTCAAATGTAGTGGATGCCTGTGCTTTGTAAGTGTGCTCATTTACTACTATGGTGCCTCAATGCAGGCTCGTTGAGGCAATCAATTTCCAAACACCTCAGCATGTTGTAGCTAGCCTACGAGCCATGATGTTGTCAGAAAATAGTTTGACGCTTTTTATTCATATGATCCGCAACAATAACTGAATGACTTTCAGTCAAATTGATTGTCTTCACCTGTAGAACAGGTAATAAACAGCAATTATCCCATTTGGTTTAAATAAAGGGCACTGGTTGCAAGCGGACCAGCAAAGGTTTCCTAGCAGTCAACTTGGTGTCTTTACTTTTTCTGACTGTTGGTCAAAGCCTATGAGTTGTGTAGACTGTGAGAAAAAATGGTCTCAATAGCATTCAAATTCTTTTAACATCAAAATGAAAATGTTCT
Organism: Cryptosula pallasiana; assembly: GCA_945261195.1. Lineage (NCBI taxonomy): Eukaryota > Metazoa > Bryozoa > Gymnolaemata > Cheilostomatida > Cryptosulidae > Cryptosula > Cryptosula pallasiana. The sequence continues at coordinate 2,492,964 of OX183131.1, read as the reverse complement.
GAGTCCCAATCATGTACCAGTCATTCGATTTCACCAAAGATTACCAGATCAAGATCCTGGCATTATCTACCACCAAAGCCACTGGAGCCAAAACTGGAAAAAAGTTGTTGAGACAAAATACGAAGGGATCCACGTCTTTCCAACATGCATGCAGTAAGTGTTTGTTGTTTACTGAAGTGGCAGAGGATTATTAAAAGAATTATCTATTAGATAAATGCTTCATGGTATGCAGCATTACAAAGAAAATATAAACACCAAAAAATTGAGATTTTGAGCTTACTAATAATGGTAATAGCCTCATTTCTAGAAATTCTGTTCCGCGTCAATAGTATTGTGCATTTTATGCAAGGAACATCTTGTGCATCAAAGCCAACTATCATGTTGTAAGCAGTTTTTAGAAAAGTCGAATGTGTAATTATGTTGACTCGGAGCTTTAGATCAAATGCCTGTCTAGTTGTCAGATGTCATGTTTGCTTGGCCACATTTATTCTTGTCTCAATGATGCTTATTCAAACTCGTTCAATTTTTATCAGCAGCAAGATATGTAACGGCTGACTTCAGCAATACTGCAGTAGCCATGTATTCTTTACATTGTTATCACTTGTAGAAGCACCTACAGTTCAGCTATTGTTGAGTTGTAAAGACAGCTTTTTGCCATTGGTAACATATGGCATCTGTACAAGGTATGAACTTTGAATGTAGAATATGTCAAATCTATTACAATCATTAATGCTACTAGTTTTTTGATATAGAAAGTCATGCTTCCTTATGTACTCCATGCTCTTTGCCTGTATCTATCACATTCAACCTTTTTTCAATTTGTTTACAGTTTTTAATATGATGAGTGATGATATTGCAGGAGAAGAGAAAAGCTCTTTCTGGAGTGAGACGCACCAGGTGTTTGACAATGCGATCTAATCTGTTACATTATACATTCAGACACATGACAGAGATATGAATTTATATTTTATAATGTTGGTAGTACATGTATTTCATAATTACACAATATAATATACATACATATACACACACACTAGTTATATCAGCTTGTTGTTACATGTCCATGTCTGCTATTCTGGGCCCTTCAAGGGTACTTCAAGGAGAACCTCAATAATGCTCATTGCAAAAATATGTGCAAGTTTTTCATGTATAGTATTTAGCTGGTCAGTAACTATTATATGGATTCATTCTTACCTCTGCTGCCACAGCAGCTTACCTGTTAACACATTCAATTCATCACTTTAAAACGCTTGCTTAGCAACGTCTGTATTACGGTATTCAGGTGCTACATGCAGTTATATAGAGTTGATACCAACCACACTATTTGGGATGGATGAGCAAGATCTGCAAGAAAGAATGTGAGATAATGCATGTGCAATACTAAATATATAACTTGAGCACATTATTAAATGCAATGAACAACATTTATTTTGTACGACGCTTAATGCAATGAAAGCCAGGTCCCAGTAAGACTAACGTATACAAAGTGTAATAGTAAATTAGAGGCCTCAGAACCAACAGTGGAAAACGCTAGTGAAGATGTGGGGACAAAAAAGTTAGATGTAACTCACCGTCGCTGAGAGAGGCCAGCGAGTTGATATTTTAGTTGGAGTTGCCCACCTTTTGTCAAAAAAAAAACAGATAACTCCCATTTGGGTGACAATACAGGATTTATAGACAGTCAGTTTAACAACGCAATTTGGAAAAATAACTTGATAGACGTAAAAAAACAGAATCAAGTAAAACTGTCAAGTAATTTGATTACTAACCCATACTTCTTCAAGGAGCACTACAACACTTTTGTGCTCTCTACACCTCAAGTAAATAGGTGATGACAAGTAATTGAGCATATAGGTAAGCTGGTGAGTAAAAACACTTAGCTCTCTCTTCCAGACTTCAGTTCAAAGCCAAACTGCAATCTTCAGCTTTTGTACATTTGCTTTTAATCAAAAATTAAAGTCAATTGATTATCTTGAGCCAAATTCAAATAATATCCAACTCACCAAACAATTTGGGTTGTTCTTGCAAGCCCAAATGGAAGACTTGTAAACATGCATCAGTAAACATGAGGTTGCTTTTAGTGAAATTGCTCATAGCAGGAGTGAACTTTCTAATTAATCAAGGACAATAAATGTGACTGGCTTTGAGATAAAATACATAGCAGAGGCTTTGGTCCTTGGATGACACCGAACATACAAAAGTTAGTTTCACTATTCTACCAGCACCTGTATTTATATACAGAACATCAATAAATATTGTGTGAATAACTTAGTTTCTGCATTCTGAGCGTTTTCTCCAGCAGGTCTCATTTTTGATTATCATCTCAATCTTATGACCGCATTGTATTGAATCGTATTACAATTAATGAAATTGTGGACAAAATAAAAACCATTCAACTGACATTAACACTGTTAGACATTGCTGATATTTTTTATGTAAAAAAAAAACAACTTGCAATGACAGCATTGTAGGTAAGAACATGAACAGAGTAAAAGTCAGCGAGGTCAACACATGGTTGTTCAACTTGCATTGCAGTTTTCGCCATGCTCTGTTTACAGACAGTGGCTTTGATCAATATAATGTGTAACAACTCTCAAACAAATTGAGCAATCAATAAATCTGATGATAACTAATCCAGTGTACAGAAAAACCGATTTCATTAGAGCCTCATAAACATTGTTGTTGTTGGTGAGATTTATTGTCAAGCAGAGAATAAATGTTTTGATCATGCAAAAAACACAAATCAGCAAAACAGCAATTATTTGTATAACTGTAACAGTTTGTGCAGAAGGATTTCGCTTGCATTCCTGGGTTCTCTGAGTTTTAGAACTTTCAGTGTTTCTAAATGAGAGAAACAATTTCAGTCAAAAAATTCTTGGTGTTGGTAACTCAGAGAAGTTTTCAATCAATTGAGTGTGGCATTTCTTTGCTCAGCAACTTGAGTATTCAACAGAGAGAGAACTGTGGATAACCATCAACACTATATCCTGGTGAACAGGCTACAAAAAAGGCAGTGGAGTTGTAAATGAAGCAATCACCTGGCATAAGACGTGCTGCTATAAAGTGAAGTTTTAAATGATCAAATGGAAATATCTGAGCACGAAATTACTAATCTACCAACACGATTGTTTCAATGAAATCGATCAACAAGAAATTTGGTGTTCTTGAAGAAGCCAGGGTTCTTGTTCAGAGAGTAACTGTGCAAGTTGCACGCATTGCCGTATAACACAAGTTTTGGAGCTAAAAATGTCAATCGTAGACCATTGGGTATCATACCATATTGAGTCATTTAGCAGAATCCGTGCAATAAACCACATACTTAAAAAACACAATTTTCGTGCAAATGATTTAAAAATCAAAACTAGAGACAAAAATTGGTTCGATTTTTCTAAGCTCATCAGTACAGTTCAGAAGTATAACACGAAATCTGAAATGTGTAACAAAAATTTTAACATTCGTTAGGATAAATTATGAAACAAAGCAAGCTCAAACGGCAATTCATATATTGGTATAAAGTTACGGAGATATGTACACACTTAATTGCTATACAAACACATGCAAAAACAATCTAGCATCAGTATGGTCATATGCAAGTAGCTCTTTTGACTTAGAATTGTCTCACTTGGTCAAGCCATAAGCGATTGAATAAAACCGAATATAACAGGAATGTATTTGCAATATTGATGGCAGCTTTGCAAAACCTCAAGTTTTATCTATCAGCCTCATTGCTTTTCAGTTTAATATTAGGGCATAGAGGCATCCATACTCAACTTGCAAAGAATATTATCACAAGCATACCTTGTTCAAATCTGGTCAGCAAAACAGTGACAGGTACATCAAGAGACATAGAATAGTATAATGTAATAGTGACATAGACTAGTATTATGCAATAGTGACATAGACTAGTATTATGCAATAGCGACATAAAATAACTGCATTTGACAATAAAGGGTCTAACTGAAGGAAAAATTAGATTAACGACCAGAGATGTACAATTTATTTGTAATTCTACAGCAAGCAAGAATGGAAATCTTACAACTATAAGATTCACCAACAGACACAACTCCACAACAATTAAACTGATCTTTTGGTTTCGAACTTCTCTTGGCTAGATTGAGATTGAGACAGCTTTGTAAAAGATCTTGCACAATTTTTTGCGCATACATCTTTTACAAAGTTGTCACAATTGGCAATTAAACAGCGATTACTTTTTCAACAAAATGTGGCTCAAGTGAGCTATACGATAACCAACTTGGAACAAACACATCGAATCAATAGATCTATTATCACTAATGAAAACAACCGTCATTAAATTATTTCAAAATTAACAACAACTGTCCCATCTAACATATTATCAATCTTAGGCTTGAAAAGACTAAAGTCAGCATTATTATCTCAAGGCAGCTCAGTAATCAAAGTATTGGGTAACATACTGATAGGTTTACGTCTTACATGACTCCACTCATCACTGCCAAATGACCCAAATGACCCAAATACTTCACTAACCCATCTGAAACAAATAGCTTCAAATATTCTCTTGAAAGACGGTGGGATACTCCACAGTCACCCATGTTTAGCAACCCCACATCACGGCCATCACAATTTTGCTCATCACCACAGTTTTTGCACACACCTGTAGCAACTGTAACAACAGAAACATAGCACTACATGAAAACTACAAAATGACAAATAGAGTCAGAAAAATTGGCGTAAGATTTCAATACAATTCTCAACAATTTTAAGTTTGGGCAGAGAAAGCTGATCACTAAAGTAAAAGACAGTTAAAACAAGACATAATGTTGTACCACGTGTTGACTTTCTTGTTTACCTAAATATACAGAATCCGCGTTTAAGGATTCTAACTTTTGCAAAAATGAAAATCTTTTAAACTACAGCGAAGGACTCATCAACAGTGATTGTTCTTTGGTATGGTAATGTAACTCTATCTTTGCGGGTGTAACAAGTTTTAAAAAAGTGACCTACAACATGCCCTGTAGGTGTAAAAGCCATCCAACTGCGCTGCTTACCTTGACTCTCACACCATATAGTAGCTGTGATACGAAAGGTCTCGTAGGGCAAGGGATCGGTGAAGTAGTGGATAAACTGATCAGACTTGCATTGGTCATAGATCAGCCTCACAGTGGATCCACGAAGGGGGTAATTGTCGGCTATAATCAGACAAACCCCTTTCTACGGTGTAACCAACAAATAATGAGAACTCTAAAAAAACTTAATATACTTTAGCCCATGAGTCTGTTATAACTGGTACTTTAACATAAAACTGTGCGCAGGGAATGCTCACAAATCAAAAATGTAAAACAAAAGAAGGTGATTTAAAAAAGCCATGTTTTTACAATTGGAAACGCAAAATTATAAACCATTACGAAAGTTCTAACAAGCTGAAACAGGTAACCGAGCACTAAAGGAAGGCTTATTCCTAGATATTAGGGCCTCCTGCTGGATTTGCACCAGCGCAAGGTCACTGATTTCCAGGACAGCATTGTGAAAAGTAGGGAATTACTGAAAGTTTTTGTGTAGATACATTCTAAAAAAAATGATGTTGCTTTGGTGCATAGCAAAATTGTTTTAAATAAGAGAGTTCAGTTTGTGCTTACATTGGATTTTATCATGATAATACACATAATGATGCTGGTATAAAATTTTTGTATCAGGTGTACTCGTGGGCTGGATCGATGAAAATCTGCTATTGGTCATATTGGGGATTCACATCGCCGGACAACAAACGCATCGATCCAGGCAATTGAATTTTATTATATAACAATAAGAAATAATATCCATCGATTCGATTCGGATGAAATGTGAAGACATAAAATTCCAAGGTGCATTGTAGCGAGCATAATTATTTTACATGTGTAAGCAATTCATCAGTGGCGGTTATCGTGTTGTTGATTCCTTACTGGTACTATTAGGCATGATGCATCGGTGAATAGCAGATAGTGGTAGCTAGTCGAAGAATAAACAGCTTTACGCTTGTCCGGTTGACGTTTATTTCAAAGCAATTCATTCTTGATTACCTATAACATTTATCTTTATTGTTTTAACAAACTAGCTCTGTTTTTCATTATTATGATCAATCTATTTCCAATATATCAATATTGTACATGACAATCATAATAATTAATAATAATAAACAACATATATAATAATTAATAATAAACAACGATAAAAGAATAATAAATGATACCGAGAATGAAGCGGTTTGAAACAAACGTCACCCACGTGGGTATACATTATTTTTTTATGTTATAAATTGGTAGTGTTCGCGACCTATGAGTATGCCTCTCCAATTATCGTTTTTTGCCCATGGGGATAGTATTGTGCGGTCCACTAAAAATATTGCTACTAACCCATTTGCATTAAATAAATTGCGAAAAATATTATTTATTAAATTTATTGTACGGATCGATCCAGCCCGCGAATATACCTATCGCTTGAAAGAAAAAGTATGTTAAAAAAATTCGTAATACTCTAATAGTATGTTGATATTGCACAAAAAATGCTGAAGATTTGCTCATTTACACAGACAAGCCACCTAATTCAACAACCACAGTAAGCGACAATCATCACAAGTGGAAACATAAACACTATAAATGTTAAAGGTTTCATTCCAGTCAGCAATGATCTTTGAGCAGGCAAAATCGCTCTCATCAGATAGCCAGCATTTGTATAGAATTTAGTCTTTCACATCATTTACTGGATTCAAGGCACAAACACATGGGAAGTGAAACATCTGCAAAACAGCAATTTGACCACCAATGAAGCTGTTTGACGCTGGGTTGTGAAAGCACACTGGTGAATGCGGTACGGCGGTATTATGTTAAGTATAGTAATAAACAACGATAATATATAAATTGTCGGTGTAATAAATAGATGATTATTTTTTTTAAAAAATGAAAAGAATGCTCGCTACCTTATCTACTGATCGATCAACATGAAACAGTCAAAACTTTACCATGTTTGCTTGGATATCTGCATCAGCATAAGTATGTTCTGTAGCAAACCATTCATCTGAATTATACAAATAAAGTTAAAGAAACTTCGTTAACTAAATCTAATTACAAGCAACTTAACAACAAACTCAAAATTTTTGAAAAACGTTTGATAAATTAATTCTTTATAAACTTCTTTTTCAAATGGAAATTCTTGCATAACTGGAAGAATGCCAGAGATTTTGTTGAGCAAGCAAATAAATATAAAAAAAACATGTGGGTCATGTTGTAATTGTCAACAATTTCTATTTGACATTTATTTTGATCATAAAACGACATCGTTTGTTTTCAAATAGAAAAGTGGATTAGACAAATTCTTTACTCTCATACAGCTGCCAGCAAAACCAACGCAGAAATTAGTGCTTGAAAAAAAACCAAATGGCCTAGCTAGTTAACCATTGACAAAAAAACAAACATTCTAGGACGAAGTGATTTGTGAGACCTGTCCCCTAGCCATACTTTAATCAGATATCTGTTATTGATCATGATATCTCAAGTGTTCTCATATTCACTTTCACGTAGTTGGATGATGATAATATAATCTCAAAAGAAACTAATGCTCTTTGGGGTGAAAGGTAGACAATTTTTGACAGTTAAATAGGAAAATAAAATGGACTACGTCCCAAAATAGCCAGTTCTGAATCTACCACTATGTTGTTGTCAGCCATTGTTAATTGAGGAAAAAAATTGACAAATGATAAATAATTAATCAAGCTTTTTGCAAAATGATTTTTCTTGTTACAAAAAAAATCAAAGCTACATATTTGGACAATTTATCCCAACATCAAACCAAAAATATTGCAGTTATTAACTACATTTCACAAAAAAAATACATAGAGGCCAATTTGTTGTCTGTGGGTAACAATAATAGATGCAAAGTTCAATAAAGCTATATACAAAATACTGTTTACAATGGTTGTATTCCCCTGACCAGGTGCCTATTAGCACAGTGTACTAGGTAACTCTGGCCCCACCTCATCATTAGTCCATTAGTCACATTAAATAGTGAGGGATTTGGCTGCCTCATATACATGTAAAATTTGCTCAGCAGAAATAGACTTCAGTTTCATATGACAACTACTGTATACAATAATCTCACTCATAAACTTTGATGTTGTGTTTGTTGCCAGTGATGAAAGAAACGGAGACAAGTATTATGATATTTTTAGCTGAAAACAGATTTATTTTAATTTTCCCCAATAGAGACATGGGTGGGGGAGGGCTATTAATTGCATAGAGGAAAATCACCCTAAAAAAGCTCTTGGAGAGTCATGCACATAGGCAAACATTTAAATATTGGTACCTAAAACAGGAATTGTGCCAGAAAGAATGGCTGCACATCTCTACGGAATCCCATGTTGTTGTGACCTCACATTCACTCAACTGAAACCTCATGCTTCTCTGGCAAGAGCAGTAGAGCGATCCTTTTATCTTTACTATTACATGGTGAGCTAAAAGATGTTGTCAAAAGTATGAAGGTAGTAACAAATTGAAGGCGAAAGTATAAACTGATCTTCATACAAGAAATTCACAAATTTTTGCCTCCCGTAAGTACTATTCGTAAAAACTTGAACACAAGAAGTTTGGCCCAAGTTCATAAAACGTTCATAAAACACTCGTTGTATTAAAAGTAACTGCAGGATTTTAATAGTAAAGAAAGCAATTTAAAAACTATTAAGCTTTGCTGACCAACCTCTATTCTGCAGGTTTTATGGTTATAGTCAGCTATGGCGATCATCTTCCTATTGAGAACTATAACCCCATCTCACTCACATGCAAGGGACAAAGAGTAGTTCACATCTGATGCTAGATGGACTTCCTCGCAGCTGAAAAACCATCAACACACAAAATATATGAAATTTATTACTTATTTTGTATGAAAATACAAGTCAAGGTTGTATGAAGTTGATGAAAAAGTACCCATGAGTGATGCAATCATTGTTGATTAAGAGTCAAAGGATACGAGTATTTTTAGCTGTGTGGTCCCTGCAAAACTTCAATATCTCATATTTCCCATCAAATTGTATGAAAAAGCCTTTAGAGAAAACTAGAGACAAATGAGTGCAAGCCAAACTTGGCTGAGCTTGAGGTTTGTTTGAACTACTAGGAGTTGAACTAAACTCTTCAATATACAGAGTTTCATCCGCAGATTCAGGTCTTAATCTAGAAGAGCTTCCTATTAACAAACAACAACCAACTCATTTATCACACACTCTTGACCGCCTATTTTTTTTATTATTGAAGACTAGAACTAAGAAAAAACATATAACGTTTAAAGTTCAGAAACTTACCAGATTTTTGAGCATTGAAACAATAATCAGTTGCTTTCAAGTGTATAACCTTTTGATGTGACTTGCACCTGAGAGTGAACGTTTTTTCTCAACCGGCGCATCTATCAAAAATGTAAATCAGTAATGCTACCAAAGGGATGAGGGTGCAGAACTGGGCGGACACGAAGCAGGGGGCAAGGGACAAAGTAGGGAAGAGGGTGGTGGCAAAGGACAGGAAAGGGGGTGGGGTGGGGAGAGAGTGGGGGCGGGGAGAGAGTGAGACAAGTCAGGAAAGAGAGTGGGACAAGTCAACAAAGAGGTAGAACGGAGGGGGCAGGGGGTAAGAGTTGAGTGAGAACAAATACATAAAACATCATTTTTTATAAAAAAAAAACAATTACCCTGCTATTGTACTCTCTTTTGATTCCATTTCTTTTACACGTTAATATATAGGCATTGGTTGTTTGCTGTAAAATATTTTTTTTCTATAATGCCGAAACTTTAGTTTAGCAGTGTAGCTGGCATGTGGGATTTTAAGGCACTCCGCTATGGAATAACCCCACTGTCTAGAAAAAACTTAGTGCATTGGTAGTTGTTCTCTTCCTTTTCACAATCACAAGGTATGAAATCACAGATTTATGAATAATGGTATTCTAGTTTTATCAAGTTTATTCGGATGAATATGTCGCTACAATGTTTCTGGCTGATAAAAGGTACCTCCATAATATCTGCCAAAAAAAACAATCAAGATTTAAAAATTGGAGGTTAAAACTTGATGATGCTGCCAGTATACTGGTATCACAGTCACCTACCAAACATGGCATCTATCCCAAATGTTGATAAATTTGATTTCGCTTTGTATTTTATACCTTAGAACACAATTCTGTTGGAGTACACATAGACAAAATTTTATTTTGTCTATGGTTTTACTGTAAAAAAGAGGAAAGATCTCAGTGCACCAAGGTTTTTTCTAAATGGTGGGGGGTATTTAATAGTGAAGGGCCACAAAATCCCACAAGTCATCTAGGCCCCTAATCTACCAGAACTTGTTCTTAGTGTTATTCATGGTGAAGAAAAATACATAGTCATACTTACGACACAATAAAGAAATTCTATTGGAACTTCAGTAAGTGTAGGTAAAAGATTTTGAAAACAGTTGTTTTATTACATTCTCCAAACCTAAAAGAGCATTATTGTTATTAAGATACAAAAGATACTGATTCAACCACGTTGAGTAGTTTGATGACAAAATACAAGCAATTTAAATAAACCTCATGTGACACAATTTTCTTTGGAGTTTTTTCTACTGCTTTGCACCACTACTGTTATTTAGACGCTAACCATTAACCTATACTCACTAAAGCAGCGAACGGTTCTTCCAGAGCAAAGTAAAACACTCAACCTTTGCAACAGAGTAACAATAAACATTCCTACAGTAACATATTTTCATGTACCAAAAAACAAATATCTATAGAAACCAAGAAAAGCACTAAAATCTATGAATTCTGCACTCATTATAATTACCGCAAATAAAACAAAATAACCAACTGATAACAATCAAGTGTGAATACGAATCGCGTTATTATCATCAACTCATTTTCGTCATCAAGGCTCAGAAAGTTTTGGATTTTTGTGGGCTTTCCAATTTGTCTGAACACTTTCACGCTTTGAACAAAGCCCTCACAAAGTAACTGAGGGCTTTGTCAAATAGTTCCTTTGCTTTGAAATCCACTCATTTTGCGGGTTTCCAGTTTCTCGCATAAAATTCTGTTTTGTTTAAAATATTCATATAATTTTAAAATAATTACAAAATAATCACCTGTGTGCAAATTAGTTCAGATAACTTGTAAACAGTTTAAATTTATTTTGGAAATGCATATTTTAAACTGCTTGAATCATTCGAATGTTTGTAGATGATTCTCAATACTCTAAAAAAATCTTTGGCTGTTTGATGAGAAATGCAGTTATTTTGTAGGAGATTCCAAAACTCACAAGACTGATAGTTTATTTATCAAAAACTCCTGCCTATTTTTAGATATGTTCATTGCGTTGTTCACTGCGTCTTCTCTTTTCATTTTATACGTAGAAAGATGATTTAGAAAGTGTACAGACCTTTTAAAAGCGTTCAGTCCCTCTTATGAGCTACCACATACATATAAATGCAATAATCAATAAGCAGCAGAATACAGTTTCACTTACAAGAATGACAATTACAAAAACAATTGATAACAGCGATAAAAAATAAACATAATAAAACAAATTAATATTAGCAGAAAAAATAATAGTAACAACAGCCTCTACAGGGTGGGAATATATTGATGTGGACTAAAAATTTAATAGTGAAAATAAACCAAAAAACACAATGCCACCAACTATTTATCACATTTTTTCCACAAAGTTATTATAAAAAAGAAAAATTTAAAATTTCAAAAATAATCCAAGTTGTGACTACTGTTCATCAAATATGATCAACGATATCATCAAGTTGTTATAAAATTTTGGGGAAACTCTGCATAAGTAAACAGAAAAGGCTCCCTGCAGTTTTTATTTCTAACAGTCTCATAACAATATATTATTACTACCACTAACTAAAGCAATAATTTATAGCAAATAATGTCACAACTTCAGGCTACTTATTACTGTTCATTTAGGATAATAACAGAAATTGGAATGTACATTGACAGATCAAATGTAGACATAGGCGCAAAGCACGTGGTCACCTTCTGAAATGAATGTCATCAGGCCTGAAACAAATGTCGACTATGCTATGGAGAAGAGAAGTTCGACATTCATTCCCGGAAGTGTCTACATTCGTACCCGGCGAGATATAAAAAATAATTATGATGTTTGTCGCAGGAATAAAAAATTTCTTTCTTTTGTCAAACCAGACAACTCCAGAAATAAACATTGAAGTGATATTTTATATATCGCTGGGAACAAATGTAGACACTTCAAGGGATAATTATGGTAGCTCAAAACGTTTTGTGTTTTGCATTTTAAAACGTCTGAATGCTTTCCAAACCGTTTGAACGAGTTTGAAATAGTCTGAACTTTTGCAAAACTCCTGAACGCTTTGTAAAATCGTTCGTTGGTTTTGAAAATCTGAGCCGATTTGCTGGTTCGCTCTATTGATCATAGATCTACAGTCCATTTATGATTGATAATGTTTTTCCTAAACACCGAACAGTTGAATTTTCTTTAAATAAATAATTAATTTTGTATTATTGGTAAAATATTATTTTTTTCAAATTATTTTACATAATAATTACAAACTAATTATAAATGTAAAAGTTAATTTTAGAGATTATATTTAACAACAGTTTCATACAGCTAATTAATGCGCTCTATGTCCTTCGATCTACGTCTATGTTGATAAAGTTGTAGAGAGGCTATAAATAAAATGATGACGATCGCTTTTGGTTCGAAACCCATGTGCATTGCAAACTTTTCCAACTATTTCAAAATAGTTTAGACTATTTTAAAACAGTTCGGACTATTTCAAAATAATTCATACGGTTTGTAGATAGTTCATACTCTTTTTAAATCGTCCTTACGGTTTGTAATTTTCTAAATCATCTGGATCATTTATAAACCGTCTGAATTATTTGCAAGACAACTATACGGATTGCAGATTTGACAATTGTTGGACAGGAAATACAGTTTTATAGCATTAATCCCGCAACTGCTGAGGCCGACAATTAATTTATTATAACCAACAAGCCTGTTTTTAAACATAGTTTCTTGGGCTATTTTACTACAATTACCCAATTATTTTCGATGTAAAAGCCGCTTTGCAAAACGGCTGGACTATTTCAAATCCGTTCATACGCTTTGAAAACAAAACCGTCTAACGTTCTGAGCCACCATAGATAATCGCCAACATTTGTTTTCTCATTTATAACATAGTGGCCATAGTCAACATTCATTCCAGGTCTGTCGACGTTTATAACAGGAGGTACCTATATTTATTCCAATCATGCCTACATTCATTCCTGCTCATCTTTATTCCTATCTTTGTTAGTTCCAATCATCTAATAACAATTATCTTGGTGATCAACACATGAAAGTAAGTAAACATTTATTTATTTAGTGATGATTCTACATGATTCCTCATGGTAGTTGCAGACATAAATGATAATAATTGTTGTATAATGAAATAACTAATACAGCTTGATTGTTGAAATCAATCATCCTATGATCACTATTATTGCAATAGATCATTGATAAAATGTATAAATACCTAGTCACTACTAAATTAACTAACTAGTATTATAAATAAATATTCATAACCGATAATATATATCATAGTAAATCATTATTGATCATATATTTAATAATAATATATATACTTATTATTGTACTATTAATATATTTATTATCATCGTCATAAATTACCTATAATAATAATGCCTACAACTATCAATAATTACATTATAACAATTACTATGTAATATTACTTAAGGAGTAGTACTATACTTAGTAACTGCTAGTTATTCTGCCACTGTAACAACTAATAGAAATAAACAAATAATAACTGTTAAGAATAGTCAATTAATAATCAACAAAACAACATTGTAAAATAATGATAATAAATAATATTAATAAATAACAACAACAATTTCATTAATATTTATTATTGTAGAATAATATTTACTGTATATATACTAGCAGCATATACTAGATGACATAAATATCATTATGTCAGCTCGTTTTATTATTGCCCTCTCTCAATTTTTTTCTTTGCCTGCCTCGCTATAATTCTCACCCTCCAACTCTAACTTGTTCTACCCCTGCCCTGTTTCACCCCGTTCTACCCTCTTCTTTCCTCACTTACTCTCTCTCCTTCTCTTGCTCAATTCGAAGGGTGTGCTGGAACAGGTGCGCTGTGTGCTGTTAAACTGCGTTCACTACTGAGACAAACAACTAACTTGCAAAAACAATGCTATGAAAGAGTGTTGAAATCTGTGCTACTGGAAGGAAGTAATGTGAGACATAAACCATGAGAGAATTGTTCAGCTGAAATTTACCATGCATACATATTAGCAATATGTAACTGTTTTTGATTCGTTTCCACCTACATTATTGGAAATTTCTAACATGCAAATATATCCGATTTAAACTTGAGAACAAATAGCAAAGTTAAGCTCCTGTTATATATGTCCATTTGGTCCACTATAATGTTTTTACAGCACTTTTCATTTCTTTCAGTTCAGCGGTTTAGGCGTTGACCCTTCTGGAATCAGACAAAGACACACATGAACATATTTCTGAGGGTTTTATTTTATATAGATTAATTAGAAATAGATAAATAAAATGATAATTATAATAATAGCAACCAAAAGAAAAAAAAATGCTTGCATCTTGTCAATTTTGCGCGGCGCATAATAAATAAAATTGTTTACTATTTTTATTATATTATTATTTAATTTATTGGCTATTTTTTCTAGTAATATTAAGTAAGAAAATAAGTCAAAGTAAGTAATGTTAAGTAGTGTTGAAATGAGGTACACTTTTTCTTCATTATAAATTAACTTTCAATTAATGTGGTTAGATTATCATCATCATTGTCGCACAGTGAGCCATGTTCGAATGATTGGTAACAAACTGGAATTGAAGTGGAATTTTTTTTTACAATAATCATAATATATACAATACTATAGTATAGTATGATGTATTACTATATATATGTTATTGTAAAAAAATAATTTTGAATTATTTTTTATACAATTCCAGTTTGCTACCAATCTTACAACATGGGTCCCTGTGCAATGTCACACACACACACACACACACGCACGCGCGCGCCCGCACACGCCCGCACACGCCCTCACACACACACACAGGAATCTTTAATCTACTGGCCTGGTGAACGTATTTGAGTGTGTGTATAGTGATGATTCTATTAATTCATCATTCAATCATGTGTATATATATATTATTATTATTATTTATTACAGTTTCCCTAGCTATCTTCCCCCACCGACAAGCCTGTAGAAGAATATTGGAGCCACCCACCTGTGTCATGTATCATGTCATACAGATCATGATGATGTTGTTTTTTCTTCACAAAAAAATAATAAAAATTATAATTTAATCAACAACAATTAATTTATTTTAATAATAATAATAATTAAATTATCATCAATAACACTACAGACAGTCAAAAAGAAGCAATTGTATTGTCGTAACTCTTACTGTAAGTAAGTTAGGAAATAATAATAATAAATTATTATTATTATTTACATTATTATTATTTATTATAATAATAATAATAATATAATAATTATTAAATTATTATCATCATCACTCACATCGATCATCATCACCCACCACCACCATGACATTTGATTTATAAATATTATTATGGCATGATGATCATAATAAATAATAATTCAGTCATGTTGGTATTGAACACCTATTTTTTTATCCATCCATTGAATCGTTGAATCAGTCCCTCCTCTAGTATTGCTTACTAATAATGTAATGAATAATCATCATCATGATGTTCTTGATAACATTTATAACCAATGTCGATTGAACCAATAAAGAGTTAAAAATATAGTTGGAGTCGCTATCCCAGTTTGAATATTTCCTTTACAATTATTAACCGTTACGAGTATGTGCTTGCGCAAAAATAAATAACTCATTTACAAAAAACACAATTTCTAGAGCAACTGTGTTATAATATGCTCAATGATTGACCACAAAACACAATTTTTACATCAGTGTTTGCAATTTTTTTCTTCTGTATGTGTAGGTGCAACAACAGTAAAAGGATCTTAGGACGGATTTGGTACCCGTTACTTACTGTATATGTGACTAAATAGATATGGCGCCCAGAAGTAGCAGGCAGAGTCATAAGTCCGTGGGCCAACCAAAAGCATCTTCACTTCCTGTTGTTGGTACTTGGTCTCTTTAGCTTCTGTTCCATTACTTTCACTAAGGTTACGGGTTGCTATCTCCTGGATAAAGTATTCTGCTTCCTTTAGGCTACCTTCTATCTATCTCTCAGTCTATGCTGACTCATTTCCTGCCTACGCGGTATGGCTCATACAGGGTCTGCACTGACTCATATGCAAGGCCGGTACCTCGGTGTTGATAATTTCAGTTATTCTGGCCATCCAATGGCTATAGTAATGATGCCAGAACAATTGTACAGCCTGTGTGCAGATGTTAGCGCCATTAAAATCCACTACAATGCTCACTCAGTACACTAGATGATAGCTGAGTAACTGCATTCTTTGGGATGATGCTCGTGGTTGAAAAAACACGGATGCACGACCCCCCCCCCCCCATCCTCCCGACTAATTTGTTATTTACCTCAATTAACTGTTTTATTTCAAAGATATAATAATGCAGTAGCAAGATAAATGTAAACTGCCAACTGTGTAACATTTTTGAAAAATATATACATTGACTGACAAAAATTAATTAGAGTCGGAATGGTAACTCTCAATAAGTGTCACCCGTCCACTGCAAAATACAATGGCCTCACGCTTCCCCACATTCAATAAAGCTCACTGCAAATTTGGGGTTCACCGATGGCTTGCTGAGCATGACTTACATTAAACTTACACACACCATTGCAACTTTGGATATGGCAATTAACCTAAAAAGCACCCATATTCTCTGATGCGAAATGAGTGTTGTGATTTTAAATTATATGGTATGCTCCAACTCTGTGTCTATAATCAGTCAAAAAACTTCAAGTTTAAAAGCTTTTCAAGAATCAACAGTTTGTGGCTTATTGAGATAACAAAAGAAGTGGTTTTGCACTTTTGGAAGTAAACTGAACCAAAGTTGTATAACCCGTTTTACCCAAAATGATATTTGTGCTAGATTTTATACTTGTACATGTACTTGCTTGAGCAGAACCAGCTATGAATGTGCTAGATTTTATACTTGTACATGTACTTGCTTGAGCAGAACCAGCTATGAATGTGCTAGCTAGATTGAAGAAAGTGCCACTCCAGTCCTAAAACAGGATACTAGGCCGGTGGTACAACCGGTTATGCCAGTAGAACAGCCTACTGGGCTGGTATTGACCCCTTTTGGGGCCGGAATCGACCCTGCTGTACCAGTATTGACTTGATATGTACATACTGGGCCGGCACAAAATGGCCACCTTGATGGAGGAACTAGAGAACAGATGGAAATCCTTTAAAAGCCTGCCGGAAGTGCTCTTACTCGGGTGGGCAAGATCACTGACCCAGGCTAGCTATAGCGCTAACACTGGCAGAAGCCTCTTATTGGACAATTGAGAAATAACTCCCCCTCCTAGCCACCTGGTGCATTGTGCATTTAATCCTTTACTACATTATTATTGTTTGACTATTTATATATCTGCTTCTATTACTTCAGATACTTCCTGTGAATGTATTTTATATATTATAAGTAAATACCTTTGTACCAGCCTGCCTATATAGAAGCTAGCTTTCACTACAATCATTGAATTCCTTCATAAACTGCCAACCACTGTAGAGCATTGCCTTCCTAGAACTTGGTGATTATGAATAAAGTCACTTAGCTAGGTGCCACTCTGTGTAGTTTGTCTGAGCTGAGGGCCGTGTTCGCCAACTGATCTGGCAGAAAATGATCACTAGTTGTTGCTATCATCCTGGCAGTGTTCCTCTGCAGAGAGGGATAATAGTAGTAATATATGAGCAGATCTCCCTACCAAGTGTTTTTTTGTGGGGTCATAATCTGGGGTGATGCAATGGGTTACGGCGTTGAATGAATTCGCCGAGTTTATATTTTGTTTTATTTGAGGGGCATTTGAGTGGCATTTAAGTGGCATTTGAGTTTTGATTATTTTTTTACTTAATTTGAACTTATATGACGTATAGATTTTGAATGTATGGCATTTGAGTTTTTGATAATTTTTTACATAACTCGAGCTCATATAGCATTTTGAGAGAGAGGAGAGAGGAGTTATATCTAGCTTGAATAAATACATTGATTAAAAATGAATCAATATATAATTATATACATTTATTACATAATAAGCAGGGGTAAACCTTCCCATATAATATAGCTAGTGTCAGTAAAGACTAAGTAATACAAAGCACTAGCTTTTGTAATGATAATCAATGCAAAGTCTTTTTCTTTACATCGCATCTTAAAAAATCCTCAAATTAGCTTCTATATGGGTAAAATTTACAGTATTTGGGAAATAATTGTAATAGAAAACATTATATCTATTAAAGTTTACTGTAAATTTTATGTAGTACAAAGTACTATAACCTTCATTTATTCACTTGAGACTACATATCATCAGCATTTTGAGATCAAGTCTATATATATATATATATAAATATATATACGATGAATGATTTCTTGTATTATATATATATATATAGTTATAGTAACTATTCTAAAAAGAAGACTATTATAAAGGTTTTTATTTAAGCCAAAGTAGGTTCAGTAGATACTCCATCAGAACACACTCGTCTTTTAGCATAAAAATATGTGAGTCCTCGCTTTATTTGCTTGTATGTCAACATTTTTTTATCCATCACTACAAACCCTCGATTTTTACCCATAAACGACTTTTTTGTGTTCAATACATTTAGATAACTGTCTTTGTTCAATTGATTAATTCGTTTGTTCAAACCTTTTGAGCTAAACTTGTTTCCTTTTTCTCCCCAGCAATAATAGGATTTAGAGTTAAGAGCAACAATTCCATCTCCGGTAAATTCCTCTTTAAACTATCCAGGTGTTCTTTTTCCATGTTTTAGTACTTTTTCACAACATTCTTGCATGCTCCATTCTAAACCCATTGTTTTGATTCTTAAAAATTCATCTCTATGTTTGTCACAGTATGGTCGTGGAAACCAATCACCATATTCATTGTAAAACTCTTTTTTCATACTTGGTTTTACCAGTGTTTCAGATGTTCCGCTCAACGCCGTGTATGCGCTATCTGTATCCATTTCAACATATTGGAAATCGCTTCTGTCAATATATCTATAAATAAAAAGATTGTTTCGATTATTTGGAAGTGTTACTTACTTATACATGATAATAGTAGGGAATTAGGTTTTACTTACTTATCCATAAAGTCGTAGTAAGACTGTAGCATTCTCAGTTTAGCATACTGTAGCACGGAAAAGCCCAAGTGTACTGGAACATTCATAGTTAGCTGAAATGATGGTGATACTGATTAGCAAAGTAAACTTGTGGAATATAAATTTTGAATTGCAAAATTATTGTTTTAAAACTTACTAGTTGTTTACAGGTTACGATTTCATAAAAATCATCCGCTATCTCTTCCATGGAGATAAATTTGTTTCCTCTGATACGAAATGAAGCTTTTCTGGCACCTTTGATGAACTTGATAGTGGTATGTTTTTCTTTATCAGTGATTGTTTTTCCATAAGCAGCATTTCCTACCAACTTGCTAGTAGTAGCGAGTAATTCTTGACTAGTTTCTGCATCTCCCATTCTCCTAGCGTCTGAAACCGATGTTCCAAAAGCTTCAAAAGCTTTTCTAGGAATATATTCTATTAGCTGATAAACTTTGGTGACTTTCAATCCTTGTTTCAAGTACCATTTCAACAAAAGACTCATTAGCAATATCTTATCTCCGTACATACTTCCAACTAATGAGCGTTGAGGAGTCTTTAAAAAACCTTCGGCTTCAGCAAAGACTTTCATTTCATCGCTCAAGTGTTCTCTGGTTAACATCGTATTTTTAAAAAGCGGAGGCATTTCGGAGAACTTTTCTTCCTCTTCCTCGGGAACTTCGATGTCACATCCAACAAATCCGAAGAATTCCTCTGATTGAACTCTCTCCAACACTTCTTCTTGGTTCAGCTTTTTTTCAAGTATTTTAGGGTAGAAAGAATTGTAAAACGTGTTGACAAATTTTTGTAAATTTGTATGAGTTTTTACACGATTCATCCAGTCACACTCCCAAATCGAGATTACAGTGTAACCTAATGCTCGAAGATATTCTTCATTTTCCATCGTAGTTTTAAACAAATTTGCTTTTGATTTTCTTCCACTAGTTTGAAGCTCTTGCTCTTTAGCGTTGTTATAAGAGCAGTCGTGTCCATGCCAAAAACATCCGTGGAATTGAAAGACATGTCGATTTTCAACACAGAATCCATCAACTGGTAATCCTCGCTGTCCGAGAGTAACTTCTCCTCCATTGAGCTGATGTCTGATATTGATTTTTCTTTGAGAACATTTGGAACTGTAACCAGCTATGAGCTATCTTGCTAAATTTTACTGGTTCAGCGACAAAAGAGTTTTTGATTTTTCTTCGAGGATAGCCAGTAGGCATTGATTGCATCATACACCATAAATAGAGCGCATTTGCATCAACTCCATAGATTCTATCACAAACGTTTGCTTCTTTTCCCAACCAATGTTCTCTAATTTTAGTTATACCTTTTTCGTGATATCTATGCATCACTAGACTTGGCCCACCAACTATGTTTTTCATTATTAGAGGATAAAGTTCTGCATTGCAGTTGTCAATCAGACAAGTTGGGAGAGTCTGACGAAACGAGTTACCAAGTTCATCAAAATCCAAGTATGTAGAGAGGTATGGAGGGGGTGGTTGAGGAGCTTTGTTAAACATCCATCGAATCGCTAATCCTGGTAAAGATATACCATCTTTTAACATATCAATCCCATGCTCTCTGTAGATCGATCTTTGTCTTTCCAACGCTTGAACAAATAGTTTTACATCCAAGTTGTTGTACCATTTTAAAAAATCCCACATTGTTTTCATGTCGTTATTTTTCCATGCTTCTTGACAAATTATGTACTCTTCTTCACTGATATTCTTTTGTTTTAAAGAACTGTAAAAAGCTTCTCTTGGAGGTAGATGTTCTTGACTAAGTTGTTCCAAGTCTTTCATCCATTCATAAGGAAAAAATCTGTTTCCGGCTTCACATTTGTATGCTTTGAGATACATTTCATAGCTATATCCAGGAGCGATGAAGTTTGTACAATCTAAAAACAAAAAAGATCCTATTCCGATAACAGGCATCTTGGTTCCTTTTTTTATAACAAAATCAAAATCTGTGTCGGAGACATCTTTCAATTTTTGAAGCAGTTTTCCTTTCATCACATTGACATCATAAGTCTGTGAATTGAAACCTAGAATAGGGAGTTTTTTCATATAGCTGTACAAATCATCCAGAACTTTTTCAGCTCCTGTTCTACGTCTGACACGATTTTTTTCAAAATCACTACGAAACTTTTCTTCAGCTTCTTCCAGTCGTTGTAATTCACCTTCTATCTGTTTTATGATTTGCGAAAATTGTTTTTCCAATCGGCTATATGATTCTTCACTAATATCATCCAAGTATTCAATGAACTTTCCAACGCATTCATCATCATCCCCTTTATTGACAATACAACATGGGTTGTTGAAGCCTGGTACGTTTGAACAAATTGAAATACTTAAAAGTTTATGCTCATTCGTGTAAATGGTTGTGTCTGCATCTCGATATTTTTCGCAATTAGGTAACAAACACTCTATGTCGAATGTTGCCAAAAATGGATAGTATCTCAAGGAATCATCTGACCCGATATCTATCCCGAATTGAACCTTCAGTTTGTTGAATATTGTAGCAGTAGGACTGTATTGTCCTCCAGAAAACTGCATAGTTGTCGCCTCTGAGATTGAACATCTGTGTCTTTTCAGATTCCCCAATCTGTCATAACAAGTAGAACAGGTTGGACATCTGTAGGCTCTGACATATCCTTCCAAGTTTGTAATAAGACTCAAGTGATTGATATAAAGATCCAAATATAGATTCTCCTTATAACTGGAGTTTGAATTCCAAAAAACTGTTGAAGTCATATCATCATTTAAAGAAAACACTGTTATCTTCAGTTGAAATGCTCGCTCCAAAAGCAATAAATCAGCTTCTGTTACTCCTTTCCCATCACAACTTTTAGCACTATCACCATAGATGAAACTATGATATTGTTGTTGGTACTCCTTCACCTCCTTAATTATCGGATCTTTTGCAATTCCACCGTTTTTTTGTAGTTCTTTGTGTAATGCTAGACATCTAAAAAAACAAAGATTGTCGGTAATTCGTATTCCTTTTGTGTTTTTTAACATGGTTCGTATGTGTCTGTTGTTAATGAGGTGAGAGGGTAAATGCTCTGGTGGTGATCCAACTTTTCCCATTCCGAGTAGTTTGTAGAAATAAAACGAAATGTTTGTGATTAACATCAATCTCCAAGTCGTATTTGGTCTCCGTCTCAAGCTATTTGTACGATGATCAGTCTCCATAACATCAACAAAAAAGTCATCAAGATCTCCTTCAGTTTCAATCAGTTTAGCTTTTGGGTATACGGTAGCATTGTTTGATGATGAGTGAAAGTATCGGAGTTCACCATCATTTTTATTTTCTAGTATACAACCTACGCTACAGATGACTTTTGCTCTCGAGCTCAATTGTCTCCAAACTTTTTTTAGCAATTCTAACACTCTTGAATCATGATAGTCATTTTGGTAGGTATCAGTTTGGTCTCTTGGAATCCCATCCCAAAGTCTTACATTTAAAAGTTCTATGACTTTTCCAGCTCTATGTTTCGTTTTCATAGCTCCCCAGTATCTAGCTATCAAATCATCCCATCCTTCATCTTGAAAAGTTGGAGCTGTGCTATCATCAACAATACCTAGGGTTGATACTCGGCTAGGTCTTTCAAAATTTAAATCTTCCATTTCTTCTTCTTCTTGTTCTTCCTCTTGTGCTTCCTCCTCTTCTTCTTCTTCTTCTTCTTCTTCTTCTTCTTCTTCTTCTTCTTCTTCTTCTTCTTCTTCTTCTTCTTCTTCTTCTTCATTTTCTATCATTGGATCATTCTCATTTTCTTCAACTATCTCCTCCACAACCGGCTCTATATCTTGAGCTATTATGCTAGTATTTGATGGTGAAGGCTCGGCACCAAATCCTATTTGATTGATTGTTTCATCGGGTAAACGAAAACAAATGAGATTTTCTTCTAACCATTTCCAATTTGGGGAAATTTCAGGGTTTTTTTCTTCTACGTTCTCCTCCCGATAATTTAAACTTTGTCTGCAATAGAAATGTTAACACATAATAGTTGTTCTATAAAACATTCACATACATTTTGTATGAAATGTAACAGAAGAAAAAAATGACTTAAACACCATTATCAATTAATTTTTAAAATGGAATCAGGAAAAAAAGGCTCAAACATTATTATTAGTTAAGTTTTTAAAAACTTACTGTGTACTATGAGATGAATTCTCAACTCCGTCTTTTACATTAATTCTCTGATATTCTGAGTCCTGTCTACAATAAAGAGATAACGCATTATTTTTGCTGATTCATGAGATGACTAGAAAAAAACAGCAAAAAAAATTACTCTACTAACATGATTAACTTATGATTTTAAAAACTTACTGCTTATCAAAGGCTATTGTATTTTCAGTAGTTGCTGAAACTTGAAAAGTCGAAGGTTTGTCTTGAAAAGCATTTTCAAGTTCCATCCCCATTTCATTGTCATATTCAGCATTGCATTCATCATTCATGTATTCATTATCAGCGTTTGAAAAACTGATATAATTTTGATTTTTCATGAGCCATTCCCATTCCTTATGTATGTCTACATCAGTATCGTCCTCTTCTGTTTCCATAGCACTATAATAACAATAAAATCATTACTTATTGATAGAAGTGACAACAGCACATAAAAAAGCAAGTTAAATGTCTCAGCTAATAAATTTTACCTTGTGAATAAAACTCCTAGTAGTCAGTTGTCAGTAGTCAGTTTATTATATAGTAGATGTTGAGGCTTCAGTTACTGTTGTTAGAACGAGTGATTTATTGTGTGAAAGCATTACTTTTTTTAAGTAGACAAAAAATTAAGCGAGATAATTAAGTCAGATAATTAAGTCTTAGGTTCAATGAAAATTTTCAAATTCACACAGAAAAACTTTTAACACATTCATTACAGGGTGCTTTCTGTGGTTTTCGTGGTTTTTCGCTTATTTTCATTATTTTTTAGCGGCCCACTCGATGCAGCTACAACAGTGAAACAAATACCAAAAGAACGATAAGATTCTCCTTAAAAATTATAGGGGCATTATCATGGACACAGAAAAAACCAAAAAAATTTTCCCCGCCTACCCTTTTGGGCCCTTATTGCGACATAGCAAGTAACCACGAAGCTAGGCCGAGGGGAGGCCGATGTATGGATTTGCATTTTACACGAGAAATATTTGTCCTAGACACAAAAAAATTGCAGCAATGAAAAGGTGGCAAAATTTTGTTCTAAAATGATTATTTATTTGCTAGGTTGGGCTTTGAAAAAAAAAAAGCCTCAAAACCTCAATCAAAAACCACAAAACCACAAGAATGCCATTGCGCAACATCTGTAATGGCTTATTAATTGGTTTTTATGAACTAGAGAAAAAAATACTTATAATGCTTGAAAGTCAACAAAAGACTGCCAAGACAATGTTTCAGTGGTTATCTCTCAAATTTACGTTTTATTTTGCCAATGGAACCCTCTTAAATACTTTAATTATTTGTCCCAAAATGATGTTGTGGGTAATAATAATAAAAAACAATGGCTACTTTTGATAAATAATTAACAACCTTATATTGTTTTGATATTCATATAAATTGGTGTATATAATCAGAAGACCATGGGGATTCTGAATATCAAACTTATTTTGACAGCCGCTACCGTTTTGATAAAAAAGAATTAGCTCCGAAAATAAGTCCGATTTCGGCAATAATTATTATAAATAACGAAAAGTTAAAAAAATTCATAAGTCAGCCGAAACTTGTCCAATCAGTATGAAACTTGGTGAATATGAGCGCTAGGATGTGTACTCCCTTCGTTTCAAAAAAAATTGTGCTAAATATCTTAAATAAGAAAAATAATTACAATGAAAAAAATGACGATTTTGGTAATAATAAATAATTATTAATTATTATTACAATGAGTGAGAAACTACACTTACCGTGCTCGAAATTTCACCAAAACTGGTCAATATGCTCAAAACATGGTGCTTTCAATATCCTCATATTTAGTTTTTTAAAAATCTATCTATAAAAAAAAAAATTCCAAAAAACAAAAGCAACCGCATGCACCAAAAATCTGTGCGCCATTGCTGGTTGCTAAGGAACAAAAACCAAAAATAAAAAATTGTAAAAGTCAAAAATAGCCTGAGGCCATGTATTAAAGATAATTTAGAATTATACAGCAAATGATTCTGAATAGAATGATACCAAAATGTAAGACCTTACTCTTACTTTGCTCACATGGAAATTGTGAACAGACAATTACCGGTTTACTGTACTCATTCCGAGTGGGCTCGTGTCATGTAAGAGATGTGTTAATAGTCAGTGGATGTAGTAGTAGATGTTGCTCCTCCGATCACTGTTGTAGAACTGGATGCTTTCTGTGTGAAAACAGTGGCTCTTAAATAGGTAAAGTTGCACTGATTAAATCCTATGAATCAGCATTTTGTCCATGCGAAAACCAATGCTTTCGCGGGAATAAATAATTTATTTTCACGCGAATGGAAACCGTTGCTTTCGCGGGAATAAATATTTTATTTTTGCGGGAATGGAAACCATTGCTTTCGCGGGAATAAATTATTTATTTTCACGCGAATGGAAACTGTTGTTTTCGCGGGAATAAATACTTTGTTTTCACGCGAATGGAAACCGTTGTTTTCGCGGGAATAAATAATTTATTTTCACGCAAATAGAAACTGTTGCTTTCGCGGGAATACAAATTTTATTTTCACGCGGATACAAACCAATGCTTTCGCGGGAATAAATATTTTATTTTCACGCGAATGGAAACCGTTGCTTTCGCGGGAATAAATAATTTATTTTCACGCGAATAGAAACTGTTGCTTTCGCGGGAATACAAATTTTATTTTCACGCAGATACAAACCAATGCTTTCGCGGGAATAAATATTTTATTTTCACGCGAATGGAAACCGTTGCTTTCGCGGGAATAAATAATTTATTTTCACGAGAATAGAAACTGTTGCTTTCGCGGGAATACAAATTTTATTTTCACGCGGATACAAACCAATGCTTTCGCGGGAATAACTATTTATTTTCACGCGAATGGAAACCGTTGCTTTCGCGGGAATAAACATTTTCATTTTCACGCGAATACAAACCAATGCTTTCACGGGAATAAATAATTTATTTTCACGCGAATGGAAACCATTGCTTTCGCGGGAATAAACATTTTATTTTCACGCGAAGACAAACCATTGCTTCCGCGGGAATAAATACTTTATTTTCACGCGAACGGAAACCGTTGTTTTCGCGGGAATAAATAATTTATTTTCACGCGAATAGAAACTGTTGCTTTCGCGGGAATACAAATTTTATTTTCACGCGGATACAAACCAATGCTTTCGCGGGAATAAATATTTTATTTTCACGCGAATGGAAACCGTTGCTTTCGCGGGAATAAATAATTTATTTTCACGCGAATGGAAACCATTGCTTTCGCGGGAATAAACATTTTATTTTCACGCAGATACAAACCAATGCTTCCGCGGGAATAAATACTTTATTTTCACGCGAATGGAAACCGTTGCTTTCGCGGGAATAAAAATTTTTATTTTTACGCGAATGAAACAGCAATATTTCACGCGAATAACACTATTCTGATAGAGTTTTCGCGTGAGTGTTTTTAATGGTTATAAGTTAAATGAGTAGGTGTGTCTTATAGTATATAAGAACAACTCTCTGTACATAGAAAATCATTCTCTTCAGCAATAATCTCAGGAGCATCAACTACTACAACTGATAATAACCTCAGGAGCATCAACTACTACAGCTGATTTCTTGGTGATAAGGTAAGAATTAATAGAAAAACTATTTCAATAAAAGTTAAAATGTAATCGTTTTACAAAACTGTTTAATCATCCTGTACTAACACATAACTTTTTTATTTTAGTTCATTATGAGTTCAAAGTCATATACATTAACAGACTTCCTCCCGGAGAATTATCACAAGTATATTTAAGAAAATGTAGCCGTGCAGGAAAATGCGAAATATCCATTAACATTGCAAGCTCCGTTCTTCTGTACAACGCAGCATTTGCTAACTTTAGCATCTTTATTTGGAGAACTATCACCCATACAGTACCGACCACATACATTACACCAGAATGCTGATAATCAAGAAACATTATTACAACTAACAATTCAAAACAATTTTGAGACAGTTTTGAAAATGTCTAAAATCGTGAATATTAACCTTTTTTTAAAAAAAATTAAAAGAAAAGTATGGGATCAAGATCTCACTCAAAGAGTAGTTAAAGCCCAATGGACTGAAGAATTAATGCTTGAGTTTAAGCCTAATATTTTACGTTATATTCAAACAGATGAATGTTTATATACATCTATTGCTTCGTTTGAAGTTATGTTATGGCTTTTTCAAGAATATAAACTTTAATATATACAATCATACAATGTTTAATTTCTATTCAATGTACATAAACATAGATAGCTATCAAAAAATTATCAAAACTTAAATACCATACATTCAAAATCTAGATGCCATATAAGTTCAAATTAAGTTCGAGTTATGTAAACAATTTATTAAAACTTAAATGCCATACATTCAAAATCTAGATGTCATATAAATTCAAATTAAGTAAAAAAATAATCAAAACTCAAAAGCCACTCAAATGCCACTTAAATGCCCTTCAAATAAAATACAATATAAACTCGGCGAATTCATTCAACGCAGTAAACCCATTTCCTCAACCCCGAGATCTAATCCACAAAAAAACACTTGGTAGGGAGATCTGCTCATATATTACTACTTTTACCTTATTCTATTCATTTTATTATTGAGTGTTCTTATACACTTCATTTTTTATTGTAAACATTGATGTTATGTACAATATTACAAATAAATATTAGTAGTAATATATGAGCAGATCTCCCTACCAAGTGTTTTTTTGTGGTTCTGACCTTGGGGTTGAGGCAATGGGTTACGACGTTGGGTGAATTCGCCGAGTTTATATTGTATTTTATTTGAGAGGTATTTGAGTGGCATTTGAGTGGCATTTAAGTGGCATTTGAGTTTTGATTATTTTTTACCTAATTTGAACTCATATGGTAGCTAGATTTTGAATGTATGGTATTTAAGTTTTTGATAATTTTTTACATAACTCGAACTCATATAGTATTTTGAGAGAGAGGAGAGAGGAGTTATATCTAACTTGAATAACTATATTGATCAAAAATGAAACATTACATGATTATATACATTTATTACATAATAAGCAGGGGTAAACCTTCCCATATAATATAGCTAGGGTCAGTAAAGACTAAGTAATACAAAGCACCAGGTCTTGTAATGATAATCAATGCAAAGTCTTTTCCTTTACATCGCATCTTAAAAAATCCTCAAATTAGCCTTCTATATGGTTAAAATTTACAGTATTTGGGAAATAATTGTAATAGAAAACATTATATCTATTAAAATTTACTGTAAATTTTATGTAGTACAAAGTAGTATAACCTTCATTTATTCACTTGAGACTACATATCATCAGCATTTTGAGATCAAGTCTATATATATATATACGATGAATGATTTTTTTGTATTATATATATAGTTATAGTAACTATTCTAAAAAGAAGACTATTATGAAGGTTTTTATTTAAGCCAAAGTAGGTTCGGTAGATACTCCATCAGAACACACTCGTCTTTTAGCATAAAAATATGTGAGTCCTCGCTTTATTTGCTTGTATGTCAACATTTTTTTATCCTTTACAACAAATCCTCGATTTTTACCCATAAACGACTTTTTTGTGTTCAATACATTTAGATAACTGTCTTTGTTCAATTGATTAATTCGTTTGTTCAAACCTTTTGAGCTAAACTTGTTTCCTTTTTCTCCCAAGCAATAATAGGATTTAGAGTTAAGAGCAACAATTCCATCTCCGGTAAATTCCTCTTTAAACAATCCAGGTGTTCTTTTTCCATGTTTTAGTACTTTTTCACAACATTCTTGCATACTCCATTCTAAACCCATTGTTTTGATTCTTAAAAATTCATCTCTATGTTTGTCACAGTATGGTCGTGGAAACCAATCACCATATTCATTGTCAAACTCTTTTTTCATACTTGGTTTTACCAGTGTTTCTAATGTTCCGCTCAACGCCATGTATGCGCTATCTGTATCCAATTCAACATATTGAAAATCACTTCTGTCAATATATCTATAAATAAAAAGATTGCTTCAATTATTTGGAAGTTTTACTTACTTATACATGATAATAGTAGGGAATTAGGCTTTACTTACTTATCCATAAAGTCGTAGTAAAACTGTAGCATTCTCAGTTTAGCATACTGTAGCACGGAGAAACCCAAGTGTACTGGAACATTCATAGTTAGCTGAAATGATGGTGAAACTGATTAGCAAAGTAAACTTGTGGAATATAAATTTTGAATTGCAAAATTATTGTTTTAAAACTTACTAGCTGTTTACAGGTTACGATTTCATAAAAATCATCTGCTATCTCTTCCATGGCGATAAATTTGTTTCCTCTGATACGAAATGAAGCTTTTCTGGCGCCTTCGATGAACTTGATGGTGGTATGTTTTTCTTTATCAGTGATTGTTTTTCCATAAGCAGCATTTCCTACCAACTTGCTAGTAGTAGCGAGTAATTGTTGACTAGGGTCTGCATCTCCCATTCTCCTAGTGTCTGAAACCGATGTTCCAAAAGCTTCAAAAGCTTTTCTAGGAATATATTCTATTAGCTGATAAACTTTGGTGACTTTCAATCCTTGTTTCAAGTACCATTTCAACAAAGGACTCATTAGCAATATCTTATCTCCGTACATACTTCCAACTAATGAGCGTTGAGGAGTCTTTAAAAAACCTTCGGCTTCAGCAAAGACTTTCATTTCATCGCTCAAGTGTTCTCTGGTTAACATCGTATTTTTAAAAATCGGAGGCATTTCGGAGAACTTTTCTTCCTCTTCCTCAGGAACTTCGATGTCACATTCAACAAATCCGAAGAATTCTTCTGATTGAACTCTCTCCAACACTTCTTCTTGATTCAGCTTTTTTTCAAGTATTTTAGGGTAGAAAGAATTGTGAAACGTGTTGACAAATTTTTGTAAATTTGTATGAGTTTTTACACGCTTCATCCAGTCACACTCCCAAATCGAGATTACAGTGTAACCTAATGCTCGAAGATATTCTTCATTTTCCATCGTAGTTTTAAACAGATTTGCTTTTGATTTTCTTCCACTAGCTTGAAGCTCTTGCTCTTTAGCGTTGTTATAAGAGCAGTCGTGTCCATGCCAGAAACATTCGTGGAATTGAAAGACATGACGATTTTCAACACAGAAACCATCAACTGGTAATCCTCGCTGTCCGAGACTAACTTCTCCTCCATTGAGCTGATGTCTGATATTGATTTTTTTTGAGAACATTTGGAACTGTAACCAGCTATGAGCTATCTTGCTAAATTTTACTGGTTCAGCGACAAAGGAGTTTTCGATTTTTCTTCTTCGAGGATAGCCAGTAGGCATTGATTGCATCATACACCATAAATAGAGCGCATTTGCATCAACTCCGTAGATTCTATCACAAATCTTTGCTTCTTTTCCCAACCAATGTTCTCTAATTTTAGTTATACCTTTTTCGTGATATCTATGCATCACTAGACTTGGCCCACCAACTATATTTTTCTTTATTAGAGGATAAAGTTCTGCATTGCAGTTGTCAAGCAGACAAATTGGGAGAGTCTGATGAAACGAGTTACCAAGTTCATCAAAATTCAAGTATGTAGAGAGGTATGGAGGGGGTGGTTGAGGAGCTTTGTTAAACATCCATCGAATTGCTAATCCTGGTAAAGATATACCATCTTTTAACATATCAATCCCATGCTCTCTGTAGATCAATCTTTGTCTTTCCAACGCTTGAACAAATGGTTTTACATCCAAGTTGTTGTACCATTTTAAAAAATCCCTCATTGTCTTCATGTCGTTATTTTTCCATGCTTCTTGACAAATTATGTACTCTTCTTCACTGATATTCTTTTGTTTTAAAGAACTGTAAAAAGCTTCTCTTGGAGGTAGATGTTCTTGATTAAGTTGTTCCAAGTCTTTCATCCATTCATAAGGAAAAAATCCTTTTCCGGCTTCACATTTGTATGCTTTGAGATACATTTCATAGCTATATCCAGGAGCGATGAAGTTTGTACAATCTAAAAACAAAAAAGATCCTATTCCGATAACAGGCATCTTGGTTCCTTTTTTTATAACAAAATCAAAATCTGTGTCGGAGACATCTTTCAATTTTTGAAGCAGTTTTCCTTTCATCACATTGACATCATAAGTCTGTGAATTGAAACCTAGAATAGGGAGTTTTTTCATATAGCTGTACAAATCATCCAGAACTTTTTCAGCTCCTGTTCTACGTCTGAAACGATTTTTTTCAAAATCACTACGAAACTTTTCTTCAGCTTCTTCCAGTCGTTGTAATTCACCTTCAATCTGTTTTATGATTCGCGAAAATTGTTTTTCCAATCGGCTATATGATTCTTCACTAATATCATCCAAGTAGTCAATGAACCTTCCAACGCATTCATCATCATCCCCATTATTGACAATACAACACGGGTTGTTGAAGCCTGGTACATTTGAACAAATTGAAATACTTGAAAGTTTATGCTCATTCGTGTAAATGGTTGTGTCTGTATCTCGATCTTTTTCGCAATTAGGTAACAAACACTCTATGTCAAATGTTGCAAAAAATGGATAGTATCTCAAGGAATCATCTGACTCGATATCTGTCCCGAATTGAACCTTCAGTTTGTCGAATATTGTAGCAGTAGGACTGTATTGCCCTCCAGAAAACTGCATAGTTGTTGCCTCTGAGATTGAACATCTGTGTCTTTTCAGATTCCCCAATCTGTCATAACAAGTAGAACAGGTTGGACATCTGTAGGCTTTGACATATCCTTCCAAGTTTGTAATAAGACTGAAGTGATTGATATAAAGATCCAAATATAGATTCTCCTTATAACTGGAGTTTGAATTCCAAATAACTGTTGAAGTCATATCATCATTTAAAGAAAACACTGTTATCTTCAGTTGAAATGCTCGCTCCAAAAGCAATAAATCAGCTTCTGTCACTCCTTTCCCATCACACCTTTTACCACTATCACCATAGATGAAACTATGATATTGTTGTTGGTACTCCTTCACCTCCTTAATTATCGGATCTTTTGCAATTCCACCGTTTTTTTGTAGTTCTTTGTGTAATGCTAGACATCTAAAAAAACAAAGATTGTCGGTAATTCGTTTTCCTTTTGTGTTTTTTAACATGGTTCGTATGTGTCTGTTGTTAATGAGGTGAGAGGGTAAATGCTCTGGTGGTGATCCAACTTTTCCCATTCCGAGTAGCTTGTAGAAATAAAACGAAATGTTTGTGATTAACATCAATCTCCAAGTCGTATTTGGTCTCCGTCTCAAGCTATTTGTACGATGATCAGTCTCCATAACATCAACAAAGAAGTCATCAAGATCTCCTTCAGTTTCAATCAGTTTAGCTTTTGGATATACGGTAGCATTGTTTGATGATGAGTGAAAGTATCGGAGTTCACCATCATTTTTATTTTCTAGTATACAACCTACGCTACAGTTGACTTTTGCTCTCGAGCTCAATTGTCTCCAAACTTTTTTTAGCAATTCTAACACTCTTGAATCATGATAGTCATTTTGGTAGGTATCAGCTTGGTCTCTTGGAATCCCATCCCAAAGTCTTACATTTAAAAGTTCTATGACTTTTCCAGCTCTATGTTTCGTTTTCATAGCTCCCCAATATCTAGCTATCAACTCATCCCATTCTTCATCTTGAAAAGTTGGAGCTGTGCTATCATCAACAATACCTAGGGTTGATGCTTGGGTAGGTCTTTCAAAATTTAAATCTTCCATTTCTTCTTCTTCTTGTTCTTCCTCTTGTGCTTCTTCCTCTTCTTCTTCTTCTTCTTCTTCTTCTTCTTCTTCTTCTTCTTCTTCTTCTTCTTCTTCTTCTTCTTCTTCTTCATTTTCTATCATTGGATCATTCTCATTTTCTTCAACTATCTCCTCCACAACCGGCTCTATATCTTGAGCTATTATGCTAGTCTTTGGTGGGAAATTTGGAACGAACGTCGACAGGAACGAACGTAGACAGGAATGAATGTAGACATAGCTGGAATGAAAGTCGACACTTCCTGGAACGAACGTAGACAATCCAGGAATGAATGTCGACTAAGCGATAAAGACCAAAAATTCGACGTTCGCTCCAGGAAGTGTCTACGTTTGTTCCACGCCACTTATAAAACTCCATTTCGACATTCATTCCTGGTTTGTCTACTTTCATTCCAGGCTACCATATAGTATGTATAATACAGAATATATACCTCTATACTTGTATAGTGATTTTATTTGTATCTTTCGTAGTTATTTTTTTGCTGTTGCTACGGACATAATAATAATTATAAGAAAATAATTATTATAATTATTTTCTTATAATTATTATTATAATTATTATAATTATTATATTTATTAAATTAATAACAATATTTTTTGTAGTAACGTTATTAAAACTATTATTATTGTCACGGACGATACTATTACTTATAAATAATAATCATACTGATGATAACTATTGATTGATGACAATGACTATAGTATAGCGTAGCGTTCTGTCATATATTTTAAATTCTGAATACAAATAATTATTATGATAGTGATTTCTTCACTTAGGCGCTAGCCATAGACCTATAACCGGAGGTGATAGCAATATGAATGTTATAATACCGCCACATTCTGATATAGCGTTTTGTTTTTATTTAGGTGAAAAAGAGGCGACAACTCCATATAAACCTATTAGTGACTGATGTTTGTAATAATATAGTGTTTTTCTATTGTTGAATAATATAATACGAATATGCATTTAGATTTTGGACGATGAAGGGGAGACAACTCCATACAAGTTTATTAATAACAGTTTACTTATAATAATGTCGTGTATCAGGCAGCTATGAAAGCAGTAAGCACTATTGATGTAGAATTTTTATTTCGCTACACATGATATAAAAATATGCATAGTTCTGACATAACATATTGTTTGACATTACATGAAGTTAAAATTGCCAATTTATTATAATAATCATAATAAATATCCTGACCATGTGCATTAATGGTAATATTATAAACGAATGGATCATTATGACAATATGAAAACATATTAGTTTTGTTCCATAATAAAAATATACTATATTATTATATATCATTAGTAAATTCATATGGGCTTTTCTCCTCTCTTTCATATGATACCTGAATGAACTGCTTGGAAATAAATAAACATCACCACTATCTATGGAGCCAGCTATCTTCCTAGCCTGAGAGTTAGCCAAGGTGAATGAGTAGAACTTTCTTTCAAATGAAGTTGTGTTCTCTCTAATGTACTCATTGTGTGACAACTCCTGTTGTTTAATTTCAGCATCAAGCACCATTAATTTCTACAGCTCAAGTACTAGAAGATGAAATCAACTCTCTTCTGCTTCGACACCAGCCTCTTTTCTATTACAATTCATTGAGACCTTCAATTTCCCAGCAGTACAAAGACCTGATAAGTTTGCTCCAATAATGAGAATTTCTACACACTAAGCCATCTATTTATCAACTACACTTCAATACCGACGTTTGTCTCATGGAAAATTGTTTCTTTTCAGCAGAAAACTTTTCTTTATGCCACAAACTGTTCATGCAGGTATAAATAACTCGTATATAGCAGTAGTAATATGTGAGCAGATCTCCCTACCAAGTGTTTTTTTGTGGATTTGACCTTGGAGTTGAGACAATGGGTTACGGCGTTGGATGAATTCGCCGAGTTTATATTGTATTTTACTTGAGGGGTATTTGAGTGGCATTTGAATGGCATTTAAGTGGCATTTGAGTTTTGATTATTTTTTTACTTGATTTGAACTCATATGGCATCTAGATTTTGAATGTATGGCATTTAAGTTTTGATAATTTTTTTACATAACTCGAACTCATATGGCATCTTGAGAGAAAGGAGAGAGGAAAAGAGGAGAGAGAGGAGAGAGGAGATACATCTACATTGAATAAATACATTGATTAAAAATGAAACAATATGTGAATATATACATTTATTGTATAATAAGTAGGGATACATAAAGAGAACATATTAAATATTGTAAGCTTGAAATAGTTCCAATATCATTTCAAATGAAAAAATGGATGATGAGAGATTTTCATCCGTTTGTATGTATCTACATATATCTGATTGAAAATGATATAATAATTCAGTAGTCCATTGTATTGAAATCAATTTTTGAGTGAGCTCTTTATTCCACACTTTTCTTTGAATTTTCTTTAAGTAATCATTAATACTGACAGTTTTTGACATTTTTACAACTGTTTGAAAATTGTTTTTAGTCATAAGCTTAAATATTTCTACTGAATTGTCAACGTATTTATGTGTAGTGTATGGTCGGTATTGTATCGGTGAAAGTTCTCCATGTAAAGAAGCTACAGTTAGCAAATGCTGTGTCAAACATAATAATATAGCTTGTAATGTCAAGCGATATCCAATCTTTTCCTGTACTTCAACATTTTCTTTAATATAGCTATGATATATCTTTGGAAGGTAGTCTTTGATTGTGTATCTTTTTGAACTCATAATGAACTAAAATAAAATGTTAAGTATTAGTATATGATGATTAAACAGTGTTGTAAAATAATTACATTTTAACTTTTATTAAGTAATTTTTCTATTAATTCTTACCTTATCACCAAGAAATCAGCTGTAGTAGTTGATGAAATCAGTTGTAGCAGTTGATGAATCAGTTGTAGTAGTTGATGAAATCAGCTGTAGTAGTCGATGTTTTATTGCTGGAGAGAATGATTTCTATGCAGAGAGAGCTGTTCTTATATAGTATAAGCCACTCCTACTCATTTAGCTTATAGCCATTAAAAACACTCACGCGAAAACTCTATCAGAATAGTGTTATTCGCGTGAAATATCCCTGTTTTATTCGCGTGAAAATAAAAAAATTCATTCCCGCGAAAGCAACGGTTTCCATTCGCGTGAAAATAAAGTATATATTCCCGCGAAAGCATTGGTTTGTATTCGCGTGAAAATAAAATTTTTATTCCCGCGAAAGCAACGGTTTCCATTCGCGTGAAAATAAAATTATTTATTCCCACGAAAACATTGGTTTGTATTCGCGTGAAAATAAAATGTTTATTCCCGCGAAAGCATTGGTTTGTATTCGCGTGAAAATAAATTATTTATTCCCGCGAAAACATTGGTTTGTATTCGCGTGAAAATAAATTATTTATTCCCGCGAAAACATTGGTTTATATTCGCGTGAAAATAAAATGTTTGTTCCCGCGAAAGCAACGGTTTCCATTCGTGTGAAAATAATTTATTTATTCCCGCGAAAACATTGGTTTGTATTCGCGTGAAAATAAAATGTTTATTCCCGCGAAAGCAACGGTTTCCATTCGCGTGAAAATAAATTATTTATTCCCGCGAAAACATTGGTTTCTATTCGCGTGAAAATAAAATGTTTATTCCCGCGAAAGCAACGGTTTCCATTCGCGTGAAAATTAAATGTTTATTCCCGCGAAAGCATTGGTTTGTATTCGCGTGAAAATAAAGTATTCATTCCCGCGAAAGCAACAGTTTCTATTCGCGTGAAACAAAATTATTTATTCCCGCGAAAGCATTGGTTTGTATTCGTGTGCAAATAAAATTGTTATTCCCGCGAAAGCAACGGTTTCCATTCGCGTGAAAATAAATTATTTATTCCCGCGAAAGCATTGGGTTGTATTCGCGTGAAAAAATGTTGATTCATAGGATTTAATCAGTGCAACTTTACCTATTTAAGAGCCACTGTTTTCACACAGAAAGCATCCAGTTCTACAACGGCTAGCGGAGAAGCAACATCTACTAAATCTTTCATTGCAACAACTAGGAGCTCATCTTCTTTATAAAGGTAAGAGTAAAAATATTTATTTTTTGTTAGCTAACGCTACTAGCTGAAGGTTTATGACCTTTATGATCTTTTAAAATTAATTACGAAAAATTAAACAAAATGTTTTGTTTTTTTAGAATGAATACTCAAGACGAAGGAAGTCAACCGATGAATGAAGAAGCAGGATCCCAGCAAACCCTTTCCCCATCACCTTCTCCTATCTTTGATATGGCAGAAAGTCAATTGGTGGTTGATGAACCAGAATCCCAACAAGACTTTACTTCATTCACATCTCCTACTAACAAGCTGTCTTCAAAAAGAACATCGATGAGGAAACGATCTTTTATTGATTTGACAAAAGATGATAATGAAACTGGCTCGAAGTGCAAAAAACTAGTTTTGACGGATGTTGGAGATGAAACGCTTTTTCGTCACACCAGAATACCCTTTCAAGATGCTGGAAGTAATGAACTAACCACTCTCACCTACAAGAGCGCTGGGTTAATAAACTCTCTCTCTCCAGATAGTCTAGAAAAACTTGAAGAATCCATGGAAATCCGCGAACTACCAGTACCAACAGTTATGGAAGTGTTGTCTGCTGAATTTCGTGATGAATCAAAGTGCACCATGATTTACAACTACCGAAAGGATAAGAAGATAACTCGGGTGAAGAGTGATGTTTCAACCGAAATAGGACTGCTTGTTAATAAAGCTAAGCAAACACGTCCAATTGTTTTAATTTATATGGGAGAAGGAAAGACAGGAGATGCGATTTTTCGTACTGCTGAATCTCATGGATGTAATCGAAAGATCAACGATCCATTCAACTCATTGTATGGCAAGAGTTTGAGACAAATACAGGCTTATTTCAGTGTTGCTCACCTACACGATTTTCCGACAGGAAGTGTTATAGCTTATGAGAATCCTGGAATGCTAAGAAAATGTGATACTCGTTGGAACAAGACTGCTGATGTTATAGTGGCTAATTACAGATGTATGGTGAAAGGAGAGCTATTGATTGGAGATCTTAGCATCCCTGCTCAAATAGCTTCATCTGTGGTGGCGGAAAAAAGTGGTGTAATCGTATTCAGAGGACTGAAACAAAATACGAACAACATGATTTCCTACGACATCATTCTACTCTCAGCTCTTCAAGCTTTCATTCAAGTCTCAGAACTGTTTGATACTTCGCTGCAGCACACCTGTCTCTCCTACTTTGATGAAAATGAAAAAGAGAATTGTCCAGAACAGCATATCAGAGTCTTAATCGATAACACAAAGGATGTGACTCGTCTTCTATGATGGTAAGTTTCATATCTATTTAAAGAAAGATCTGAAGTATTTTTGTAAAATTAATTCATATAACTATGTATGATAGAGTCATTAGTTACTATGTCTTTTAGATATAACTAAAGAGCGCTCCTGAGGAAGAAAATGAGAAGATCTTATTTACTTCTTGCTTGAAACATTACAAAATAATAGTTTTTATAGGTTCTGTAGTGTTTAGCACAAATAATGAGATAAGTTGTATTTTATTCATTATATTTGTTATATCAAATAAAAATCAATTATAATAATTTATTTTAACAATTTACTTAGTAAATTAGTTCCTTGTATATGTACACCATCTATTCCTTCTACTGTATTATCTTCTATGAACTCGAAGTTAGGATAGGTCTGTATGATAAATCTCCGTATTGAGTGATCTCTCATCTCACTATCTCCTATGTCTCGTAAACTTCTAACAATTTCATCCATACTCCATCCTCTACTTCTCAGTAAACAAAAGTATACACAATAGTCGCCACATACAGTTGACAAAAAATTTTGTAGTTGTGTTTCATTACTTCGTAGTGTTTCATATCCTCCATGAATACGTAGTATTTCATTTACATCCGGATAAAAGGAAACAGAACGTCCAAACGAGTCAAAAAAATCCACCTCCGAATCATTAGCGTACACAGCCAACCAAGGCTCTCCGGGTTGATGAGAATAATGGGTGTTGAATACGAAACATCCTGTTGGAAAATTGCAAATTTGCTTCCAAAACTGTTCTCTAGCTCCAACATGAATCCCTACGCTTTGACATAAAACGCCTGAAGATAAGATCGAATGAATTTGTATGGTATTCATCTGTAACTTTCTGTTTAAAGCACTGCGTCACCTCCGATAGTTAATTGAAGAATGCTATCCATCTCCAACACACCGTCTTTTACAAAGTATGCTACCAGGGATAATCCATCCGTCGTGTTAGCGCTAAAACGAATTTCCACACTTGTTGTGACATTTTTCATAGAGTGAAAACCTTCTTTAAGAAAATCACCAGTCAAATCAAATCCATAAAGTGTAGTACCATCAAGGTATTGTTCTTTCGTAATACCGAGACTATCGCCTTCAAGCAAAGTTCCGGTAGCGTGTAGAAACTGATGATATTCTCTTCCAAAAATTCCTCTAGCATAATTTGGTTCAAATCTCCTTCCAATTGGACAATCACCAACTCTCAATACAATACTATCAACACTAGCATGCTGCATTCTATATGGATTCAAGGCGAAACGTCCGTTCATTGCGTTGTGATTAACTAAACCTAAATAAATTTGTTTAGGTTTTTGTTTGTTTTCTTCCAAAGTGATGTCGATCTGCGCAACACCAGCACGAATTCCATATAGTTTTATCCGTTTTCGATCAACAGGATAAATGTAGTTGTGACCTTCCAATGCCAAACTGAGTTGGGAGTTTTGTATTGTAGGATTCACCTTAACTTTACAAAGATGAAGTTCAAATTTATCAATTCTAATCTTCGCCCCTCCTGCAGGCGACTCATTCGCAGCAAACAAAGCTAGTTTGGCAGAGG
Source organism: Cryptosula pallasiana (assembly GCA_945261195.1). Lineage (NCBI taxonomy): Eukaryota > Metazoa > Bryozoa > Gymnolaemata > Cheilostomatida > Cryptosulidae > Cryptosula > Cryptosula pallasiana. The sequence continues at coordinate 2,452,820 of OX183131.1, read as the reverse complement.
CACGCTCAAACTCCAGCTGCATAGTAGGACCTGGTATTATTAGTTTTTTTCTGCTGAAATAATGCGAGATGAGGTTTTCCAGTTAATTCTATTGTCTTTCCACCTATGATTAGAGCTCTCCTGTTTTTCTTATCAGCGGTTTTGTGATCAGTACCGTCTTTGCTAGTTGAATCATCATACAACCATCCTTCCATCTTACCTTGATATTTCTTTCTTTCTGCACTGTTTTCGAGTAGTTGTGAAAAGTAGGAGCGTAAACCGTAGTTGTTAGCGTATTCAACGGTGGTTCCTTCTATCGACATTTTCAACTCACTGAATAATGCATGCATTGAATCCCCCATCCACACAACCGCATCATTATCATTACCTGCAATATTGGCTCCATCATCTTGAACAACCGTGGCTTCAACTTGCAGAAACGAGTTGTAAAGATCTGTGTAATGTTCAGTGCTCCCTGACAAGGTTAACTCAATACTACCATAAGGATCTAACCTATCAGGTCTGATGACAACATATTCCGATCTTTCTACCGATATGTTTGTTGGTTCCGTAGCAAATACATCCAACGTTGGATTTATGTTGTAGGAAGAACCTTCCAACTTATTACCTGTTGTTCCATTTAGGCTAGCCATCTTTTGCGAGTGATGAATGCTTGAAGCGTTACCGCTTAATGAATATAGATATCAAGCTCAGCTGTCTTTATACCGGATTCTACTGCTATTAAAATATACCACGATTACCAACACCTCTCCTCTTCTTTCCACCTCTTGTTTTTCTCCTTTTCATTCTATCTGGACGGACTGCATTGAGCACATCTCCCCCCAGATCATTCAACTCTGCCAATCCCCTCTTCTTTGCTGACGCTGCAAAACTTTGACCATCGATGACATCACGCGCTACATTTCCACCTACAGACAATGCTCTTTTCCCCAAATTAATTGCTCCTCTTTTCAGCATTGGTGCTGCAGATTTAAGTAAACTTGAAAAAATACTACCAAGTCCATTTCCTCTCATATTAGGCATCACTCGTCGTCCACTATACACTCCAATTCCATTTCCAGCTTGCATCTTGTAGTACTCATCAAAAAAATCTTTTGAATCCTCAGGGGTGTATCGTACCAAACTCATTATAATTCTTTCTCTCTATAGTGAACCGTCAACACAACCTTTCCACCATCAAATGGTATTCGTTGACCGTCGTCACTCGTTATAAGTACTTTAATCATATCACTATTTAGTGATGAAGCGTCAACATAGTGAGGATTTTTAAATTCTTGATACACAACACTATTCTTCTTTCCTTGAACTGGAACTACTCTCAATAAAGGTACATTCGTATCTCCTACCATTCTATTATCAACAATGTTGGAATAAACATACAGGGATGTTAAACCGGAATTTATATCAGGGGGTGTGATATTATTGTATCTACCACGAGGGTATGTAGTTTTTGATTCAAATCCAAAAATATATGCTATATCTTTGGAAAAGCTTATGGCAGTATCAGGATCACTGTTAGTTAGTAAAGCGGTGTTGGTGATCTTGTTGTAGGAGATGGCGAATTTCTTGTCTAAATCCATTTCATTCATTCTCTTTCGTATAATCTCCTCCAACTCCTCTATACTATCATATCTTCCATTACCGATTAGGATGAAGGACTTTTTGCTTTTACCGGAGACATTAGTCTTTTCTAGATATATTTTCCCTTCGGTAACATTTTTCCAATTATTAGAATAAGTCATATCTAGCAGAGCTAGCTCCCATTTACCGCCATCGATAACCAAATATTTATACAGTCTCACTGTAAATTCGGAATTGTTATTATCAGGAAACTCTTCACCACTAGAGTTTGAGGGTAAAGTTATCAGCATCGACATTTTCCCAACGTATGATGATTATATCAAGCGTTGTTTCCTTATAAACTATTCATCTACCCACTCATTGAACTTTTCTCCATAACCTAACCACTTAACCAGAATCTGTCTTTTACCTCTTCTCATTCTTCTTCCCAGTATCTTTTCAATTCTGAAAATCGTGGGTTTTTTTACTTTTTGCAACTCTTTTTCGTAAAAGGTACCATCAATCATCTCCTCAGCTAAATCTTTCACCCTATATACAACAGGTTTTTCATCAATAAGTACATCGGTGATTATAAAAATCTCAATCGTCCAATTCGGGGTGTATCCTCTTTCAAACACTCCTCTTGCCTTACTTATTCTCACATAATCCCCAACCTTTAGTTTTGCTTCTTGAGTTAAACTATGTTCACCTCCTTCATACACACGATTCCATACAAGTTCTTGATTTTGAAAATTCACATCATTTGGTCTCATACCTATAGCACCATGAATTGTGTTGTTGTATGCATTAACCATTTCTGGTAAAACATCAATGTATCTATCGTCATCTTTATATGTCAAATATCTATATATCTTCTCTTTTAAAGTTCTGTTAAAACGCTCCACCATTGATGCCTTTATCGTTTCATTTTCGGTTGTAAAGCGCTTGATCTTTTTTTCCGCCAGCAGAGTCTTGACATTGACGTTGTCAAACTCTTTACCTTTATCGGATTGTAAAGCTTTATAGTTTTCCCCTTCTAGTATTCTTCTCAATCCTCTTGCTACTACCGGTCCTGATTTGTTGATGAGCGGCACAGCCCAACCTTTTCTAGATAAAGAATCAATAGCAGTCAGTAAAAATGCTGTATTATTATTTTCATCTCTTCGAGATCGAACATCCATCAAATCTACCTGTAGCTGCTCCCCTATTCCAGCTACAATTGTAGGACGACGCTTAAACTTGGTTACAACTTTTTTATGTAACGTGTAGGCATCCTCACCACTCAACCATTCACGGATTCTTTTTTCTCCCTCTCGTTTTCTACGAGCTTTCAGTAAAGCTCTAGCTCCTCGTAGAGATGTATGTAATGCAGGATTGTAATACAACTCTTTTAGCGTGTCGATGTCCATGAATTAGTACCGGGAACGACCAACTTTTTCTTCTGAGTACGTGTTCGATGCGGGGATTTTCTGACAGTTGTGATTCCTTCATCAGTTAGCAGGCTTTTAAATCTACTGTAATTGGTATTTCCCGATTGTATTTTACCTCCTTCGGTTAGAACGTCTCGTAGTAAAGTTTTGGAAGTCCTAGGATTCAACCAACGTTCTCCAATTTTCAGTCTGTTCTTCTCCGAGTCGAATCTACCAATTTTACTCAGATTATTCAACATTCTGACAGCGATCGTTTGATCACTCTTTTTTTTTGTTAAATCAGCTGTTTTTTTTTCAAAATCTCTTAAATTTTCGCTTTCACTATCGTGCTCATCTTCTCCATCAGTAAGAAATGTACTTCCTAGTAAGGTTGTGTCTTCAGTATCAAACAACCTTCCTTTTATTAATTCCATCCCAATATCATCATCATCATCAACCACTTTCACTGATTCTAACTCATTGTCTTTATCAACATTTGGTGAAAAGACATTAGGTTTATTATCAATAACTGTGCTATTGGCCAAAGGAAAAGTAGACTCTGTCTTTTTTTTCTTAATGAGATTCCAACTATCCTTTTGTGTCTGGTTTTGGTTATTTTTAATCTTTTTGACATCAGACAAATACCTACGTAGGTTTTCAACATTTTCATCTAACTTTTCGTATGAGGATAAGTCAGAATCATAAGCCGTTTCCAGTAGATCATTTCGCTTTCGCTTCATATTTCTCACTGTTATAGCTTCCATAGGATTATAATACAATGGAGGTCTGGTTTTCTCTTCCTTTACCACTGTTTTATCATCCTTTCTTTCCGTTAATCTATAGTATTCATCTTCAGTGAGTATAAAATTACGTCTGGAGAATGTTAAAGGCTGACGATTCATCTTTTTATTGATGATAAAACAGATACAATAGGTGTTATAATAGCATCCAAAAGATTCCCTCTACCACTCTGAATCAAAATTTTACGCTTATCATCAACTCTCCCTCTACCACTAAGTTTATGTAGCTCCTTCTTGTAACGCTGCAACTCAATAAACTGCTCAGAATCAAGAGGAACATTACCTAATATAATATTTTTAACACTTTCTATCAATGATTGAAACAAATCTGAGTTAGCCTTTTCGACTATAGCGATTTTTCCTTTCTTACCGTAAAGTCGCGGATATTAGCGCATGCGCTTATAGGTAGGACCACCGGGAAAATGAAAAGAAAATTGGTCGCAGTCTATTAGCACAAAGGTCTATAAGCACAGGTGTGCATATAGGTAGGTCCAGTGTGCTTTTAAGTAGGACTGTTCGACTGGATATTCTAATTATTCTGTAGTGAATTTCGGGTGTAGTGAAACTTCGGGTGAAGTTCGGGCCCACGGGCGGATGTGCTTGAGCCCGTGCTCGTTGAAGGTCCGCAGTTGAGCACGGGGCTTAGCGATAGCCACCCGTTATTTTGGTTGAGTTTCGCAACTTCCTGTTTTTGTCTAAAGAAAATTTACTAAAGCTCAGTTATTCTGTCTCTCTCTCATGAAGCTTATGTTCAGTACAGCTGTCAGGGGTATTCATGTTTATGGTGTCATCCCTATCCCTGGAGCTACTGTATTGGTTCACGCCGATTTGGGTGAGGAACATAGCATGATATACCTAGTGGCTGACTAGACTGGATTTCTTATAAAATTAAATATATAAATTATAAAAAATGTTAAATTTAAATAATTATTTATAATCAAATATTAGTACAAGGTATTAGGTACAATCACCATCATTCCATTCAATGAGCAGCTCTGCGTGATGATTATCCATGGTGGCGTGCAAAAGCAGTTTTAAATAACATCCTAGTAGAGCTAGTAGCCTGCAGCTAGGGTCAAGTTACTAGTTTGCAGCAATGATACTCACCCCAATTGTGTTTGCAGCAAGCAGACTGGTTGGTGGTCTGTTGCCAGTAGTATTATTGGGTCCTCGTAGCCAAGGTTACACTCAACGACCGCAAGCAAATCATAGACTTCACTTTAGCAGTCTAGATGTTTATTTCAAATTTCTGTTCAACTCGGTGATCTGCTGGTGAAGTAGACTTCACCAGCTATATGTGCTCCCCTCATATAGCCATCTGCTATACCTTTCAATTGCTTAAGTTTCCCTGTGTAACTCCCTGGTTTCATTTAAAGATTCAAGTTATGATATAGCTCTGGGAGTGTTTGGCAAGGTGGCAGGGCAATAGAAAATGATTGGCCATATAGCTGAGGAGCACGCACAACTATTCTCTTCATACATGGGTAAGCAGGAATAGAAGCCGATTCGGTTGCTCCTATTAACTCATCATTCCCTTTGACAAGGTTTGCTCACAACTTACACTGTGTAACCTATGTAGTGTCAAGACAAGTTATGAGTAAATTCTCCTTCAGGCGACCATAACCGTCTAACATGATCTGTCTGTATCCCTCGGATGCGTGGCCCTCAATCATTATCAAATCATTCATGCTTGATATAACAACCATCAGTGTAACACACACCTGGTGCTAGTTGCTGTGATTGATAGATAACTCCCCACTTACTTTATCTTATAGGTTTCTTTGATACAAACCAGTTAGAGGGGGTCATTGCTGATCCCTTAAAGGTGAGATACAGTCCAAGAGCTGGAGGTACAGAATGCCAGGTCAAAATAAAGTTAGTTGGAGAAAAAGATATGCTGCTCAGCGTTGCCAATTTATTTCCACAATATTATATATAGAAACAGATCCAATGACACCGCTCCTTAGCTACATTTCCAATTTTTCTTATGACCGTTTGCCAAACCTTTTTTGTTGAAAAAGCAAACTAATAAAAGTTATCACTTGCAAAGACTAGAACAATTTGATCAACTTTATTGAATGTTTATTCACAGATTCAATTACATAAAGAGGTTACTTATAGAGGTTCTCTTTTCACCATGCTTGTCGTCTCGGTCATCTTGTTAGTTAGCTCTTCTATCAGCTCTTCTACCATCTTGTCAGCCAGCTCTTGTGTCACCTGATCAGTCAACTCTTGTGTCAGCTCCTTTGTTATCTCGTCTATAATCTTGTCCTTCATATTGTCTGTCTTCTTATTATCATCTGTCTCACTCTCTGTCAGCTCGTCATCATCGGACAGGGTTATCACTGTAAAGGGTAAGAGAACATAATCTCATTCCTAGAACCACAGTTTATCAAGCAGGGAGCAGTAAAGACACATAGGACGCAAAATACGGTTATATGGTGGCCATTTTAGTGTGCCATAAACATACAGATTATCGTACCTTTATCGGTAGGGGACGTCACAGCTTCTATCTTGACCTTCTGCTTGTCCTTCTGCTTGTCCTTCATCTTGTCTATCTTGCCGTCCGGTTTACTCTCTGTCAGCTCGTCATCATCTGACAGGGTTATCACTGTAAAGGGTAAGAGAAAATAATCTCATTGCTACAACCACAGTTTATCAAGCAGGGAGTAGCAAACAAACACACGGCGGAAAATGCGGTTATATGGTGGCCATTTTAGTGTGCCATAAACATACAGATTATCGTACCTTTATCGGTAGGGGACGTCACAGCTTCTATCTTGACCTTCTGCTTGTCCTTCTGCTTGTCCTTCATCTTGTCTATCTTGCCGTCCGGTTTACTCTCTGTCAGCTCGTCATCATCTGACAGGGTTATCACTGTAAAGGGTAAGAGAAAATAATCTCATTGCTACAACCACAGTTTATCAAGCAGGGAGTAGCAAACAAACACACGGCGGAAAATGCGGTTATATGGTGGCCATTTTAGTGTGCCATAAACATACAGATTATCGTACCTTTATCGGTAGGGGACGTCACAGCTTCTATCTTGACCTTCTGCTTGTCCTTCTGCTTGTCCTTCATCTTGTCTATCTTGCCGTCCGGTTTACTCTCTGTCAGCTCGTCATCATCTGACAGGGTTATCACTGTAAAGGGTAAGAGAAAATAATCTCATTGCTACAACCACAGTTTATCAAGCAAGGAGTAGCAAACAAACACACGGCGGAAAATGCGGTTATATGGTGGCCATTTTAGTGTGCCATAAACATACAGATTATCGTACCTTTATCGGTAGGGGACGTCACAGCTTCTATCTTGACCTTCTGCTTGTCTGTCTTGCCGTCTGTCTTGCTGCGTGTCTTATTGTCTCCTCCAGACTTGCTTTTTGGCGCTTATAAATAGCAATAAATAATATAGATATGCTAAGTTCAACCGTGATTTCAATACTCCCGCACATCTATCAAAATTTCAAACTCAATTTTTCGTCCCCTATTTTGGTAAAAAAACTGAATATTCCCGTGGTCAACCCGTTATAAAACCAGCCATAAAATTAGGTAAGTTGGCTGTACTGGTGGGTTGTAACCAAACTCTAAAGTGTTACAGCAAAACAGGTCTTAGGTAGATTTATGGATAATGCGTTGCTCACCGATGACAATAGCGAGCGCTGTATTTTCCTCCGCCTCAATGAGTCCAGTATCTTCGTCTTCAATGACTAGCTCTTCCTCACTGTCACTATCACTGGAATCCATGACGTCCATTGTGCTGTCATCAACAATCCTTCTGAGCTTGCCATGAAGCTGATCCTTGCTTCCAGTGATCCCAGTACAAGTAAAGGAGTTAATAATTGTAGCAGAGGTCACCCTTTGCCACGCGTTGGCAACCCAGTGGGCAACTTCAACATAGGATGCCTGTAACAACAGAGTTTCAACAATGGTAGGTGGAGATCATTAAATAAAATGGAATTGCTAATCATAAATTACTGGTAGTTCATTAAAATTATGTTGATCATCATTTTTTTGGACAACTTCTGAGTTCTCTCTCACATCAGCTCTTATGGTGTGCGTGCTCTTATGAGTGCGCCCGTTATTAATTATCAATAAAACCCATCAAGCTACAGAAATTACTCTTTCCTGCGTTTAACAGACCAATACGTACTCGCTGCCTCTTGCCGCCCGTGGTGTATTTCCTCTCACTCTCCAGCATAAACATCCACTCTTTCCATTGCTCTTGGAGGTACTGCTTGAATGGTTTATTAACAGCGACGTCTAGCGGCTGTAGGATTGAAGTACAACCTTTTGGCACAAATACCACCTGTAGATTAAGACTACACTTAGTAATCAAAATTGAACATTATTACATTGCTGAATCATTGTTAACCCAATTATTTGCAGCTGCCACGTCCGCAAAGATTGTCAACTACCTGGGCAAGGCGTCGAGTAATTTCAATTTCCACATGTCTTCGGGAATAATATAATGTCATCAAGATTACAGGTACCTGGCAGCGTTTTGATATCCTAGTTATCACATCTTTGTTATGACACGTGGCGCTGTCCATTATCAGTAGGTTTGGTTGTTGGAACAAAGCCCCTGAACGCTTCTCATAGACGTTCTTAGCCCACTCTTCAAGCAATTCCGCCGTCATGGTACCTCCTGGACTGACGGTCACGTGGATACTATCAGGCCACTTCTCTCCTACATCAATACAATATAATGATATCAAGTTACTTATCAAGCTGCTTTTCTCAATTTAAGAACCAGTGGACAATATTATATGTGCACATGGGTACAGTCAAACCAACTAGAACTTACCACGATGTACAAGCCACAGGTTGGGGCAATCCTACAATACAGTCATATAGTCATACCAACCTTTCTTTAGCTTTGGAACATTCTTTAAATTCTTGAAGATTAGCATTGGGGAAAGTTTCCCCCCGTCCGCGTTAGTTGCCAATACTGTTGTAAACCTCATCTTCTCGTATCCACTAGTGGCTATAGGTATCGATTTCTCGCCCTTGCTGCTAACTGTTCTGGCGTCCGGTAGGTCAAAATAACAGGGAGTCTCATCCATATTTATAATCTGCTTCCTTGAAACATCTGCAAAAACAGTGTTATATAGAGTATGGAAGAAGCCAGAAGAGATTTGTATACAATCATGGACATAAACCTACCATCCTTAAAAAATCTCTCAACAGCCTAGTTGTGGTCTGAATTGCGAGCATGTAGGCCTAAGTTGTTGAGGCACATGTGCCCTTACTACGGATGACATTCATTCATAGGATATATTTGCCATAAAACTTATTGCAGATTACTTACTTCCACTCCGAATAGCCTGCTCCACTTCGTCAAAGAAGAGCTTGGCAACCAAACCAGCACAAGCGGGCAGAGATTGGCCGATGTGTGTGGCCCTCCGACAGCTAAGCGAGTGCCTCTTCAGGAAGCGGTATAGCCATCCTTTGCTGGCAGTGAAAGTGTCATCATCGGAGAGCTCCCTTGCTTTTCTCCTAATCTCCTCTAGCTGCACTGGTCTGCAAAAATGGCAACATTTGTGTGATATTAAATGCATGACATCTCTGCACGCTATGAGCTCCAGACATAAGTTACTTAGAATAGAACCTGCAATATAAAGGTTAGATCAGTGAAATTCCAGTAAAGTGTACACTGTTTTTTTGATGTCTTGCGATTATTTCAAGGTATGGGCTCACCTGCTCTTAGCACGTTCTTCAAGAATCCATGATTTTAATATGGCTTCCAGTTCTGGCCTTCTGGCGGAATTCTTGGAGGTGGATGGATCTTCAGAAGGCTTACACGCCACACGTCTTCTGTGAAAGTCCTGTCCCTGCCTCTTGGCACAGCCAGTTAACTCCTCCTTCTGTGCAAGCCACATCTTTACCTAAAGATCAAAATTAATTAGGTGATTGCTCGTATCGTCATGGAGCGGCAATCATCATCATTCCAACAACAAACCAAAGAAGATGTACGTTAAGTTCTCAGTAAGAATCAGTGACAACGAACAACGGATTCAAAGCATCGTATGATAAGGAAGATTTGTAGTAACAGCTGCAATTGAATAATAAGTGAAATTCAGCCTTGCCATCATCCATTCCATAGTTAGTATAATCAGAAAGAGAAAGAACAAAAATTAAAGGCTTCAAATTTCATTTTTGCATCATTCATTGTATGTTGTTTATAGGTATTAACCATTTAAATTGATTTGAAATAGAATTAAATCATTAATTGTTGTCAACGTTATCAAATTTATTTATTTATAAATAAATTTATTTTGAAATTTAAAAATTTATTTATTTTTTAATTTTTTTTTTGCCGGATCATAAATTCATTCATGAAAATTCTGTTTACCTGTTTCCTGTGCACACCAAAATCCCTGGCTGTCTTTGATATATTGCCAGTTTCCTGGGCATTAAGTAGCACCTCTATTTTAAACTGTATTGTATATGATTTTCTCTTTTGAGGCGGCATGGTCACCTTTGTCAAACACGATGTCTGCTCAGTGTGTGTGACCATATGGTACCAATGCTAGGTGGTTAATAGCTGGAATTTAACGCGGCAATGTTGAAACGGGCTCATGCACTTACCCCTCGTAGTTTTGCATAGATTCAGTGAAGTTTTGTTATCTGATGCTAGTGTTGGTATCGCTTATCACAAGTTCAAGTACGAATAAGTCGTTTCCGTTTTACTCATCTGAAATTCTATCGGTGAAAATCTGGTGAGTTTTGAACGCTTCTGGTTGTTGTAGTGAGAGAAAAGCGTTATTTCAACTTTCCGCGGGTCCTACCTATAGACACAATCAAATATTGAAAGAAAAGTGGTCTCAAGTGATATGCTCATGTGCTTATATTGTATTTCCCAACATTTAGAAGCACAGAGGTCTATAAGCGCATGCGCTAATATCCGCGACTTTACGGTACTCAGATCATCCAGAGCTAAAATCGCCATTCTGTTTCGCATCATTCGTGTTGAGAGTTTCATCTTTATCTTCTCCCTCCGCCTAGCACACTTTTAAGTAACCCAGGAACTATATTGCTGATGATAGGTCCTAGTAGAGCGCCTAAAAATCCTCCTTTTTGCAATACAGCTTTCTTATCATCTAACGTTGATTTTCTTACTAAAGCGCTAATATCCTTCACGTTTCGCTGCAACTCATTATACTGAGATGATGTCAATGGTATCGTTCCATTTATAATAGCTTTAGCGCATTCCATTAGAGTCATAATAAACTCCTTTTTGGCTTTGGCTATAACAGACTTTTGAATAGCAAAGGTTGTATTGTTGAGCGATAACAACACAGCTGCATTTTTTGTTAATTTTTTCTCCAAAGCTTTAGACATTATAATGCTTTCGTGTTGCGTCGTTGAATAACAAAATATGATTGAGGTGAAGTGAATAGTAATTGTATTTATATCCTTTTACTTGGGTACATATAATATCATAGGAAGAACTGATGTAAAATTTCCCAATAGTCTATGTTGATCATTCGTTTGTTGAGTCGTATCTATTCGTAAATAAGAGTATGGTTTCTTTGTCGCGTCTTCAAAAGCCTCTTGTACATATTTTATTTTTGATGGAAAACATTGTCGAGCCAAATAGGAAATAGAAGAAGCATCTCTAGGGTTTTTAAAAAGAAAAAATTAATGACTATTCAAGGAAATTGTACGATTTCCTTTTAAAAACAGATTCTGAACAATAAAAAACACACTTATGTTCAAATGATGACTATGTTTTGTATACAAAGCATTAGCATCGGCTTTACCAGAAACTTCATCCATGAGATCATCAATTATCAGCCATCGATTTTTACCATCTCTGGGAAAACTCACTGTTATATCTATCATGCCTTCATGAAAAATCACTCCTGATACATCATCAAAGGCTTTTTGGTAGGCTCCATAACAGTAGTGAATCTCTGTTGGTGGAGGGTGTGCTATAGTCTGACTAGCTTCAATCATTCAAAAAAATCGCTTGCGTCTTTCCCGATCCAGTTGGTCCTGCAATCATTGCTGTAAAAGGAGATCGCATCCTCGGGTCATAATCTTCAGGTTTCCCATTCATCATAAAAAGATGTTCATCAATCAACAGTAGTTTCATTTATGGTTCCAACAGGAGAGTTTCTCGCTTTTTGTATTTTTTCCATAGCTTCTTCATACATACTAAACTCAGTAACACCTCCAAAAGTGGAAAGCCCTACGACAAATACCAAAATTATCATAATTATCAACGCTTTACGCTTCATACTCGGTAAAACATCTATCATATCACGTTCAGTACCATCAATAGTATCAACTTCATTCATCGGTCTCATCTCAACATCATCCTCTGTCGACATCTTAACTTCCAATAACCATACAATCTTATCACGTTTTTATTTATATACAATGTTAAAACTATCAAAAAAATCAAATGCCATACATGCAAAATCTATATGCCATATAAGTTCAAAATAAGTAAAAAAATAATCAAAAACTCAAATGCCACTTAAATGCCACTCAAATGCCACTCAAGTACCCCTCAAATGAAATACAATATAAACTCGGCGAATTCATCCAACGTCGTAACCCATTGCATAACCTCCAAGGTCTAATCCACAAAAAAACACTTGGTAGGGAGATCTGCTCATATATTACTACTTATAGCACAGCAAAAACTTTCAACTTCTCAGATTCACCAGTCCGTGTTTTGTTGTTGTCGTTGTAAATACTACAATTAGATGCGTCCTGTCAGAGCATTGGTATAGAATAGTTGTGAGGCATAGAGTTGTTATGGTACAGTTTTATTAACAAACGTGATATGGAGCAAAGTGTTATGATAATGTATCATCAGCTAGAAAAGCGGTAAACTTTATACAAACAGTAAATGTTTAATATCTAGGAAGATAGCTGGCTCCATAGATAGTGGTGATATTTATTTATTTCCAAGCAGTTCATTCAGGTTTCATATGAAAGAGAGGAGAAAAGCCCATATGAATTTACTAATGATATATAATAATATAGTATGTTTTTATTATGGAACAAAACTAATATGTTTTCATATTGTCATAATGATACATTCGTTTATAATATTACCATTAATGCACATGGTCAGGATATTTATTATGAATATTATAATAAATTGGCAATTTTAACTTCATGTAATGTCAAACAATATGTTATGTCAGAACTATGCATATTTTTATATCATGTGTAGCGAAATAAAAATTCTACATCAATAGTGCTTACTGCTTTCATAGCTGCCTGATACACGACATTATTATAAGTAAACTGTTATTAATAAACTTGTATGGAGTTGTCTCCCCTTCATCGTCCAAAATCTAAATGCATATTCGTATTATATTATTCAACAAAACAAAAACGCTATATTATTACAAACATCAGTTACTAATATGTTTATATGGAGTTGTCGCCTCTTTTTCACCTAAATAAAAACAAAACGCTATATCAGAATGTGGCGGTATTATAACATTCGTATTGCTATCACCTCCGGTTATAGGTCTATCTATGGCTAGCGCCTAAGTGAAGAAATCACTATCATTATAATTATTTGTATTCAGAATTTAAAATATATGACAGAACGCTACGCTATACTATAGTCATTGTCATCAATCAATAGTTATCATCAGTATGATTATTATTTATAAGTAATAGTATCGTGACAATAATAATAATAGTTTTAATAACATTACTACAAAAAATATTGTTATTAATAATTATTATGTCCGTAGCAACAGCAAAAATAACTACGAAAAATACAAATGAAATTACTAATAAAAGATAGAGTTACATATTCTGTACTATACATACTATAATTCAAAATGATATCTATGGTAGCCTGGAATGAAAGTAGACACACCAGGAACGAATGTCGAAATGGAGTTTTATTAGTGGCGTGGAACGAATTTAGACACTTCCTGGAGTGAACGTCGAATTTTCTGTCTTTATCGCTTAGTCGACATTCGTTCCTGCATTGTCTACGTTCGTTCTAGGAAGTGTCGACTTTCATTCCAGCTGTGTCTACATTCATTCCTGTCTACGTTCGTTCCTGTCGACGTTCGTTCCAATCCCCCTTTGGTGGTGAAGGCTCAGCACCAAATCCTATTTGATTGATTGTTTCATCGGGTAAACGAAAACAAATGAGATTTTCTTCTAACCATTTCCAATTAGGGGAAATTTCAGGGTTTTTTTCTTCTACATTCTCCTCCCGATAATTTAAACTTTTTCTACAATAGAAATGTTAACACATAATAGTTGTTCTATAAAACATTCACATACATTTTATATAAAATGTAACAGAAGAAAAAATGACTTAAACACCATTATCAATTAATTTTTAAAATGGAATTAGGAAAAAATACTCAAACATTATTATTAGTTAGGTTTTTAAAAACTTACTGTGTACTATGACATGAACTCCCAACTCCCTCTTTTACATTAATTCTCTGATATTCTGAGTCCTGTCTACAATAAAGAGATAACGCATTATTTTTGCTGATTCATGAAATGAGTATAAAAAAACAGCAAAAAAATTACTCTACTAATGTTATTAATTTATGATTTTAAAAACTTACTGATTATCAAAGGCTATTGTATTTTCAGTAGTTGCTGAAACTTGAAAAGTCGAAGGTTTGTCTTGAAAAGCATTTTCAAGTTCCATCTCCATTTCATTTTCATATTCAGCATTGCATTAATCATTCATGTATTCATTATCAGCGTTTGAAAAACTGATATAATTTTGATTTTTCATGAGCCATTCCCATTCCTGATGTATGTCTACATCAGTATCATCCTCTTCTGTTTCCATAGCACTATAATAACAATAAAATCATTAATTTTTAATAGAAGTGACAATAGCACATAAAAAAGCAAGTTAAATGTCTCAGCTAATAAATTTTACCTTGTGAATAAAACTCCTAGTAGTCAGTTGGTATATTATATAGTAGATGTTGAGGCTTCAGTTACTATTGTTAGAACGAGTGATTTATTGTGTGAAAGCATTACTTTTTAAGTAGACAAAAAATTAGGTGAGATAATTAAGTCAGATAATTAAGTCTTAAGTTCAATGAAAATTTTCAAATTCACACAGAAAAACTTTTAATAGTCAGTGGATGTAGTAGTAGATGTTGCTCCTCCGATCACTGTTGTAGAACTGGATGCTTTCTGTGTGAAAACAGTGGCTCTTAAGTAAGTAAAGTTGCACTGGTTGAACTCTATGAATACCAACCTTCTTTATAATATAAATATGAATCAGAATTTTGTCCACGCGAAAACCAATGCTTTAGCGGGAATAAATAATTTATTTTCACGCGAATGGAAACCGTTGTCTTCGCGGGAATAAATAATTTATTTTCACGCGAATAGAAACTGTTGCTTTCGCGGGAATACAAATTTTATTTTCACACTGATATAAACCAATGCTTCGCGGGAATAAATACTTTATTTTCACGCGAAGGGAAACCGTTGCTTTCGCGGGAATAAATAATTTATTTTCACACGAATAGAAACTGATGCTTTCGCGGGAATACAAATTTTATTTTCACGCGGATACAAACCAATGCTTTCGCGGGAATAAATAATTTATTTTCACACGAATGGAAACTGTTGTTTTCGCGGGAATAAATACTTTGTTTTCACGCGAATGGAAACCGTTGTTTTTGCGGGAATAAATAATTTATTTTCACGCGAATAGAAACTGTTGCTTTCGCGGGAATACAAATTTTATTTTCACGCGGATACAAACCAATGCTTTCGCGGGAATAAATACTTTATTTTCACGCAAATGGAAACCGTTGCTTTCGCGGGAATAAATAATTTATTTTCACGCGAATAGAAACTGTTGCTTTCGCGGGAATACAAATTTATTTTCACGCGGATACAAACCAATGCTTTCGCGGGAATAAATACTTTATTTTCACGCGAATGGAAACCGTTGCTTTCGCGGGAATAAATAATTTATTTTCACGCGAAAGCATTGGTTTGTATTCACGTGAAAATAAAATTTGTCTTCCCGCGAAAGCAACAGTTTCTATTCGCAGGAAAATAAATTATTTATTCCCGCGAAAGCAACGGTTTCCCTTCGCGTGAAAATAAAGTGTTTATTCCCGCGAAAACATTGGTTTGTATCCGTGTGAAAATAAAATTTGTATTCCCGCGAAAGCAACAGTTTCTATTCGCGTGAAAATAAATTATTTATTCCCGCGAAAGCAACTGTTTCTATTTGCATGAAAATAAATTATTTATTCCCGCGAAAACATTGGTTTGTATCCGCGTGAAAATACAATTTGTATTCCCGCAAAAGCAACAGTTTCTATTCGCGTGAAAATAAATTATTTATTCCCGCGAAAGCAACGGTTTCCATTCGCGTGAAAATAAAGTATTTATTCCCGCGAAAGCATTGGATTGTATCCGCGTGAAAATGAAATTTGTATTCCCGCGAAAGCAACAGTTTCTATTCGCGTGAAAATAATTTATTTATTCCCGCGAAAACATTGGTTTTCGCGTGGACAACCTTCTGATTCATAGTTATATTATAAAGAAGGTTGGTATTCATAGAGTTCAACCAGTGCAACTTTAGCTCTTTAAGAGCCACTGTTTTCACACAGAAAGCATCCAGTTCCACAACAGTGAGCGGAGAAGTAACATCTACTACACTTTCCATTGCAACTACTAGAAACTTCCTCTTTATAAAAGTTAAAATTTTAAAAAATTTATTATTCCCTACCTAGCAAAGATCAAAATTAGTTTAGCTATAATGTAAAGTATGAAATAAATAATCTTTTAGTTCCACATGAAAAGCTGAATTATATATTATTTCTTTTTTTAGAATACTATGGAGGATTTTTCTGCTTCTTACACGGATTTAAAGCCAGTCGAAAACAAACAGAAAACATTCAAAACACCCTCCAAAAGAAAAAACTCTAACTCTGTCACAAAAGAAGCAACAATAAAGAGACGAGCTCTTCCAAAACTGGTTTTACCCACAACATCAAACAATATGGAACAAAAAGAATTGCTCACTGATGCTGACAGAGCTCTCAAGATGGCCAAATCTCTCCAAAAATGGAAGGCATGTGATTTGAAAAAGATTGGAGGGTTTCTTACACTAGCATCACTTCCTGTTCCATCAGTTTTGCAAATCGTTTCTATTGACCAGAGTACTGGTGCATATGGAAATTACTACATTCTCACTTATCTTGATAATTCAACTGGAGCGAATTTTCAGAAAGTTGTTTGCCCAAGTAGAGTAGTTGAAAGCTTCAATGTTGATAACTACCCATTACCTTTCAACATTTTGTACTTGGGTGAGATGGAAAACTCAAAAAAACCAGAGACTACTTACTACAATGTCAAACGTATCAGCACAAAACGCTTAACCACAATGGAAGCTACTGCTGAAGCTGAAAAACTGAGAAAAATGAGTGAAGAAGAACTCAAACTCAATTACGACATCGAGTATCTCAGCAATTTCAAAGATTGTTCCATTTTTGCTTACATCGAAGTTGTAGAAAGATTCATTCCTTTCCGATTCAATGGAGAAGAATCCATTGTAAATTGCATTCGCTATGTTGCTGAAAAGAATGGAAAAAGAGAGACGAGAACGCTTTTACTACCGATCAGATACAACGAGGAAGCTAAAAGATGTGCACCTTGTGTGATGATTTACAAAGGAAGAAAACAGAGTAAGAATGGAAATCCTATTCCATACCACAATGTTGTCTTCATTTCTTCAACCAACGCTAGTGATTGGGAGCAATATTGCACACAAACAAATTCCAATGAGGTGCTAACAAAAACGAATAATGAGGATGAAGTTCTTAAGGAATTCCTAGAAAACGAATTACAAGATTTTGATGAACAGCTTGGTGTTGATGGTATGTAAACTCAATATCAAATGCTGACAACAGGTAGTCTCAAGCGGATAATGAATGTATAAAAAAGCCTGTGTATTGATTGACATTACAAGTTGTACTGTTTTGTATTACTTACTATTTACCGACTCTAACTATATTATATGGAGAGATTTTCCCTACTTATTATACAATAAGTGTATATAATCATATAATGATTCATAGAAAAGTCTAAAGGTTCTCAAGTGATTAACTCACCAAAAGTTCCGGTTTGCAAAATATTTGAAGATCTTCCTATCCCAAGCATTATACGAGTGACTGTACTTTTTTATCCAGTTGAAATGGCTAAAAACTTCAGTTACTTAGTATTTACTGACTCTAGCTATATTATATGAGATTTTCCCTACTTATTACACAATAAATGTATATATTCACATATTGTTTCATTTTTAATCACTGTATTGATTCATTGTAGATATATTTCCTCTCTCTCCTCTCTCTCAAGATATCATATGAGTCGGAATTACAAAAAATTATCAAACCTTAATTGCCTCGCATTCAAAATCTAGACACCCTATGAGTTATAATTATGTATACAATTATGTAAAAAATTATCATAACTTAAATGCCAAACATTCAGAATCTATATACCATATAAGTTCAAATTAAGTAAAAAAATAATCAAAACTCAAATGCCACTTAAATGCCACTCAAATGCCACTCAAGTACTCCTCAAATGAAATACAATATAAACTTGGCGAATCCATCCAACGCCGTAACCCATTGCATAACCCCAGATTTTAACCCCACAAAAAATACTTGGTAGGGAGATCTGCTCATATATTACTACTAATATTCCGTTATCTACCTTCATAATACAACCAAGTTATAAAATAAATAAAGTTTTGTATCTACATACATTGGTAAAGCTATGAAATTGTCTCGAATAGGCTATAATTACTTGCTTTGCATACTATTTCATGAAAAAATATCTGTACCCGACTCACAAAACTGTAAGTCCTGGAGTAGGATGTTTGCAGTTGTAAAAACATGGTTTTTTCAACGTCTTCTAGTGATTTGGTTTGTGACAAATTGCAAAAAAATTCACAATTTAATAATTAGAGTTGTTTTAACAGTTTAACCAAATGTAACGACAACTTCAAATATTTATTTTCGAGAAAACACAACTTTTCTTTTTTGGCAAATTGTTGAAATTTGTAACCTTCTTGGAGTTGTAAGCTCGTAACTTTTACAATTCTACAAATTCTCAAATGTGCGAAGTTATCTGTTTATATTTCTGATAATAATTGTTTTAGTTTTTTTATACCCCAAAATTACGTAAGTAGTAATATATGAGCAGATCTCCCTACCAAGTGTTTTTTTGTGGATTACACCTAGGGGTGAAAGCAATGGGTTACGGCGTTGGATGGATTCGCCGACTTAATATTGTATTTCATTTGAGGGGCATTTGAGTGGCATTTAAGTGGCATTTGAGTTTTGATTATTTTTTTACTTAATTTGAACTTATATGTCATATAGATTTTATATTGTATTTCATTTGAGGGGCATTTGAGTGGCATTTGAGTGGTATTTAAGTGGCATTTGAGTTTTGATTATTTTTTTACTTGATTTGAACTTATTTGACATATAGATTTTGAATGTATGGCATTCAAGTTTTGATAATTTTTTTACATAATTATATACATACTTGAGAGATAGAGGAGAGAGAGGGAGGAGAGAGGGAGAGAGAGAGGAGAGAGAGATTTTTTAGTTTTCTATACATTCATGTATATACGGTTAATTATGGACGTATTTATGGATATATTTATATCTACATAGAGAGAGGAGATATATGTACATTGAATAAATATATTGATCAAAAATGAAACCTTATCTGATTATATACCTGATTACATAATAAGTAGGGAAAATCTTCCTATATAATACAGCTAGAGTCAGTAAATACTAAGTTATACAAAGCAATACAACTTGTAATGACATTCAATGCATTCATACATACATACATATGGTATCTTGAGAGAGAGAAAGAGAGAGAGGAGAGAGATCTTTTAGTTTTCTAGCAATTAATGTATATATGGTCAATTATGTACATATTTATGGGTATATTTATATCTACATAGAGAGAGAAGAGAGGAGTTATATCTAAATTGAATAAATAGATTGATCAAAAATGAATCATTGTATGATTATATACATTTATTAAATAATAAGTAAGGAAAATCTCCCCACATAATATAGCTAGAGTCAGTAAATACTACGTAATACAAAGCACTACAACTTGTAATAAATACAAAGTAATAACAGTTAATGCATAGTTTGTTCCTTTACAATGTTGTCTTTGATGTAGTGATGTTATGTCTTAGGAAGGAAGACTTCTGTTCTATGTGCTTTTAATTTCGTAATGAACTAAAATAAAAAAATTATGTATTAGTATAGAATGATTAAGCAAAAATGTAAAATAATTACATGAATTTGAATTATAGTTCTAGTTACATTGGATAGTTTACATTATTAGAAAAGGGAAATAACTCACCAAGTTACATTGTTCAACTTGTTCTTTCTTGAGCATTATTTTCACCAAGTGCTTTTGATTCTCTTTCATCTATCTAAAACAAAACGAAAAATACTTGCTTTGTAAATATGTTGTAAAAAAATACACTAATTACACCAAAAAAGTGCTTTTTTTTTACCTGAAAAACATGTATATGTTCAACATTTTGTTGTAAAAACTACGTTAATTACACCCAAAAAGTCCTTTTCTTTACCATGAAAATGTAGATATTCAGCATTTTGTTGTAAAAAATACACTAATTACATCAAAAAAGCCTTTTTTTCACCTAGAAAATGTGTATATTCAGCATTTGTTTAATTTATGGTAAAAATTAGTAAAACTCACCTATAGTGATATGATTGCCTTGAGTTATAGATTAGCTTTTTGAACTCTTGTTCTGGACAGTTTTTTTCAGCATCATCGAAATATAATATAAGTAATTTTTAGAGTCTTCATTGGTTTGGTATCATCTAAGTAGGTGATAGATCTTGAAAGAAATTCTTGCTGTGTTGGAGAAGTGTGCTGTCTTCAGAATTCATGTAGTTTGAGTCTTCATTGATTTGGTATCATTTAAGTAGGTGGTAGATCTTGAAATGAATTTTTGCTGTGTTGGAGAAGTATGCTGTCTTCAAAATTCATGTAGTTTGAGTCTTCATTGGTTTGGTATCATCTAAGTAGGTGGTAAAGCTTGAAAGGAATTTTTTCTGTGTTGGAGAAGTATGGTGTCTTCAAAATTCATGTAGTTTGAGTCTTCATTGGTTTGGTATCATCTAAGTAGGTGGTAGATCTTGAAATGAATTCTTGCTGTGTTGGAGAAGTGCGCTGTCTTCAAAATCTATGTAGTTTGAGTCTTCATTGATTTGGTATCATCTAATTAAGTCGTAGATCTTGAAATGAATTCTTGCTGTGTTGGACAAGCATACTGTCTTCAAAATTGATGTAGTTTGAGTCTTCATTGGTTTGGTATCATCTAAGTAGGTGGTAGATCTTGAAAGAAATTCTTGCTGTGTTGGAGAAGTCGACTGTCTTCAAAATTCATGTAGTTTGAGTCTTCATTGGTTTGGTATCATCTAAGTAGGTGGTAGATCTTGAAATTAATTCTTGCTGTGTTGGAGAAGTGCGCTGTCTTCAAAATCGATGTAGTTTGAGTCTTCATTGATTTGGTATCATCTAATTAAGTCGTAGATCTTGAAAGGAATTCTTTGTGTGTTGGAGAAGTATGCTGTCTTCAAAATTCATGTAGTTTGAGTCTTCATTGGTTTGGTATCATTTAAGTAGGTGGTAGATCTTGAAATGAGTTTTTGCTGTGTTGGAGAAGTATGCTGTCTTCAAAATTCATGTAGTTTGAGTCTTCATTGGTTTGGTATCATCTAAGTAGGTGGTAGATCTTGAAAGGAGTTCTTGCTGTGTTGGAGAAGTCGACTGTCTTCAAAATTCATGTAGTTTGAGTCTTCATTGGTTTGGTACCATCTAAGTAGGTGGTAGATCTTGAAATGAATTCTTGCTGGGTTGGAGAAGTGCGCTGTCTTCAAAATTGATGTAGTTTGAGTCTTCATTGGTTTGGTATCATCTAAGTAGGTGGTAGATCTTGAAAGAAATTCTTGATGTGTTGGAGAAGTCGACTGTCTTCAAAATTCATGTAGTTTGAGTCTTCATTGGTTTGGTATCATCTAAGTAGGTGGTAGATCTTGAAATGAATTCTTGCTGTGTTGGAGAAGTGCGCTGTCTTCAAAATCGATGTAGTTTGAGTCTTCATTGATTTGGTATCATCTAATTAAGTCGTAGATCTTGAAAGGAATTCTTGCTGTGTTGGAGAAGTATGCTGTCTTCAAAATTCATGTAGTTTGAGTCTTCATTGGTTTGGTATCATTTAAGTAGGTGGTAGATCTTGAAATGAATTTTTGCTGTGTTGGAGAAGTATGCTGTCTTCAAAATTCATGTAGTTTGAGTCTTCATTGGTTTGGTATCATCTAAGTAGGTGGTAGATCTTGAAAGGAGTTCTTGCTGTGTTGGAGAAGTCGACTGTCTTCAAAATTCATGTAGTTTGAGTCTTCATTGGTTTGGTATCATCTAAGTAGGTAGTAGATCTTGAAATGAATTCTTGCTGTGTTGGAAAAGTGCGCTGTCTTCAAAATTGATGTAGTTTGAGTCTTCATTGGTTTGGTATCATCTAAGTAGGTGGTAGATCTTGAAAGAAATTCTTGCTGTGTTGGAAAAGTGTGCTGTCTTCATCTTCATTGGCTTGGTATCATCTAAGTAGGTGGTAGATCTTGAAATGAATTCTTGCTGTGTTGGGGAAGTATGCTGTCTTCAAAATCTATGTAGTTTGAGTCTTCATTGGTTTGGTATCATCTAAGTAGGTGGTAGATCTTGAAAGGAATTCTTGCTGTGTTGGAGAAGTGTGCTGTCTTGAAAATTGATGTAGTTTGAGTCTTCATTGGTTTGGCATCATCTAAGTAGGTGGATCTTGAAAGGAATTCTTGCTGTGTCGCATAAGTAGGAGAGAAAGTCATGTTGTTTTACATCTATCGTTGGTGTTGGTAGATCTTGACCACATATTTATAGTCTTTGCTACTGCTGCATTTCGTCTCAAACAAGAGTCCAAAGTAGACATCATAACTACAAAATACAAGAAATTGATTGTTACAATTGATTCATTTATTTTCATTGGCTTTATCTACATAGAGTAGCGAAGAAAAAATTTGTGTGAGTATAAAACTATCTAGTAAAGATAAATTTATATCTAGGTTCAACTAGCATTGAATAATTATTATTATTTTGTTAATAATAAATAAGTAGAGTCGGCTACTTTACTAGAGCTTGGACAAACACTTATTTTAAAAATGAATAATTAGAGCTTTCTACTAGTGTTAAATAATTATTGATAATAATTTACCTTATCACCACTTAGAGCCAGATGATTTAATTAACTAAAGACAAATAATTATTTTAGCATTTCTTACCTTGATGCTGGATGTTCTCCTAGTAGCTGTAGTAGATGATGGTTCTCCGCTTGCTGTTGAAGAACTGGATGCTTTCTGTGTGAAAGCAGTGGCTCTTAAATAGCTAAAGTTGCACTGATTAAACCCTATGAATCAGCATTTTTTCCAATGCTTTCGCGGGAATAAATAATTTATTTTCACGCGAATAGAAACCGTTGCTTTCGCGGGAATAAATAATTTATTTTCACGCGAATAGAAACCGTTGCTTTCGCGGGAATAAATAATTTATTTTCACGCGAATAGAAACAGTTGCTTTTGCGGAAATAAATAGTTTATTTTCACGCGAATAGAAACTGTTGCTTTCGCGGGAATAAATAAGTTATTTTCACAGGAATAGAAACAGTTGCTTTCGCGGGAATAAATAATTTATTTTCACGCGAATAGAAACAGTTGCTTTTGCGGGAATAAATAATTTATTTTCACGCGAATAGAAACTGTTGCTTTCGCGGGAATAAATAGTTTATTTTCACGCGAATAGAAATCGTTGCCTTCGCGGGAATAAATAATTTATTTTCACGCGAATAGAAACCATTGCTTTCGCGGGAATAAATAATTTATTTTCACGCGAATAGAAAACCGTTGCTTTCGCGGGAATAAATAATTTATTTTCACACGAATAGAAACAGTTGCTTTCGCGGGAATAAATAGTTTATTTTCACGCGAATAGAAACCGTTGCTTTCGCGGGAATAAATAGTTTATTTTCACGCGAATAGAAACAGTTGCTTTCGCGGGAATAAAATAGTTTATTTTCACGCGAATAGAAACAGTTGCTTTCGCGGGAATAAATAGTTTATTTTCACGCGAATAGAAACAGTTGCTTTTGCAGGAATAAATAGTTTATTTCCACGCAAATAGAAACCGTTGCTTTCGCGGGAATAAATAATTTATTTTCACGCGAATAGAAACAGTTGCTTTCGCGGGAATAAATAGTTTATTTTCACGCGAATAGAAACTGTTGCTTTCGCGGGAATAAATAGTTTATTTTCACGCGAATAGAAATTGTTGCTTTCGCGGGAATAAATAATTTATTTTCACGCGAATAGAAACCGTTGCTTTTGCGGGAATAAACAGTTTTTATTCCCGCGAAAGCATTGGAAAAAATGCTGATTCATAGGGTTTAATCAGTGCAACTTTAGCTATTTAAGAGCCACTGTTTTCACTTATAAAGCATCCAGTTCTTCAACAGCAAGCGTAGAAGCATCATCTACTACAGCTACTAGGAGAGCATCAAGGTAAGAAACGCTAAAATAATTATTTGTCTTTAGTTAATTAAATCATCTGGCTCTAAGTGGTGATAAGGTAAAAAATAATCAATACACATTTAACACTAGTAGAAAGCTCTAATTATTTATTTTTAAAATAAATATTAAAAACTTGTGAAAATGAACTGGTAACATTACGTCGACTGAAATAATGCCTAAAACGTCTCGCATAAAGTTTGGTCTGACCAAAAACGGACTGAAAACCTTTACCTCTAGAGCGAGTACAAATTGTCCAAGCGATTTCAATTATTTATTAATAAAAATATGAACCCTCAACTGGAATTCACTCCTAGGTAATTTATCTTTACTAGATAACTTTATGATCTTTAAAATTAATTACAAAAAATCAAACAAAATATTTGTTTTTTTTTTCAGAATGAATACTCAAGACCTTCTCCTATCTTTGATATGCCAGAAAGTCAATTGGTGGTTGATGAACCGGAATCCCAACAAGATTTTACTTCATTCACATATCTGCTACTAGGAGAGCAACCAGCATCAAGGTTATAAGTGCTAAAATAATTGTTTGTCTGTAGTTAATTAAATCATCTAGTTGTTTGGACCTAGTTTTTTATTATTATTTTATTATTTAGATCACTACAACCACTAGGAGGACTCTAAGTAGAGTTAAGGTAAAAAGGCTCTAATTATTTATTTTTACAATGAATAATAACTGTTTTATGCTGATAATGAAGTAAAATAATACAATATGGAACGTTTTAATCATTTTTTGGTTGTAAAGTTCAAAATCGACCTGTAGTTCAAGACTTCATTTAATATTTTAACCTATTAATTCTCTCGGACCTACGGCAATTCTGTCAATCAATGTCAAAAAACTGCGATCTTGAGCGGAAACAGGATAGGTTCCATGAGCATAAAATTATCTAGGAGAGATACTTCTATGGTCAAGAGAACGACTCCATATCGTAATAGGAGGATAAATCCACAGTGCAACTAGTTGAGTTCTTCAACTAGTGTTAAATAATAATTTTAATCACTTACCTTAATACAGAAAGTCTCCTAGTAGTTGTAGTAGATGTTGATACTTCAGTCACTGTTGTTGGAGTGGATGCTTTCTGTGTAAAAGCGATGCTTCTTATATAGCTAGGTTGTACTAGGTTGTACTAGGTACCGATTGACACGAGCTGATTCCAATGAAAAGCCTTTATAATATATAAGGTCTTTACGCAGAAAACTCACGCGAAAACAAAAAAAAACATTCTTCGCGGGAGTTTTCCGTCTTATATGTTATAAAGGCTTTACGCAAAAAACTCACGCGAAAACCAAAACTATATAAAAACTTCTTCGCGGGAGTTTTCCTTCTTATGCGTTATGACAGCTTTATGCAAAAAACTCACGCGAAAACGGAAAAATAAAAAAAACTTCTTCGCGGGAGTTTTCCTTCTATGTACTATAAAGGTCTTACACGGAAAACTAACGGTAAAAAAAATTCCGTGAGTTTTCTGCATAAAGCCTTTATAACATAAAAGAAGGAAAACTCCCGCGAAAGAATTGTTTTGTATTTCCCGTTTTCGCGTGAGTTTTCCGTGTAAAGCCTTTATAGTATATAGAAGGAAAACTCCCGCGAAGAGAATTTTTTTACTGTTTAACTTTTCGCGTGAGTTTTCCGCGTAAAACCTTTATGACTTATAAGAAGGAAAACTCCCGCGAAGAAATTTTTTTTAGTTTCGGTTTTCGCGTGAGTTTTCCGCGTAAAGACCTGCTTATATATTATAAAGGCTTTTCATTGGAATCAACTCGTGTCAATCGGTACCTGGTACAACCTAGCTATATAAGAAGCACCGCTTTTACACGGAAAGCATCCACTTCAACAACAGTGACTGAAGGATCAACATCTACTACAACTACTAGGAGACTTTCTGTATTAAGGTAAGGAATAATAAATAACTATTTAACACTAGTTGAAGAACTCAACTAGTTGCACTATGGAGTTATCCTCATATTACGATATGGAGTCATTCTCTTGACCATAGAAGTATCTCTCCTAGATAATTTTATGCTCATAGAATCTATCCTGTTTCCGCTCAAGATCGCAGTCTTTTGGCATTGATTGACAGAATTGTCGTAGGTCTGAGAGAAAAAATAGGTTAGCCTTAAATGACATCTTGAACGACAGGTTGATTTAGAACTTTACAGCCAAAAAATGATTACAACTTTCATTATTGTATTGTTTTACTTTATTATCAACATATAACAGTTATTATTCATTGTATTTAATATGAAAAATAATTTTTACTGATGATGATTATTATTCTTATTATTATTATTACTATTGTTAATATTATTGTGATTTCATTTGGTTTTCATTGTTACTTTATTGAATTTTGTTCAAGTCTTGTGATCTAAATAATAAAAGAATGATAAATATTTATTTACCACTAGTTGAAAAACTTACCTACTTGCACTATGGAGAAAATAGCCTCCTACAACCAAATCCGTTTGTGTTACAAACCCTGTCTTTGGATATTGATAAAAATGTTCTCTTCTTTGTATTATGATTAAATAATAATAAATAGCTCACATTTTTTAAAATATTTCTTATTTTTTGTCTTTTTAGATTGGATAGTTAAGATGGCAATTTTTGTATTTTGTAGACACGATGCCTACTTTGGACTCTTGTTTGAGACAAAACGCAGCAGCAGTAAAGACTATAAAACATCTGGATCAGATCAGTAGTAATATATGAGCAGATCTCCCTACCAAGTGTTTTTTTTGTGGATTTGATCTTGGAGTTGAGACAATGGGTTACGGCGTTGGATGAATTTGCCGAGTTTATATTGTATTTCATTTGAGGGGTACTTGAGTGGCATTTGAATGGCATTTAAGTGGCATTCGAGTTTTGATTATTTTTTTACTTGATTTGAACTCATATGGCATCTAGATTTTGAATGTATGGCATTTAAGTTTTGATAATTTTTTTACATAACTCGAACTCATATGGCATCTTGAGAGAAAGGAGAGAGGAAAAGAGGAGAGAGAGGAGATACATCTACATTGAATAAATACATTGATTAAAAATGAAACAATATGTGAATATATACATTTATTGTATAATAAGTAGGGATACATAAAGAGAACATATTAAATATTGTAAGCTTGAAATAGTTCCAATATCATTTCAAATGAAAAAATGGATGATGAGAGATTTTCATCCGTTTGTATGTATCTACATATATCTGATTGAAAATGATGTAATAATTCAGTAGTCCATTGTATTGAAATCAATTTTTGAGTGAGCTCTTTATTCCACACTTTTCTTTGAATTTTCTTTAAGTAATCATTAATACTGACAGTTTTTGACATTTTTACAACTGTTTGAAAATTGTTTTTAGTCATAAGCTTAAATATTTCCACTGAATTGTCAACGTATTTATGTGTAGTGTATGGTCGGTATTGTATCGGTGAAAGTTCTCCATGTAAAGAAGCTACAGTTAGCAAATGCTGTGTCATACATAATAATATAGCTTGTAATGTCAAGCGATATCCAATCTTTTCCTGTACTTCAACATTTTCTTTAATATAGCTATGATATATCTTTGGAAGGTAGTCTTTGATTGTGTATCTTTTTGAACTCATAATGAACTAAAATAAAATGTTAAGTATTAGTATATGATGATTAAACAGTGTTGTAAAATAATTACATTTTAACTTTTATTAAGTAATTTTTCTATTAATTCTTACCTTATCACCAAGAAATCAGCTGTAGTAGTTGATGAAATCAGTTGTAGCAGTTGATGAATCAGTTGTAGTAGTTGATGAAATCAGCTGTAGTAGTCGATGTTTTATTGCTGGAGAGAATGATTTCTATGCAGAGAGAGCTGTTCTTATATAGTATAAGCCACTCCTACTCATTTAGCTTATAGCCATTAAAAACACTCACGCGAAAACTCTATCAGAATAGTGTTATTCGCGTGAAATATCCCTGTTTTATTCGCGTGAAAATAAAAAATTTCATTCCCGCGAAAGCAACGGTTTCCATTCGCGTGAAAATAAAGTATATATTCCCGCAAAAGCATTGGTTTGTATTCGCGTGAAAATAAAATTTTTATTCCCGCGAAAGCAATGGTTTCCATTCGCGTGAAAATAAAATTATTTATTCCCGCGAAAACATTGGTTTGTATTCGCGTGAAAATAAAATGTTTATTCCCGCGAAAGCATTGGTTTGTATTCGCGTGAAAATAAATTATTTATTCCCGCGAAAACATTGGTTTGTATTCGCGTGAAAATAAAATGTTTATTCCCGCGAAAGCATTGGTTTGTATTCGCGTGAAAATAAATTATTTATTCCCGCGAAAACATTGGTTTGTATTCGCGTGAAAATAAATTATTTATTCCCGCGAAAACATTGGTTTATATTCGCGTGAAAATAAAATGTTTGTTCCCGCGAAAGCAACGGTTTCCATTCGTGTGAAAATAATTTATTTATTCCCGCGAAAACATTGGTTTGTATTCGCGTGAAAATAAAATGTTTATTCCCGCGAAAGCAACGGTTTCCATTCGCGTGAAAATAAATTATTTATTCCCGCGAAAACATTGGTTTCTATTCGCGTGAAAATAAAATGTTTATTCCCGCGAAAGCAACGGTTTCCATTCGCGTGAAAATAAATTATTTATTCCCGCGAAAACATTGGATTCTATTCGCGTGAAAATAAAATGTTTATTCCCGCGAAAGGAACGGTTTCCATTCGCGTGAAAATAAATTATTTATTCCCGCGAAAACATTGGTTTGTATTCGCGTGAAAATAAAATATTTATTCCCGCGAAAGCAACGGTTTGTATTCGCGTGAAAATAAAGTATTCATTCCCGCGAAAGCAACAGTTTCCATTCGCGTGAAAATTAAATGTTTATTCCCGCGAAAGCATTGGTTTGTATTCGCGTGAAAATAAAATATTTATTCCCGCGAAAGCATTGGGTTGTATTCGCGTGAAAAAATGTTGATTCATAGGATTTAATCAGTGCAACTTTACCTATTTAAGAGCCACTGTTTTCACACAGAAAGCATCCAGTTCTACAACGACTAGCGGAGAAGCAACATCTACTAAATCTTTCATTGCAACAACTAGGAGCTCATCTTCTTTATAAAGGTAAGAGTAAAAATATTTATTTTTTGTTAGCTAACGCTACTAGCTGAAGGTTTATGACCTTTATGATCTTTTAAAATTAATTACGAAAAATTAAACAAAATGTTTTGTTTTTTTAGAATGAATACTCAAGACGAAGGAAGTCAACCGATGAATGAAGAAGCAGGATCCCAGCAAACCCTTTCCCCATCACCTTCTCCTATCTTTGATATGGCAGAAAGTCAATTGGTGGTTGATGAACCAGAATCCCAACAAGATTTTACTTCATTCACATCTCCTACTAACAAGCTGTCTTCAAAAAGAACATCGATGAGGAAACGATCTTTTATTGATTTGACAAAAGATGAGAATGAAACTGGCTCGAAGTGCAAAAAACTGGTTTTGACGGATGTTGGAGATGAAACGCTTTTTCGTCACACCAGAATACCCTTTCAAGATGCTCGAAGTAATGAACTAACCACTCTCACCTACAAGAGCGCTGGGTTAATAAACTCTCTCTCTCCAGATAGTCTAGAAAAACTTGAAGAATCCATGGAAATCCGCGAACTACCAGTACCAACAGTTATGGAGGTGTTGTCTGTTGAATTTCGTGATGAATCAAAGTGCACCATGATTTACAATTACCGAAAGGATAAGAAGATAACTCGGGTGAAGAGTGATGTTTCAACCGAAATAGGACTGCTTGTTAATAAAGCTAAGCAAACACGTCCAATTGTTTTAATTTATATGGGAGAAGGAAAGACAGGAGATGCGATTTTTCGTACTGCTGAATCTCATGGATGTAATCGAAAGATCAACGATCCATTCAACTCATTGTATGGCAAGAGTTTGAGACAAATACAGGCTTATTTCAGTGTTGCTCACCTACACGATTTTCCGACAGGAAGTGTTATAGCTTATGAGAATCCTGGAATGCTAAGAAAATGTGATACTCGTTGGAACAAGACTGCTGATGTTATAGTGGCTAATTACAGATGTATGGTGAAAGGAGAGCTATTGATTGGAGATCTTAGCATCCCTGCTCAAATAGCTTCATCTGTGGTGGCGGAAAAAAGTGGTGTAATCGTATTCAGAGGACTGAAACAAAATACGAACAACATGATTTCCTACGACATCATTCTACTCTCAGCTCTTCAAGCTTTCATTCAAGTCTCAGAACTGTTTGATACTTCGCTGCAGCACACCTGTCTCTCCTACTTTGATGAAAATGAAAAAGAGAATTGTCCAGAACAGCATATCAGAGCCTTAATCGATAACACAAAGGATGTGACTCGTCTTCTATGATGGTAAGTTTCATATCTATTTAAAGAAAGATCTGAAGTATTTTTGTAAAATTAATTCATATAACTATGTATGATAGAGTCATTAGTTACTATGTCTTTTAGATATAACTAAAGAGCGCTCCTGAGGAAGAAAATGAGAAGATCTTATTTACTTCTTGCTTGAAACATTACAAAATAATAGTTTTTATAGGTTCTGTAGTGTTTAGCACAAATAATGAGATAAGTTGTATTTTATTCATTATATTTGTTATATCAAATAAAAATCAATTATAATAATTTATTTTAACAATTTACTTAGTAAATTAGTTTCTTGTATATGTACACCATCTATTCCTTCTACTGTATTATCTTCTATGAACTCGAAGTTAGGATAGGTCTGTATGATAAATCTCCGTATTGAGTGATCTCTCATCTCACTATCTCCTATGTCTCGTAAACTTCTAACAATTTCATCCATACTCCATCCTCTACTTCTCAGTAAACAAAAGTATACACAATAGTCGCCACATACAGTTGACAAAAAACTTTGTAGTTGTGTTTCATTACTTCGTATTGTTTCATATCCTCCATGAATACTTAGTATTTCATTTACATCCGGATAAAAGGAAACAGAAGGTCCAAACGAGTCAAAAAAATCCACCTCCGAATCATTAGCGTACACAGCCAACCAATGCTCCCCGGGTTGATGAGAATAATGGGTGTTGAATACGAAACATCCTTTTGGAAAATTGCAAATTTGCTTCCAAAACTGTTCTCTAGCTCCAACATGAATCCCTACGCTTTGACATAAAACGTCTGAAGATAAGATCGATCGAATTTGTATGGTATTCATCTGTAACTTTCTGTTTAAAGCACTGCGTCGCCTCCGATAGTTAATTGAAGAATGCTATCCATCTCCAACACACCGTCTTTTACAAAGTATGCTACCAGGGATAATCCATCCGTCGTGTTAGCGCTAAAACGAATTTCCACACTTGTTGTGACATTTTTCATAGAGTGAAAACCTTCTTTAAGAAAATCACCAGTCAAATCAAATCCATAAAGTGTAGTACCATCAAGGTATTGTTCTTTCGTAATACAAAGACTATCGCCTTCAAGCAAAGTTCCGGTAGTGTGTAGAAACTGATGATATTCTCTTCCAAAAATCCCTCTAGCATAATTTGGTTCAAATCTCCTTCCAATTGGACAATCACCAACTCTCAATACAATACTATCAACACTAGCATGCTGCATTCTATATGGATTCAAGGCGAAACGTCCGTTCATTGCGTTGTGATTAACTAAACCTAAATAAATTTGTTTAGGTTTTTGTTTGTTTTCTTCCAAAGTGATGTCGATCTGCGCAACACCAGCACGAATTCCATATAGTTTTATCCGTTTTCGATCAACAGGATAAATGTAGTTGTGGCCTTCCAATGCCAAACTGAGTTGGGAGTTTTGTATTGTAGGATTCACCTTAACTTTACAAAGATGAAGTTCAAATTTATCAATTCTAATCTTTGCCCCTCCTGCAGGCACCTCATCCGCAGCAAACAAAGCTAGTTTGGCAGAGGCGCGCTCAAACTCCAGCTGCATAGTAGGACCTGGTATTATTAGTTTTTTCTGCTGAAATAATGCGAGATGAGGTTTTCCAGTTAATTCTATTGTCTTTCCACCTATGATTAGAGCTCTCCTCTTTTTCTTATCAGCGGTTTTGTGATCACCACCGTCTTTGCTAGTTGAATCATCATACAACCATCCTTCCATCTTACCTTGATATTTCTTTCTTTCTGCACTGTTTTCGAGTAGTTGTGAAAAGTAGGAGCGTAAACCGTAGTTGTTAGCGTATTCAACAGTGGTTCCTTCTATCGACATTTTCAACTCACTGAATAATGCATGCATTGAATCCCCCATCCACACAACTGCATCATCATCATTACCTGTAATATTGGTTCCATCATCTTGAACAACCGTGGCTTCAACTTGCAGAAACGAGTTGTAAAGATCTGTGTAATGTTCAGTGCTCCCTGACAAGGTTAACTCAATACTACCATAAGGATCTAACCTATCAGGTCTGATGACAACATATTCCGATCTTTCTACCGATATGTTTGTTGGTTCCGTAGCAAATACATCCAACGTTGGATTTATGTTGTAGGAAGAACCTTCCAACTTATTACCTGTTGTTCCATTTAGGCTAGCCATCTTTTGCGAGTGATGAATGCTTGAAGCGTTACCGCTTAATGAATATAGATATCAAGCTCAGCTGTCTTTATACCGGATTCTACTGCTATTAAAATATACCACGATTACCAACACCTCTCCTCTTCTTTCCACCTCTTGTTTTTCTCCTTTTCATTCTATCTGGACGAACTGCATTGAGCACATCTCCCCCCAGATCATTCAACTCTGCCAATCCCCTCTTCTTTGCTGACGCTGCAAAACTTTGACCATCGATGACATCACGCGCTACATTTCCACCTACAGACAATGCTCTTTTCCCCAAACTAATTGCTCCTCTTTTCAGCATTGGTGCTGCAGATTTAAGTAAACTTGAAAAAATACTACCAAGTCCATTTCCTCTCATATTAGGCATCACTCGTCGTCCACTATACACTCCAATTCCATTTCCAGCTTGCATCTTGTAGTACTCATCAAAAAAATCTTTTGAATCCTCAGGGGTGTAACGTACCAAACTCATTATAATTTTTTCTCTCTATAGTGAACCGTCAACACAACCTTTCCACCATCAAATGGTATTCGTTGACCGTCGTCACTCGTTATAAGTACTTTAATCATATCACTATTTAGTGATGAAGCGTCAACATAGTGGGGATTTTTAAATTCTTGATACACAACACTATTCTTCTTTCCTTGAACTGGAACTACTCTCAATAAAGGTACATTCGTATCTCCTACCATTCTATTATCAACAATGTTGGAATAAACATACAGGGATGTTAAACCGGAATTTATATCAGGGGGTGTGATATTATTGTATCTACCACGAGGGTATGTAGTTTTTGATTCAAATCCAAAAATATATGCTATATCTTTGGAAAAGCTTATGGCAGTATCAGGATCACTGTTAGTTAGTAAAGCGGTGTTGGTGATCTTGTTGTAGGAGATGGCGAATTTCTTGTCTAAATCCATTTCATTCATTCTCTTTCGTATAATCTCCTCCAACTCCTCTATACTATCATATCTTCCATTACCGATTAGGATGAAGGACTTTTCGCTTTTACCAGAGACATTAGTCTTTTCTAGATATATTTTCCCTTCGGTAACATTTTTCCAATTATTAGAATAAGTCATATCTAGCAGAGCTAGCTCCCATTTACCGCCATCGATAACCAAATATTTATACAGTCTCACTGTAAATTCGGAATTGTTATTATCAGGAAACTCTTCACCACTAGAGTTTGAGGGTAAAGTTATCAGCATCGACATTTTCCCAACGTATGATGATTATATCAAGCGTTGTTTCCTTATAAACTATTCATCTACCCACTCATTGAACTTTTCTCCATAACCTAACCACTTAACCAGAATCTGTCTTTTACCTCTTCTCATTCTTCTTCCCAGTATCTTTTCAATTCTGAAAATCGTGGGTTTTTTTACTTTTTGCAACTCTTTTTCGTAAAAGGTACCATCAATCATCTCCTCAGCTAAATCTTTCACCCTATATACAACAGGTTTTTCATCAATAAGTACATCGGTGATTATAAAAATCTCAATCGTCCAATTCGGAGTGTATCCTCTTTCAAACACTCCTCTTGCCTTACTTATTCTCACATAATCCCCAACCTTTAGTTTTGCTTCTTGAGTTAAACTATGTTCACCTCCTTCATACACACGATTCCATACAAGTTCTTGATTTTGAAAATTCACATCATTTGGTCTCATACCTATAGCACCATGAATTGTGTTGTTGTATGCATTAACCATTTCTGGTAAAACATCAATGTATCTATCGTCATCTTTATATGTCAAATATCTATATATCTTCTCTTTTAAAGTTCTGTTAAAACGCTCCACCATTGATGCCTTTATCGTTTCATTTTCGGTTGGTTAAACTTGGTTACAACTTTTTTATGTAACGTGTAGGCATCCTCACCACTCAACCATTCACGGATTCTTTTTTCTCCCTCTCGTTTTCTACGAGCTTTCAGTAAAGCTCTAGCTCCTCGTAGAGATGTATGTAATGCAGGATTGTAATACAACTCTTTTAGCGTGTCGATGTCCATGAATTAGTACCGGGAACGACCAACTTTTTCTTCTGAGTACGTGTTCGATGCGGGGATTTTCTGACAGTTGTGATTCCTTCATCAGTTAGCAGGCTTTTAAATCTACTGTAATTGGTATTTCCCGATTGTATTTTACCTCCTTCGGTTAGAACGTCCCGTAGTAAAGTTTTGGAAGTCTTAGGATTCAACCAATGTTCTCCAATTTTCAGTCTGTTCTTCTCCGAGTCGAATCTACCAATTTTACTCAGATTATTCAACATTCTGACAGCGATCGTTTGATCACTCTTTTTTGTTGTTAAATCAGCTGCTTTTTTTTCAAAATCTTTTAAATTTTCGCTTTCACTATCGTGCTCATCTTTTCCATCAGTAAGAAATGTACTTCCTAGTAAGGTTGTGTCTTCAGTATCAAACAACCTTCCTTTTATTAATTCCATCCCAATATCATCATCATCATCAACCACTTTCACTGATTCTAACTCATTGTCTTTATCGACATTTGGTGAAAAGACATTAGGTTTATTATCGATAACTGTGCTATTGGCCAAAGGAAAAGTAGACTCTGTCTTTTTTTCTTAATGAGATTCCAACTATCCTTTTGTGTCTGGTTTTGGTTATTTTTAATCTTTTTGACATCAGACAAATACCTACGTAGGTTTTCAACATTTTCATCTAACTTTTCGTATGAGGATAAGTCAGAATCATAAGCTGTTTCCAGTAGATCATTTCGCTTTCGCTTCATATTTCTCACTGTTATAGCTTCCATAGGATTATAATACAATGGAGGTCTGGTTTTCTCTTCCTTTACCACTGTTTTATCATCCTTTCTTTCCGTTAATCTATAGTATTCATCTTCAGTGAGTATAAAATTACGTCTGGAGAATGTTAAAGGCTGACGATTCATCTTTTTATTGATGATAAAACAGATACAATAGGTGTTATAATAGCATCCAAAAGATTCCCTCTACCACTCTGAATCAAAATTTTACGCTTATCATCAACTCTCCCTCTACCACTAAGTTTATGTAGCTCCTTCTTGTAACGCTGCAACTCAATAAACTGCTCAGAATCAAGAGGAACATTACCTAATATAATATTTTTAACACTTTCTATCAATGATTGAAACAAATCTGAGTTAGCCTTTTCGACTATAGCGATTTTTCCTTTCTTACTCAGATCATCCAGAGCTAAAATCGCCATTCTATTTCGCATCATTCGTGTTGAGAGTTTCATCTTTATCTTCTCCCTCCGCCTAGCACACTTTTAAGTAATCCAGGAACTATATTGCTGATGATAGGTCCTAGTAGAGCGCCTAAAAATCCTCCTTTTTGCAATACAGCTTTCTTATCATCTAACGTTGATTTTCTTACTAAAGCGCTAATATCCTTCACGTTTCGCTGCAAATCATTATACTGAGATGATGTCAATGGTATCGTTCCATTTATAATAGCTTTAGCACATTCCATTAGAGTCATAATAAACTCCTTTTTGGCTTTGGCTATAACAGACTTTTGAATAGCAAAGGTTGTATTGTTGAGCGATAACAACACAGCTGCATTTTTTGTTAATTTTTTCTCCAAAGCTTTAGACATTATAATGCTTTCGTGTTGCGTCGTTGAATAACAAAATATGATTGAGGTGAAGTGAATAGTAATTGTATTTATATCCTTTTACTTGGGTACATATAATATCATAGGGAGAACTGATGTAAAATTTCCCAATAGTCTATATTGATCATTCGTTTGTTGAGTCGTATCTATTCGTAAATAAGAGTATGGTTTCTTTGTCGCATCTTCAAAAGCCTCTTGTACATATTTTATTTTTGATGGAAAACATTGTCGAGCCAAATAGGAAATAGAAGAAGCATCTCTAGGGTTTTTAAAAAGAAAAAAATAATGACTATTCAAGGAAATTGTACGATTTCCTTTTAAAAACAGATTCTGAACAATAAAAAACACACTTATGTTCAAATGATGGCTATGTTTTGTATACAAAGCATTAGCATCGGCTTTACCAGAAACTTCATCCATGAGATCATCAATTATCAGCCATCGATTTTTACCATCTCTGGGAAAACTCACTGTTATATCTATCATGCCTTCATGAAAAATCACTCCTGATACATCATCAAAGGCTTTTTGGTAGGCTCCATAACAGTAGTGAATCTCTGTTGGTGGAGGGTGTGCTATAGTCTGACTAGCTTCAATCATTCGAAAAATCGCTTGCGTCTTTCCCGATCCAGTTGGTCCTGCAATCATTGCTGTAAAAGGAGATCGCATCGTCGGGTCATAATCTTCAGGTTTCCCATTCATCATAAAAAGATGTTCATCAATCAACAGTAGTTTCATTTATGATTCCAACAGGAGAGTTTCTCGCTTTTTGTATTTTTTCCATAGCTTCTTCATACATACTAAACTCAGTAACACCTCCAAAAGTGGAAAGCCCTACGACA
Source organism: Cryptosula pallasiana (assembly GCA_945261195.1). Classification (NCBI taxonomy): domain Eukaryota; kingdom Metazoa; phylum Bryozoa; class Gymnolaemata; order Cheilostomatida; family Cryptosulidae; genus Cryptosula; species Cryptosula pallasiana. The sequence goes on along the minus strand of OX183131.1, from coordinate 2,415,304 downwards.
AATACCAAAATTATCATAATTATCAACGCTTTACGCTTCATACTCGGTAAAACATCTATCATATCACGTTCAATACCATCAATAGTATCAACTTCATTCATCGGTCTCATCTCAACATCATCCTCTGTCGACATCTTAACTTCCAATAACCATACAATCTTATCACGTTTTCATTTATATACAATGTTAAAACTATCAAAAAAATCAAATGCCATCCATGCAAAATCTATATGCCATATAAGTTCAAAATAAGTAAAAAAATAATCAAAAACTCAAATGCCACTTAAATGCCACTCAAATGCCACTCAAGTACCCCTCAAATGAAATACAATATAAACTCGGCGAATTCATCCAACATCGTAACCCATTGCATAACCTCCAAGGTCTAATCCACAAAAAAACACTTGGTAGGGAGATCTGCTCATATATTACTACTCAGATCCAATTGAAGTAACTGCTGATAACTAAAGGAATAACATGTACTACGGCATACAGAGTGAACAAGGTGTGTGTAGATTATTACTCAGTCTCATTACACTACTATTACTAAGAATTATTGTAGGTGTTGGATAAAGGATTAAGCAGTAATGTATTAGCAAGCATTAGCAATAAACATAGACTTTTCAACAATGACATTAACCAAAAAAATAGTATAACAAAGTCATGTTTGAGATAATAAGTTGTTGCTAAGATGTTTGAATTAACAACTAGGTAGCTAAAATAAGTTTTTCATGAGGATCTCTTGACAGTTGTGATTCCTTGAGTGATGAGCAGACTTTTAAATCTACTGTAGTTATCTTTTGTTGATCTTATTGAGTCTTTATCAGTTAGTACATCTTGCAACAAATTCTTTGATAGCTTAGCGCTAAGCCATCTTCCCTTGAGTTTTGTCCTGTCAGTATCCAGATCGTATTTTCCAGAATCTCTCAATTCATTGTACATATATCTCCTCTCTCCTCTCTCCTCTCTCTATGTAGATATAAATATACCCATAAATATGTACATAATTAACCATATATACATGAATGTATAGAAAACTAAAAAATCTCTCTCCTCTCTCTCTTTCCTTCTCTCAAGATACCATATGTATGTATGTATGCATTGATTGTCATTACAAGTTGTAGTGCTTTGTATTACTTAGTATTTACTGACTCTAGCTATATTATATAGGAAGATTTTCCCTACTTATCATGTAATCAATGTATATAATCTTATAATGTTTCATTTTTGATCAATATATTTATTCAATGTAGATAAAACTCCTCTCTCCTCTCTCTCTCCTCTCTCCTCTCTCTCTTCTCTCTCCTCTCTCTCAAGATGCCATATGAGTTCGAATTATGTAAAAGAATTATCAAAACTTGAATGCCATACATTCAAAATCTAGCTGTCATATGAGTTCAAATTAAGTAAAAAATAATCAAAACTCATATGCCACTTAAATGCCACTCAAATGCCACTCAAATGCCCCTCAAATAAAATACAATATAAACTCGGCGAATCCATCCAACGTCGTAACCCATTGCATAACCCCAGATTATGACCCCCACAAAAAAACACTTGGTAGGGAGATCTGCTCATATATTACTACTTACGTATTTAATAACGATCTAATGTTAATATAAATTAAATATTTTATTACAGCAAATATATACAAACTATTGTCCAATACAAATAATGAGTTGAATTGTAGATAATTTAGTAACCATGTCATGAGGTGCTGTTGGCAGTTGTAGCAACCAGTCGATCGATCTCAAACTATTAGCATGGTGTTGGTCTCAGCATATGGATGAAAAGTTTGTCGAGCTGTCCTTTGGATTGTATCAAATGAGCTCTCGGATAGACAGTGGTGTCGTTGGACGATGAGTGAAAATAGCGGTAATTGCTGTCATTTTTGTTCTTTTGTTGTTTTCTATGCTGCAGTTGACTTTTACTCTCAAACTTAATTGATTCCAAAGTTTTTTCAGCAACTTTGATGCTTTCGGAATTCCATCCCAAAATCTTAGGTTTAAAACGTCCATAACTTTACCCGGTATCTGTTTGGTTTTCATAGCACTCCAATGTCTGGCTATCAGCCTATCCCATTCTTCATCATGAAAAATTGGTGGTTCACTATCATTGATGATACTTAGAGATGACATTCGACTAGGTATTCCAAACTTTGACTCAGTCATTTTTTGCCCTTCATCCTCTTTTTCTTTTTCATCATTATCATCATAATCATCATCTTCTTCCTCCACTTCTTCAATCCTCAATGCTTTGTCATCTTAATTTTCCATCGATTGACCATCCTCATCTTCTTCAACAGCAAGTTCCACAATTGAACCTCCATTTTCGGCTATTTCACTGACATCTAGTCCTGCACCTTCCACAACAACTTTTATCTGATTAACTGGTTCATCCGGTATTCGAAAACAAATAAAATTTTCTTTGAACCATTTCTAATCGACTTGAACTTGAGTGATAATCTGAGTCTTGCTTCAAAAAAATATTATAGCTCGAAATAAACTCGCTCTGAGTTGTACACTCTGCACAAAGTGCAACAAAAACTGTTCTCCAACATGATTATTTATTATTTAAAAACTTACCAATCATTAAGAGCTTTAGTATTTTCAGCATATGGTGAAACTTGAGGAGCAACTGTTTTTTCTTTTGCTAATCTGTAAATAGACAAAATACTATTAAAATCTAAAAAAAATCAAACTAAAAGCATGAAGTAACAAAAACGAATCAACTAAATATATTACTAATGATACCCCAATTGTTGTCTCTCTGACAAAAAAGTAATTTTGACAACGCAAAACTTTGTCTTGAGAGCAAACCAGCTGGGCTCTTGGAGTACATCTTCTCCACAACACAAACTACCTAAACATTATTAATATAAAAACTAATTAAGACCCTCTCATTGTCTTTCTGAGAAAAAAAGGTAATTTTGATCAAGGAGTGCATCTCCACAGAGCGAACTACATAAGAACAATTAATAATAAATGATTAGAACATGGAAGCTGTCTCTCTGACAAAAAAAAGGTTATTTTGCCAAACAACAAAGACATCCTAGTTTTTGTTGTTTGACAAAATTACCTTCTTGAGATTTAACCGACTGGGCTCTCGGAGTACATCTTCTCCGCAACGCGAACTATCTAAGTACAATTAATAACAAATAATTACAAGCAACTTGTTGTCTTTCTGGCAAAAAACGAATATTTGTCAAACAACAAAAAACCCGTAGTCTTGAAAGTAAACCACTTGGATTCAGGGAGTACTCCTCCACAGCATAACGACTTGATTTTGTCAACTGCTGTTAAATAATTATTTATTATTTCTTACCTTATCACTGCAAGTCCTCTTAGCAGTGACGACTTTTTGTTGTCACGATAAGCTCGTTCACGGGCACAGATTAGTTTCAGCAGAGTAGAGTCGATATATTGGGGCTTATCTTCTCTGGTTTTGAATGTGTGTACTGGACAATGTTCATCTAGTATCGATGTTATAATAAAATTCATTGTCTGAGTTTTGCTGTCTACACACGGCGCATTCATTACTTCTGACCAGTTCTGCCTTGCTATATAGGATAACACTAAGGATTTAGAATTAGGAGTTATCCTATGCCGCGTGACACTGATAAACTTGCGCTTGCTGACTGGTGCAGGGCCTAGATAGATTCCACAGTGATCACCTTTGTTACCTATAAGGGGTGGTAGTTCTATAGGTTTCGGGTATTTGTCAATATCTGTAATGATCTGATCAAGAATGGCATCTTGGCGGGTTGGCAAATCTACACCACAGGTAAGTTTGAACTGAGCACAGAAAAAATCTAGTGGAGTTCTATTAAAATCACCTACTAACAAAATCTTGGCATTAGAGAATTTACAGATCATGCATGACACATTTCAACCAATAACAAAGATATAATGAGAATAGTCCAATCAATGAGTATAATTGCTGAGGTGCTCCTCCCACTGTGCTGGCATGTAGGCGGAGCCTTTACCTTTTACCTAGCAGGGGTCTCTGTTAGCTACCTTGTCTATGATCTACACATGTTCGATTTTGTCTGCTTACATTACTGCTTGACTGCACACTAAGTGCATGCTGGTTATTCGCTATACAGCTAATACTGGCGATCAACAAATTCTCCCACAATATTTTCCTATAATCTGATTACAATTTATTAGATGAGTGACGATGAAAAAAAATGTGATTACTAAAAAATAAACGTAACAATATAATAGCAATTGGTTTGACTAAACCTTCAATTAAACCAAAGTAACAATTATTATGCTATGCTAAGAAACAATGTTTTTTCATGGCTGGAAACAAACAGACTTAAAGCTATGCCTCACGCTATGTAATTGGCCAGTTCTCTATCAGCCTTACTATGTGCACCAGTACATGAGCGAGCTATATCAATCTGTGTAGCCACTGGCACATTGCAACGATGTATGATGTAGGTATATCGGCAATAAAACATGATGCTCTGTAGCTAAGCCTGTAAGGCTTAATTTGGTTCCTTGAACATAGAACAAAAAAGGAAACACCAGGTAATTAATGGAAGGTATTGTTGCATCAATTATATTATGTGCTATTATGTTAGTTGCTAGTCCAAGTCTATCTCAGTTCATCCTACTTATTCTGTGGTTATTTGAGGACATTTTTGCCGACTGCTCTCTAACTGCGCAGATGTCATTTAATAAATTACTCATATCATGAACACATCAGTCATGTATTCCATGAGATTCTAACTGAAATAGAGCAAGCAAATAACAAATTGAGTTATTTCAATTTATAACGAGACAAAACAAAATTAACTCAAGAAACATCTAACATAAAATATTTTTTTTAAACGGAAAAAGGCAATAGGTAAAGATATACCATTATTGTCAGCATTTCAAACGATTTGTTTCTTTTGATTGGAATGTTGCTTTGAGTTTAAACCACCCTCTACCGCCGGCTGCGACATCAGTTGCTCGGTTTCCCAAGATTTTCCTCCCCCACTTCCACTTCCTGATTTGTCCTTGGAATACTCCAGCTGCCCAGACACACCTTCGCCAAGCTGCTGTGGATGACGGCTTTGTGAATTTTCTGGATTTTTGCGGGTGTTATTGGACTCCACTAAATTACTTTTGGCTCCAGTACATTTTCCCTCTTCAACAAGATTCCCGCTGGCAGTATTTCTATTTTGCTCTATACAGAAATGGTTTTCTTTCATAAAGTTGTTCCATCTGTACTCCCAGTTGAGCACAAAAGTGGAGCAAAGGCAACCAATGTAAATGAGTACAAAGAGCCAGAGTATAGAGGGCACGACAATGAGAGTCACTGACCAATCAATAACTACAACAGAATAATCAAACAAGGTTGATACTTTTGTGATTTTGAACCCTCATTAATTGATTACTTACTAAACTTTTGATCCAAAAGTAATTTATTTCACCTCAAACTATCCTACTCACTCTACTTGTTTTATTGTGTAAAAAGGTGGCATCTTTGATGATTTGAAAATTCCATACTACAAAAGTTGAACACCACCGTATACTACCAAAAATATAATTTATTTTTGTGGCATCAAAACACAAAACGAGTGAGTATATGTGCTACAAAAAGTGGGACTTTAACGTTCAAATACTCTGGAAGCAACTAGCGCAAATTATGCTAGCCAAAGTTGCTCATGATGCGGTTTGACAGAAATCTGTAACCATTCAAGATACGAAACATGGTACAGCATAAGTTAACACTTGGGTTTTAATAATTGGGTAAAGAGAGTGGATGCAATAATGCGGTTGAGCAAGGTTTGGTGAGCGTGATAGTAACATACTTGCTTTCCTTCATTTGTTCCATTATTGCTGTTTTGAAATCAGCAGTAACACCAAAAACCCTCTCCTGTGACACCGTCCTATATCGAGTGAGTCATTCTTAGTACACAAGTTATTGGATTTCAATCAGTTGCTATTAATTAACCGCTGATAAACTACTTTGGTAACTCAAAGTGAAAAGATGACACTATTGAAGCAGTCGTTATATAACAGTGCAAGTTTCAATTAAAATTAGAAGATTTCAAGAGCCAAATATCCATTTATATTTACCCATAGTCAACCAAATGCCTATGACAGGCTTCGGTTAATTGTTTTTCCAATTGCAAATAGATTTTTTTGAGTTTATTGACCTGGCTACAACTTGTTCTGTTTTAACCGGTTGAGACGTGTTGGCGGCGGAGCTGCGATCTACATACACTTCAATATAAATACTAAGTTGATAGACAGGCTCAAAAGTCCAACAGTGTCTGCAGTCTGATAGCTGGTGAGATATCCCTAGATGCCTAAGATGATTCTGTGTTGTGTATATCACCCACCAACCTCTGATAACAGTGCTACTCTAAATTACCTAAAAAGTGTACTGTTAAATTGAGTTTAAAAAAACCTAATGCTAAATTCATGATGATAGGAGATGTTAATAGTGTGGTAGATTTTGATGCACACTAGTAGTGAACAGGTCGTTTACTCTAAAACCTTGCGAGACAATGCGCTAGACTTTTACCCACAACGTTCGGTTAACAGCTGTTTGGGTGGAAAGTCCTGCTGTGCCGGTGGCATAGTGAACAGGGCCGGTAGTGACCCCTGCAGGGCCGGTAGTGCCCCCTACTGACCCGGTATAGCTGTACCGGGTAGGCACAAGATGGCCGACATGGATGAGGATCCTCAAAAGTATGTAGGAACTCAGTCAAAGTCGAGAACAGGAAGTACCTACCCTTAGATTGCCAACTTCATGGTTCCAACTCTATATACAGCCTGGGAGCCTTGCAGGACTACTGATTGGACAATAAGGAGAAAGGACTCCGCCCTTAGCCACTTGGCACCTCCCCTAGTAGTAATATATGAGCAGATCTCCCTACCAAGTGTTTTTTTGTGGATTAGACCTTGGAGGTTATGCAATGGGTTACGACGTTGGATGAATTCGCCGAGTTTATATTGTATTTCATTTGAGGGGTACTTGAGTGGCATTTGAGTGGCATTTAAGTGGCATTTGAGTTTTTGATTATTTTTTTACTTATTTTGAACTTATATGGCATATAGATTTTGCATGTATGGCATTTGATTTTTTTGATAGTTTTAACATTGTATATAAATGAAAACGTGATAAGATTGTATGGTTATTGGAAGTTAAGATGTCGACAGAGGATGATGTTGAGATGAGACCGATGAATGAAGTTGATACTATTGATGGTACTGAACGTGATATGATAGATGTTTTACCGAGTATGAAGCGTAAAGCGTTGATAATTATGATAATTTTGGTATTTGTCGTAGGGCTTTCCACTTTTGGAGGTGTTACTGAGTTTAGTATGTATGAAGAAGCTATGGAAAAAATACAAAAAGCGAGAAACTCTCCTGTTGGAACCATAAATGAAACTACTGTTGATTGATGAACATCTTTTTATGATGAATGGGAAACCTGAAGATTATGACCCGAGGATGCGATCTCCTTTTACAGCAATGATTGCAGGACCAACTGGATCGGGAAAGACGCAAGCGATTTTTTTGAATGATTGAAGCTAGTCAGACTATAGCACACCCTCCACCAACAGAGATTCACTACTGTTATGGAGCCTACCAAAAAGCCTTTGATGATGTATCAGGAGTGATTTTTCATGAAGGCATGATAGATATAACAGTGAGTTTTCCCAGAGATGGTAAAAATCGATGGCTGATAATTGATGATCTCATGGATGAAGTTTCTGGTAAAGCCGATGCTAATGCTTTGTATACAAAACATAGTCATCATTTGAACATAAGTGTGTTTTTTATTGTTCAGAATCTGTTTTTAAAAGGAAATCGTACAATTTCCTTGAATAGTCATTAATTTTTTCTTTTTAAAAACCCTAGAGATGCTTCTTCTATTTCCTATTTGGCTCGACAATGTTTTCCATCAAAAATAAAATATGTACAAGAGGCTTTTGAAGACGCGACAAAGAAACCATACTCTTATTTACGAATAGATACGACTCAACAAACGAATGATCAACATAGACTATTGGGAAATTTTACATCAGTTCTTCCTATGATATTATAATGTACCCAAGTAAAAGGATATAAATACAATTACTATTCACTTCACCTCAATCATATTTTGTTATTCAACGACGCAACACGAAAGCATTATAATGTCTAAAGCTTTGGAGAAAAAATTAACAAAAAATGCAGCTGTGTTGTTATCGCTCAACAATACAACCTTTGCTATTCAAAAGTCTGTTATAGCCAAAGCCAAAAAGGAGTTTATTATGACTCTAATGGAATGCGCTAAAGCTATTATAAATGGAACGATACCATTGACATCATCTCAGTATAATGAGTTGCAGCGAAACGTGAAGGATATTAGCGCTTTAGTAAGAAAATCAACGTTAGATGATAAGAAAGCTGTATTGCAAAAAGGAGGATTTTTAGGCGCTCTACTAGGACCTATCATCAGCAATATAGTTCCTGGGTTACTTAAAAGTGTGCTAGGCGGAGGGAGAAGATAAAGATGAAACTCTCAACACGAATGATGCGAAATAGAATGGCGATTTTAGCTCTGGATGATCTGAGTAAGAAAGGAAAAATCGCTATAGTCGAAAAGGCTAACTCAGATTTGTTTCAATCATTGATAGAAAGTGTTAAAAATATTATATTAGGTAATGTTCCTCTTGATTCTGAGCAGTTTATTGAGTTGCAGCGTTACAAGAAGGAGCTACATAAACTTAGTGGTAGAGGGAGAGTTGATGATAAGCGTAAAATTTTGATTCAGAGTGGTAGAGGGAATCTTTTGGATGCTATTATAACACCTATTGTATCTGTTTTATCATCAATAAAAAGATGAATCGACAGCCTTTAACATTCTCCAGACGTAATTTTATACTCACTGAAGATGAATACTATAGATTAACAGAAAGAAAGGATGATAAAACAGTGGTAAAGGAAGAGAAAACCAGACCTCCATTGTATTATAATCCTATGGAAGCTATAACAGTGAGAAATATGAAGCGAAAGCGAAATGATCTACTGGAAACGGCTTATGATTCTGACTTATCCTCATACGAAAAGTTAGATGAAAATGTTGAAAACCTACGTAGGTATTTGTCTGATGTCAAAAAGATTAAAAATAACCAAAACCAGACACAAAAGGATAGTTGGAATCTCATTAAGAAAAAAAAGACAGAGTCTACTTTTCCTTTGGCCAATAGCACAGTTATTGATAATAAACCTAATGTCTTTTCACCAAATGTTGATAAAGACAATGAGTTAGAATCAGTGAAAGTGGTTGATGATGATGATGATATTGGGATGGAACTAATAAAAGGAAGGTTGTTTGATACTGAAGACACAACCTTACTAGGAAGTACATTTCTTACTGATGGAGAAGATGAGCATGATAGTGAAAGCGAAAATTTAAAAGATTTTGAAAAAAAAGCAGCTGAATTAACAAAAAAAAAGAGTGATCAAACGATCGCTGTCAGAATGTTGAATAATCTGAGTAAAATTGGTAGATTCGACTCGGAGAAGAACAGACTGAAAATTGGAGAACATTGGTTGAATCCTAGGACTTCCAAAACTTTACTACGAGACGTTCTAACCGAAGGAGGTAAAATACAATCGGGAAATACCAATTACAGTAGATTTAAAAGCCTGCTAACTGATGAAGGAATCACAACTGTCAGAAAATCCCCGCATCGAACACGTACTCAGAAGAAAAAGTTGGTCGTTCCCGGTACTAATTCATGGACATCGACACGCTAAAAGAGTTGTATTACAATCCTGCATTACATACATCTCTACGAGGAGCTAGAGCTTTACTGAAAGCTCGTAGAAAACGAGAGGGAGAAAAAAGAATCCGTGAATGGTTGAGTGGTGAGGATGCCTACACGTTACATAAAAAAGTTGTAACCAAGTTTAAGCGTCGTCCTACAATTGTAGCTGGAATAGGGGAGCAGCTACAGGTAGATTTGATGGATGTTCGATCTCGAAGAGATGAAAATAATAATACAGCATTTTTACTGACTGCTATTGATTCTTTATCTAGAAAAGGTTGGGCTGTGCCGCTCATCAACAAATCAGGACCGGTAGTAGCAAGAGGATTGAGAAGAATACTAGAAGGGGAAAACTATAAAGCTTTACAATCCGATAAAGGTAAAGAGTTTGACAACGTCAATGTCAAGACTCTGCTGGCGGAAAAAAAGATCAAGCGCTTTACAACCGAAAATGAAACGATAAAGGCATCAATGGTGGAGCGTTTTAACAGAACTTTAAAAGAGAAGATATATAGATATTTGACATATAAAGATGACGATAGATACATTGATGTTTTACCAGAAATGGTTAATGCATACAACAACACAATTCATGGTGCTATAGGTATGAGACCAAATGATGTGAATTTTCAAAATCAAGAACTTGTATGGAATCGTGTGTATGAAGGAGGTGAACATAGTTTAACTCAAGAAGCAAAACTAAAGGTTGGGGATTATGTGAGAATAAGTAAGGCAAGAGGAGTGTTTGAAAGAGGATACACCCCGAATTGGACGATTGAGATTTTTATAATCACCGATGTACTTATTGATGAAAAACCTGTTGTATATAGGGTGAAAGATTTAGCTGAGGAGATGATTGATGGTACCTTTTACGAAAAAGAGTTGCAAAAAGTAAAAAAACCCACGATTTTCAGAATTGAAAAGATACTGGGAAGAAGAATGAGCAGAGGTAAAAGACAGATTCTGGTTAAGTGGTTAGGTTATGGAGAAAAGTTCAATGAGTGGGTAGATGAATAGTTTATAAGGAAACAACGCTTGATATAATCATCATACGTTGGGAAAATGTCGATGCTGATAACTTTACCCTCAAACTCTAGTGGTGAAGAGTTTCCTGATAATAACAATTCCGAATTTACAGTGAGACTGTATAAATATTTGGTTATCAATGGCGGTAAATGGGAGATAGCTCTGCTAGATATGACTTATTCTAATAATTGGAAAAATGTTACCGAAGGGAAAATATATCTAGAAAAGACTAATGTCTCCGGTAAAAGCGAAAAGTCCTTCATCCTAATCGGTAATGGAAGATATGATAGTATAGAGGAGTTGGAGGAGATTATACGAAAGAGAATGAATGAAATGGATTTAGACAAGAAATTCGCCATCTCCTACAACAAGATCACCAACACCGCTTTACTAACTAACAGTGATCCTGATACTGCCATAAGCTTTTCCAAAGATATAGCATATATTTTTGGATTTGAATCAAAAACTACATACCCTCGTGGTAGATACAATAATATCACACCCCCTGATATAAATTCCGGTTTAACATCCCTGTATGTTTATTCCAACATTGTTGATAATAGAATGGTAGGAGATACGAATGTACCTTTATTGAGAGTAGTTCCAGTTCAAGGAAAGAAGAATAGTGTTGTGTATCAAGAATTTAAAAATCCTCACTATGTTGACGCTTCATCACTAAATAGTGATATGATTAAAGTACTTATAACGAGTGACGACGGTCAACGAATACCATTTGATGGTGGAAAGATTGTATTGACGGTTCACTATAGAGAGAAAGAATTATAATGAGTTTGGTACGATACACCCCTGAGGATTCAAAAGATTTTTTTGATGAGTACTACAAGATGCAAGCTGGAAATGGAATTGGAGTGTATAGTGGACGACGAGTGATGCCTAATATGAGAGGAAATGGACTTGGTAGTATTTTTTCAAGTTTACTTAAATCTGCAGCACCAATGCTGAAAAGAGGAGCAATTAATTTGGGGAAAAGAGCATTGTCTGTAGGTGGAAATGTAGCGCGTGATGTCATCGATGGTCAAAGTTTTGCAGCGTCAGCAAAGAAGAGGGGATTGGCAGAGTTGAATGATCTGGGGGGAGATGTGCTCAATGCAGTCCGTCCAGATAGAATGAAAAGGAGAAAAACAAGAGGTGGAAAGAAGAGGAGAGGTGTTGGTAATCGTGGTATATTTTAATAGCAGTAGAATCCGGTATAAAGACAGCTGAGCTTGATATCTATATTCATTAAGCGGTAACGCTTCAAGCATTCATCACTCGCAAAAGATGGCTAGCCTAAATGGAACAACAGGTAATAAGTTGGAAGGTTCTTCCTACAACATAAATCCAACGTTGGATGTATTTGCTACGGAACCAACAAACATATCGGTAGAAAGATCGGAATATGTTGTCATCAGACCTGATAGGTTAGATCCTTATGGTAGTATTGAGTTAACCTTGTCAGGGAGCACTGAACATTACACAGATCTTTACAACTCGTTTCTGCAAGTTGAAGCCACGGTTGTTCAAGATGATGGAGCCAATATTGCAGGTAATGATAATGATGCGGTTGTGTGGATGGGGGATTCAATGCATGCATTATTCAGTGAGTTGAAAATGTCGATAGAAGGAACCACCGTTGAATACGCTAACAACTACGGTTTACGCTCCTACTTTTCACAACTACTCGAAAACAGTGCAGAAAGAAAGAAATATCAAGGTAAGATGGAAGGATGGTTGTATGATGATTCAACTAGCAAAGACGGTACTGATCACAAAACCGCTGATAAGAAAAACAGGAGAGCTCTAATCATAGGTGGAAAGACAATAGAATTAACTGGAAAACCTCATCTCGCATTATTTCAGCAGAAAAAAACTAATAATACCAGGTCCTACTATGCAGCTGGAGTTTGAGCGTGCCTCTGCCAAACTAGCTTTGTTTGCTGCGAATGAGTCGCCTGCAGGAGGGGCGAAGATTAGAATTGATAAATTTGAACTTCATCTTTGTAAAGTTAAGGTGAATCCTACAATACAAAACTCCCAACTCAGTTTGGCATTGGAAGGTCACAACTACATTTATCCTGTTGATCGAAAACGGATAAAACTATATGGAATTCGTGCTGGTGTTGCGCAGATCGACATCACTTTGGAAGAAAACAAACAAAAACCTAAACAAATTTATTTAGGTTTAGTTAATCACAACGCAATGAACGGACGTTTCGCCTTGAATCCATATAGAATGCAGCATGCTAGTGTTGATAGTATTGTATTGAGAGTTGGTGATTGTCCAATTGGAAGGAGATTTGAACCAAATTATGCTAGAGGAATTTTTGGAAGAGAATATCATCAGTTTCTACACGCTACCGGAACTTTGCTTGAAGGCGATAGTCTCGGTATTACGAAAGAACAATACCTTGATGGTACTACACTTTATGGATTTGATTTGACTGGTGATTTTCTTAAAGAAGGTTTTCACTCTATGAAAAATGTCACAACAAGTGTGGAAATTCGTTTTAGCGCTAACACGACGGATGGATTATCCCTGGTAGCATACTTTGTAAAAGACGGTGTGTTGGAGATGGATAGCATTCTTCAATTAACTATCGGAGGTGACGCAGTGCTTTAAACAGAAAGTTACAGATGAATACCATACAAATTCATTCGATCTTATCTTCAGGCGTTTTATGTCAAAGCGTAGGGATTCATGTTGGAGCTAGAGAACAGTTTTGGAAGCAAATTTGCAATTTTCCAACAGGATGTTTCGTATTCAACACCCATTATTCTCATCAACCCGGAGAGCCTTGGTTGGCTGTGTACGCTAATGATTCGGAGGTGGATTTTTTTGACTCGTTTGGACGTTCTGTTTCCTTTTATCCGGATGTAAATGAAATACTACGTATTCATGGAGGATATGAAACACTACGAAGTAATGAAACACAACTACAAAATTTTTTGTCAACTGTATGTGGCGACTATTGTGTATACTTTTGTTTACTGAGAAGTAGAGGATGGAGTATGGATGAAATTGTTAGAAGTTTACGAGACATAGGAGATAGTGAGATGAGAGATCACTCAATACGGAGATTTATCATACAGACCTATCCTAACTTCGAGTTCATAGAAGATAATACAGTAGAAGGAATAGATGGTGTACATATACAAGGAACTAATTTACTAAGTAAATTGTTAAAATAAATTATTATAATTGATTTTTATTTGATATAACAAATATAATGAATAAAATACAACTTATCTCATTATTTGTGCTAAACACTACAGAACCTATAAAAACTATTATTTTGTAATGTTTCAAGCAAGAAGTAAATAAGATCTTCTCATTTTCTTCCTCAGGAGCGCTCTTTAGTTATATCTAAAAGACATAGTAACTAATGACTCTATCATACATAGTTATATGAATTAATTTTACAAAAATACTTCAGATCTTTCTTTAAATAGATATGAAACTTACCATCATAGAAGACGAGTCACATCCTTTGTGTTATCGATTAAGACTCTGATATGCTGTTCTGGACAATTCTCTTTTTCATTTTCATCAAAGTAGGAGAGACAGGTGTGCTGCAGCGAAGTATCAAACAGTTCTGAGACTTGAATGAAAGCTTGAAGAGCTGAGAGTAGAATGATGTCGTAGGAAATCATGTTGTTCGTATTTTGTTTCAGTCCTCTGAATACGATTACACCACTTTTTTCCGCCACCACAGATGAAGCTATTTGAGCAGGGATGCTAAGATCTCCAATCAATAGCTCTCCTTTCACCATACATCTGTAATTAGCCACTATAACATCAGCAGTCTTGTTCCAACGAGTATCACATTTTCTTAGCATTCCAGGATTCTCATAAGCTATAACACTTCCTGTCGGAAAATCGTGTAGGTGAGCAACACTGAAATAAGCCTGTATTTGTCTCAAACTCTTGCCATACAATGAGTTGAATGGATCGTTGATCTTTCGATTACATCCATGAGATTCAGCAGTACGAAAAATCGCATCTCCTGTCTTTCCTTCTCCCATATAAATTAAAACAATTGGACGTGTTTGCTTAGCTTTATTAACAAGCAGTCCTATTTCGGTTGAAACATCACTCTTCACCCGAGTTATCTTCTTATCCTTTCGGTAGTTGTAAATCATGGTGCACTTTGATTCATCACGAAATTCAACAGACAACACCTCCATAACTGTTGGTACTGGTAGTATTCGGATTTCCATGGATTCTTCAAGTTTTTCTAGACTATCTGGAGAGAGAGAGTTTATTAACCCAGCGCTCTTGTAGGTGAGAGTGGTTAGTTCATTACTTCCAGCATCTTGAAAGGGTATTCTGGTGTGACAAAAAAGCGTTTCATCTCCAACATCCGTCAAAACTAGTTTTTTGCACTTCGAGCCGGTTTCATTATCATCTTTTGTCAAATCAATAAAAGATCGTTTCCTCATCGATGTTCTTTTCGAAGACAGCTTGTTAGTAGGAGATGTGAATGAAGTAAAATCTTGTTGGGATTCTGGTTCATCAACCACCAATTGACTTTCTGCCATATCAAAGATAGGAGAAGGTGATGGGGAAAGGGTTTGCTGGGATCCTGCTTCTTCATTCATCGGTTGACTTCCTTCGTCTTGAGTATTCATTCTAAAAAAACAAAACATTTTGTTTAATTTTTCGTAATTAATTTTAAAAGATCATAAAGGTCATAAACCTTCAGCTAGTAGCGTTAGCTAACAAAAAATAAATATTTTTACTCTTACCTTTATAAAGAAGATGAGCTCCTATTTGTTGCAATGAAAGATTTAGTAGATGTTGCTTCTCCGCTAGCCGTTGTAGAACTGGATGCTTTCTGTGTGAAAACAGTGGCTCTTAAATAGGTAAAGTTGCACTGATTAAATCCTATGAATCAACATTTTTTCACGCGAATACAACCTAATGCTTTCGCGGGAATAAATAATTTATTTTCACGCGAATGGAAACCGTTGCTTTCGCGGGAATAACAATTTTATTTGCACACGAATACAAACCAATGCTTTCGCGGGAATAAATAATTTTGTTTCACGCGAATAGAAACTGTTGCTTTCGCGGGAATGAATACTTTATTTTCACGCGAATACAAACCAATGCTTTCGCGGGAATAAACATTTAATTTTCACGCGAATGGAAACTGTTGCTTTCGCGGGAATGAATACTTTATTTTCACGCGAATACAAACCATTGCTTTCGCGGGAATAAATATTTTATTTTCACGCGAATACAAACCAATGTTTTCGCGGGAATAAATAATTTATTTTCACGCGAATGGAAACCGTTGCTTTCGCGGGAATAAACATTTTATTTTCACGCGAATAGAAACCAATGTTTTCGCGGGAATAAATAATTTATTTTCACGCGAATGGAAACCGTTGCTTTCGCGGGAATAAACATTTTATTTTCACGCGAATACAAACCAATGTTTTCGCGGGAATAAATAAATTATTTTCACACGAATGGAAACCGTTGCTTTCGCGGGAACAAACATTTTATTTTCACGCGAATATAAACCAATGTTTTCGCGGGAATAAATAATTTATTTTCACGCGAATACAAACCAATGTTTTCGCGGGAATAAATAATTTATTTTCACGCGAATACAAACCAATGCTTTCGCGGGAATAAACATTTCATTTTCACGCGAATACAAACCAATGTTTTCGCGGGAATAAATAATTTATTTTCACGCGAATACAAACCAATGCTTTCGCGGGAATAAACATTTTATTTTCACGCGAATACAAACCAATGTTTTCGCGGGAATAAATAATTTTATTTTCACGCGAATGGAAACCATTGCTTTCGCGGGAATAAAAATTTTATTTTCACGCGAATACAAACCAATGCTTTCGCGGGAATATATACTTTATTTTCACGCGAATGGAAACCGTTGCTTTCGCGGGAATGAAATTTTTTATTTTCACGCGAATAAAACAGGGATATTTCACGCGAATAACACTATTCTGATAGAGTTTTCGCGTGAGTGTTTTTAATGGCTATAAGCTAAATGAGTAGGAGTGGCTTATACTATATAAGAACAGCTCTCTCTGCATAGAAATCATTCTCTCCAGCAATAAAACATCGACTACTACAGCTGATTTCATCAACTACTACAACTGATTCATCAACTGCTACAACTGATTTCATCAACTACTACAGCTGATTTCTTGGTGATAAGGTAAGAATTAATAGAAAAATTACTTAATAAAAGTTAAAATGTAATTATTTTACAACACTGTTTAATCATCATATACTAATACTTAACATTTTATTTTAGTTCATTATGAGTTCAAAAAGATACACAATCAAAGACTACCTTCCAAAGATATGTCATAGCTATATTAAAGAAAATGTTGAAGTACAGGAAAAGATTGGATATCGCTTGACATTACAAGCTATATTATTATGTATGACACAGCATTTGCTAACTGTAGCTTCTTTACATGGAGAACTTTCACCGATACAATACCGACCATACACTACACATAAATACGTTGACAATTCAGTAGAAATATTTAAGCTTATGACTAAAAACAATTTTCAAACAGTTGTAAAAATGTCAAAAACTGTCAGTATTAATGATTACTTAAAGAAAATTCAAAGAAAAGTGTGGAATAAAGAGCTCACTCAAAAATTGATTTCAATACAATGGACTACTGAATTATTATATCATTTTCAATCAGATATATGTAGATACATACAAACGGATGAAAATCTCTCATCATCCATTTTTTCATTTGAAATGATATTGGAACTATTTCAAGCTTACAATATTTAGTATGTTCTCTTTATGTATCCCTACTTATTATACAATAAATGTATATATTCACATATTGTTTCATTTTTAATCAATGTATTTATTCAATGTAGATGTATCTCCTCTCTCCTCTCTCTCCTCTTTTCCTCTCTCCTTTCTCTCAAGATGCCATATGAGTTCGAGTTATGTAAAAAAATTATCAAAACTTAAATGCCATACATTCAAAATCTAGATGCCATATGAGTTCAAATCAAGTAAAAACATAATCAAAACTCAAATGCCACTTAAATGCCATTCAAATGCCACTCAAATACCCCTCAAGTAAAATACAATATAAACTCGGCGAATTCATCCAACGCCGTAACCCATTGTCTCAACTCCAAGATCAAATCCACAAAAAAACACTTGGTAGGGAGATCTGCTCATATATTACTACTTCCCCTAATTAACCGTACTGCATTGTTGATTGGATACTTATTTATATAATCTATTGTATTGGCTAATCTGTTTCCTGTGCTATGATTGTTATATGTTTTATACTTGTTAGTTCTCCTATAAAAGGAGAGCACACTGTCTTACTCCTGGCATTCATTCTCATGTTGCCAACCCTAGAGGAATAATTACCCTCAGGACTATCATAGAGAATATAGCCACTTATACAAGCACTACGCTGTACTGTTTGTTTGAGCCATGGGCTCTTGCTTTACCGGGTAATTCAATTACCCTGCACAGTTGTCACTGTCATTCAGCACAGTGTCCCCTCTGGAGAGAGGTACAATACTCGAGACTAGTGGATGTCCGTGGTAAACAGACCGGAATCAATTACAATAGGATGTCCCTGGAATTTTTATGTAATCAACTTAATATGAAATGTTGTCTCAATTTTTGTACCCGTGGTGATGCTGTTTTGGATAAAATTGTTACAGACATTGATAGTTACACTGCCCCGGAGGTCCTGCCACCATTGATAGGTAGTGAGGATGACCAATGTGCAGTGTATATGCAAGGTGCAGTTGTGAAGCAGCATCAGTACTACAAAGTGACACGGCGTAAAGTAACTCCCGCATCAAGACAACTGGTGCTGTCAGAATCAGCAAAACAAGACTGGTTAAAGGTAACTAATGCCAATAATGTCGACGCAAAAGCAGAGGTTTTCCATAATATCGTAAACACCATACTAGACAAACACGGTCCATATGTTACATACAAAACACAAATGGACAAACCAAATTTTGTCGACCCCACACTCAATAAACTGATGAATATACATGCTAGACACTTTAAGATAAGAGGTAAAAACAAATCTAAGAAATTTTTCGGCAAGCTCTGCCAGGTGATGTTGCATAGGAAGTCAGAGGTTACTTCCACTCGAAGCAGCAGAATGCCACATCTTCAAAAGCTCTGTGGAATTTATCCAGGAAATACAGGGGAAATCTCTAGAGCATTAATCAAAATTCTATCTAAAAAAGGACACGTGGGTTACCACAGACAAAACAGAACAAAACTTGCACCTTGGTTTTGGTTGGTCTACCTTTACTATCTAGCCATGCCAAATATGTCGATTGTGAGACATGCTGATGATAAGACTCTATACATGACCATCAAGGGAAGACAACTCAGTCCAGCCAACTAGTAGCGTTTGCCAGCATTCATCAGGGAATACGTGTCTTGTATTTACACTAAAAGGTTGAAAGTTGGGGTACACATGAGATGGGATGACACTTGCCTGTAGAGTTTTCACTGGGCTAGGTGATGGAGGGAGCTGTAACAGCGGAAGGAAGTGTAGAAAATTACTTTGCTGCTGGGTGATTTGGCTAAGACAGCTAATGGAAACTTGTATAGCATCACTTGAAATGATGATCTATTTAAGGGATTCAGTAGCTTCCAACTTCAGAATTTTAAAACTGTAATTGCCATGAAACTTTCAGCTATTTGATTACCTGCGCTAATAATAACTTTGCTAGAAATACAGTTTGCTTTTTTTAATTTTCTAGTATAATAGGAGCAGATCCGCATAAACTAAATGTGAAACTTAGGAATGTGGGGAAAAATGTGAAAGTTTGATAAATGTGAATGTATAGTATAACGGGATGATTCTACAGTAAGAAATTGGTGAAAATGTGAAGGTTTGTTATGTAAATCTTTGTAAAGTTTTACAAGTTATGCTTTGAGGTAGTTTGTAAAGTTTGTTGTTAAGACTGCACTTATTAGAAACGTGAAGTGAAATGTGGAAAGGTTGTGAAAAGGAATTTTTTTAGTTTGGGGAAAATGTGTAAGAGTTTATTTTGTTCTAGATTGTTAGTACATTGCCTATATAGGAATTTTTGCGCGACATAACTTTTCTGCACGAGAAAATTGACTATGTTATATAGGAGTTTTTCAGAGAAAAAAGGTCTTTGCACGAAAATTAGACTATATTATATAGGAATTTTCAGGGGACGAAACTTTTTTCTGCATGTAGAAACTTGATTATAGTATCTAGGGATTTTTACACAAGTATTATCATTGGCAGTAGGGATAGGTCAGTCGGTACAACTTTAGTTATACAGGAGCTACGGTTTTTAGACAGAAAGCATCCACTACAGAAACAGGATCTGAAGGAGCAACCATCTACTTTAACGAATATGATTCACAGCAATAAGGCACGAATTAATTGAATTAACTGAATAATTATTTTACACTAGTTGAAGAACTGAACTAGTAGTGATGGAGAAAGGGATTTCCCCTTGAGTCTGAAAAGTTTGCTCTCAAGGCTGCAAAGTGTTTGAGAACTGACAAAATGAGTTTTAACTGAGAGTAAACTAGATTCTACTTATTTATTATGAGTAGTAGTTATGTAGCTTGCGCCAAAAAGTGACTTCTCCTAGAGTCTAAAAATTTTGTACTGTTTTGAAATTGGACTCGT
This sequence comes from Cryptosula pallasiana, assembly GCA_945261195.1. NCBI lineage: Eukaryota > Metazoa > Bryozoa > Gymnolaemata > Cheilostomatida > Cryptosulidae > Cryptosula > Cryptosula pallasiana. Next base: position 2,394,828 of record OX183131.1, on the reverse strand, counting down.
ACTCCATGTTTGCAAGCACCATTATTAGTATTCATAACTTTTGTTTTCGAGCTACTCATAAAATGTCAACAGACAACAGACAACAGGCAACGGACAAAAGACAACAGACAAAATACAACAGACAACAGACAAAATACAACAGACAACAGACAACAGACAAAAGACAACAGACAGTGATAAAATAGTGGAAAAAATCTTAAGACCCTGACCAAACAATACTTAACCCTCCCTCAAAACTCATTTGATGATCAAATTGAAAAAGGAATTACACATTTTTGCCAGCAGAAGTTGGTTACAACAGCTAAAGATTTTTCGACAGGAAACTAATCAAATGCTAAAAATTTTAAGAAGTAAAACCTCATCAGAGATTGAAAGGTTCCGAGCACCATTATTCCAGCAGCAGAGACAACATCTTTTAAATATTCCCATTGACAAATTTTGTATAAAAAGGAGAAATCGTAAATCATCAAATCCTCACAAGATGCAGAAATTGACAAAAAGCAAAGCATAAAGTGTAGCTTGGACTCTACATTAAGTAATAATTTAGCACATCTTATAAGATTTGAGTTAATTTATTTGTATAATTAGCACTAATTTAGCATAATTTGTATGATTTGATTTATGATTTTTTTTCGTGTTTTGGTTATTGATGTTTTTAGTTATCGCCAAAAGCGTATACCTACTCTCTAATAAAGCTGTACTCATCCAGCACAGATGCTTTCTGTAACAACGAGTAATTTATCAACAAACATCAGAGTGCTAGTCAGTACTTATGCTCCATCCAATATTGAAACAAATTGTACCAACCGGGATGAAAATCATAACTAAGACTGATGTATAAAATAAGAACAAAAATTCCTACAACGAACTAAACTCAAAGTCTAATTAACAACACACAAAATATTAACTCACCGGACATAGATGCCGGAGGCGCTGTACAAACAGTCTATAAGCTGTACAAACAGTCTATAAGCTGTACAAACAGTCTATAAGCTGTACAAACAGTCTAAAAGCTGTACAAACAGTCTATAAGCTGTACAAACAGTCTATAAGCTGTACAAACAGTCTATAAGCTGTACAAACAGTCTATAAGCTGTACAAACAGTATATAAGCTGTACAAACAGTCTATAAAAAAATAAACTCTTAGACATTTCCCCCAACTAACAAAGTTTTTTCACAATATTTTCGCATTTTACTTCACATTTCTAATAAGTACAACAAACCTCACACCTACTCAACATATAACTCGTAGAAAATTCTAAATTTTCTCAATAAAAACCTTCACATTTTCACAAACTTTTCCTGTAGAATCATCCTGTTATAGTATACATTCACATTTATCAAACTTTCACATTTTTCCCAACATTCCTAAGTTTCACATTTAGTTTATGCATATTTGCTCTTATTATATTACTAGCAAATAATGCTTTAATTAAACTAAATTAAATCAAGTTTATAGGACTACGATCATAGTAAAGACTTGAACTGCTGTCGATAGTTAGTAGTTTTTGCAATCAAAAATTTTAACCTGACTGCAATGGGCACTTGCAGCAACAAATAAATTGTTTAGCAAACTTCCATCTTCAGCTTGCTACTGTAATGGGCTTTAGAGCATGGCCACTGCGGTGTAATAACATGCAAGTAACACTTGCTGCTGTTAGCTATTTCATTTTAATCTTATCACCAAGTTTGTTATTGACTACTTAGTCATCGGAATGCACTAGCAAACGTTTGCAAGTTTTTGGATAGACTGGTTGTAGCAGGGGGGATACAGTGAAGCAGATGAGCAGGCGAATTCCCCTTCTACTGAAAGATGACTTGACTATTGAAAATTGTGCGTGCAATTAACTAGTGGTTTATGCTTCCGCTTGTCTGCTTGTGTTCTCGCTAGTTCTATTTTTATCTTCTATTCCTCCTGGTTATTTTTAACCAATCATGTATGCCTATTTTTAACTGTATCGTTTACACATCTTACTTTATAAGTTTGTTGACATTAGCCCAAGGAGGGCAGAACTGTTTGTGCGCTCGTGTTGAGAAATTCACAGGTGCAATGGTATGTACACTGGCATATTAGAGAATAAACTAGTTGATAATAAAACCTGCTTGTCATTAGTCTGGCAGGTTGCCTTACTAGTTAGTCCAGTTCTGCCCGAATTCGGCAGAGCACAGTGCTACCCGGTAGCACCCTTTGGTTGGTAGTAAAGCAGACACTACCTACAGTAGTGCTTTCCTTGACAAGAGTTACCTGGGTACTGCTTGGTACAGCTTGTACTCTGTGTTGCAATATGTGTAGTAGTAGTTGGACAGACAATGGTTTTGCCCTATTGTCTCTGGTACTCTCTCTAGTAGCTGTTTGGTCATGAGCAAATTCTTCACACTACTATGATCATTTTAAGCATTGTTGTGTGAAAATCGCAAACAAAGTCGGTTGAAAGCAATGGTGGCTTTTAAGGAATTAAAAAAGAGGTTTTTATGCAACGATTACAGCCAACCTCCATTGAAAACTAAGAGCAACTTAGAAATCAATAGTTTATTGCCTTGGGCAGCACTTACTTCTGTTGCAGGAGGATCCGTTGCCATAATATCCTTTATTGCAAATACAGTTGAAGCCATCTTCCATTTCTACGCAGTATGCATTTGTATGACAGTTACGTTGGTTGGTAGGGCAACCTTGAAAAACCAAAAGTTGAGAGGCTCAGAGAAGGCTGGCAGGGTGGTAGAGGCAGCAGTTGTGTCAGAACTTGGTAAATTAGGGCATACACAGCAACTTGAATTCGCTATTTGAGTAATCTTGGTGGTAAAGCAAGTCAATTTGATGTTCGTACTTGACATATGAGTGCAACTTACAAACGGTCAAATGCTCAATACAATTACGATTGCTCACAGGTGTGCCCCCACTTTTAATCAATAAAAATGACAACATATGGCATGACTGCAACAAAAAAACAAAACAGTACAATTTATACATGATGCAAAACAAACAAAATACTGCTCAAACACAATCTGAATTCAGGGATTCGAAATTTTTCCAAACTTGAATATTATTTTCTGTGCATACTGCCTTTGTGGTGGCAAAAAAAATGTCCCAAACTTGGTCTTTGCAAACAACAACTTAACGATTAAAAAACTTCAGATTAAAGGAACCAAAAATGCTTTTTGAACACTATTGCTTGCGCTTCCGTACCATACTATAGTACAATGCCACATTTTGTATATATTTTTATTAGTCGCAGTAGCTCCTTTGCGTGGAACCACCATTGTTGTAGCTAGTAGTTGGTAGCTGATAGCCATGATTTGTTGCTACTCATTTAATAAAAATGATCACCTTTGTTACAGCCATACAAACTTTTCGGTCATTTCAAATAGCATTAATAGCCAAGTCGAATTTTAAGCTTGTCTCTCTTACAGCTGTTCTGTTTTAAAACTACTCAGAAGTGCTAGTAGTGCACAGTATTCTGTTAAAAGTTCAGCTAAAATTTTAGAGTAGTCAACTTTTGGTGAATGTTATTGAGCTTTATGCATTGTAACTTACCCACTTTTGATAAGCCTCAGATCACACCTCTTTCAACTAACTCCCAATCAAACCCCCAAAAGCAACTATTGCAGAAGACAATTACATCTAAAGGCAATCTGCCTTAGAGATTACACGGTAATTTACAAAAATAAACAAATGTATTATTGACATATTATAGTAATCGCTTTGAGATAAAATATTCTTTATAAAACAACATCTATATGAGATTAATTGTAAATTAAACTTTGTTTTGATTCGACAGATGACTAAGACAGTAGGAGTTGTTTTATCAAATCAGAATGATGCACCATTATTTGTAAGACGGGAACAGATCTTTGTCATGGAGTCTAAAGATAAGGTTCTCCTGGTTCCAAGTGTATTTTTAGTTGGTCCCAGTTACCATCAGAACCACTGAGGTACCTTTTTGTGTGCACCAGGTGTTATAACTTTGAATGTTTGCTAATTATTTATTTCGTAGGGTTGGTTTATATTGTGATTTGTATGTTGATTTAGATGCATGGGTTTGATTATTGTATTATGATTTAGATTGGGGTTTGAGTATTGTATAAGAATGAAGCGTTGTATTGCAATGGTATTGCATGGAGCCGCCATGCGATGCGATGGGTGCTACTAGCATAGTAGTTACAATTGAATTAGCAGTGGTTGGCTAGGAACCAATAGACCAGATCAAGCTTGTTCAAGTGAGCTAGTACAGGACCTTACCAGGAAGAGCAGCCGATCGAGGGACCCTGAGTCAAGATCAGGCGCTAAGGATTGCAGCTATGGACTGAGGCGGTTGACGTCATATGAGTACGCTACCAGCTAACTAAAAATTGAATTGTTTGGCGGCTAGCCAGCTCAATGGGCCAGCTTCTATGCGCTTTTATTTATTTGACCAGTGGCCTTATGAATCATATCTGTATTGTGCAAGCTGTTTATCTAGCCAATCATAGTTAATTATTTTCAACTGTTGCATTGTCCTATAAATAGTGAGGTAGATCGCCCTACACTCAGGGTTGATTTAGATTTGCTACTAGTTAGTCCAAACTTGCTTTAGCTCAGGCTGAGAAAATGTCTAGTCTCTAAGTGTATTCAGCAATTGCTTGAACTGTCTTAGTGTGTGATCTAAGGGACGTCAAGGTACTGTACGCTTGTGAGGACTGTTTTACTGATAAATTATCATCAATCCAAATCTCGTGTATTTGGTGTGGCCGGTTGCCTGTAACACTCTGTTCACATACCTTGTTCACCAGATCTGTCTGCTATACAGATCTCCTACAACAGTTCTCCTATGCTACCATCCAGTAGCGCCTGCTGTTGGTATCTATTATATTCTACGATAAAGAACATTACTACCGTACCGGAAGCACTCGATAGTTATAATAATTGCCTTCCACAGAGAGCCGGCGCTACCAGTCTACTTGAACTCTGCATCGCTGTATTTTTATTACACACAATACAGGCAACTCCTAACGGTGTCAGTGAAAGGTTATGTCAGATCACAACGAAAACCTTTACAGTATTACTGTATTCCTACTGTAAGATGTCGACAGAGGAAGATGTGGAGACGAGAGTGGTGAATGAAAATGGTACTTTTGATGGTACTACGAGTGAAATTGTAGATGTTTTGCCGGGTCTGAAATGAAAAGTGCTAATAATTATGATGATCTTGGTATTTGTTATAGGATTTTCTACTTTTGGAGGCGTTACTGAGTTTCGTATATATGAAAATGCTGTCAAAGAAATACAAAAAGCGAGAACCCCTCCCGTTCGAATCATAAATGAAGCTATTGTCGGGTGATGAACAGCTCCTTTATCAGGAATGCTGAAAGTTTTGACGCTAAGTTGCGTTCTCCCTTTACAGCGATGATTCTGAGCCCGACTGGATCAGGGAAGATGCAAACGATTTCACGGATGACCGAAACTAGTCAGACGATAGCTTATCCTCCAATAGTAGAAATACATAACTGTTATGGAGCTTATCAAAAAGCCTTTGATGACAAAACCAGAGTGATATTTTATGAGGGAATGACAGATATAACGAAAATTTTCCCAGAGATGGACAAAACAGATGTTTGATAATTGATGATTTGATGGATAAAGCTTCTGGTTTCTGGTTTTTACGCAACAGCTACAGCCAACCTCATTAAGAACTAAGAGCAATTTCAAAATCAATAGTTTATTGCCTTGGGCAGCACTTACTTTTCTTGCAGGAGAATCCGTTGCCATAATATCCTTTATTGCAAATACAGTTGAAGCCATCTTCCATTTCTACGCAGTATGCATTTGTATGACAGTTACGTTGGTTGGTTGCAACCTTGAAAAACCAAAAGTTGAGAGGTTCAGAGAAGGCTGGCAGGGTGGTAAAGGCAGCAGTTGTGTCAGAACTTGGTAAATTAGGGCATACACAGCAACTTGAATTCACTATTTGAGTAATCTTGGTGGTAAAGCAAGTCAATTCGATGTTTGTACTTGACATACAAGTGCAGCTTACAAACTGTTAAATGCTAAATACAATTACGATTGCTCACAGGTTTGCCCCCATTTTTAATCAATAACGATGACAACGTATGGCATGACTGCAACAAAAAACAAAACAGTATAATTTATACATGATACAAAACAAACAAAATACTGCTCAAACACAATCTGAATTCAGAGATTCAAAAATTTTCCAAACTTGAATATTATTTTCTGTGCATACTGCCTTTGTGGTGGCAAAAAAATGTCCCAAACTTGGTCTTTGCAAACAACAACTTAACGATTGAAAAACTTCAGATTAAAGGAACCCTAAATGCTTTTTGAAAACTGTTGCTTGCGATTCTGTTCTATAATTTAGTACAATGCCACATTTTGTATATATTTTTATTAGTTGCAGTAGCTCCCTTGCGTGGAACCACTATTTTTGTAGCTATGTAGTAGTTGGTAGCTGATAGCCATGATTTGCTGCTACTCATTTAAAGGGTGTCATTCACACATTTCTGAATTGAAAAAATAATTACATAGCTGTGTTCAGCATACTCTCTTTGACTATGCTACCAGTTTTTAAAGTTGTAAACCTACTAAAACCTTCACAATAGGCTGGCAAGTAACATCATCTCTAGCTGCCACTTGAAAAACAATCTTTTGCAAACCCTATGAAACGTGAAGTCACGTCGCTGGTGTACATTTGTTTTTATAGCGAGTCGTAATTAATTACTTTTGGTTAGCCAATAGACCAATAACTCTAAAGCTATGTGTACACGAACGGATAGGAAATCCATATACCAACGGATTGTTGACGGATCGTCATCCGCGGCTTCGGCGACGGACTTTGTCACGGATGGTATGTTGGCGCCTTACGACGTAGGCCACATTAGTCCGATTTGCGGGGTCAATGTTGTTTGCGTGCAACAGTAAATTTTTGGTGTGCTGTGTATGTATGTAAACATTAGCGTGTCAAGGTGTTATTGCCAGTTTGATGCTGGGATAGCAATTTTTTGCCTTCCATGGAAAAAATTGACAGTTTATTTTGTGATTATTTGGATCCCCCTCCCACCAATTATTTGATGCTACTACCATCACTCAATAACAAATATTACTGTGGTGGTGGTGTTGATAATTTTGATTATTTATTACCATAATAAATATTATGTGGTAAATAAATAAATTAATAATAATAATTATTGAATGATGATGATGATGATGAAAGAAGTTGAAAGAAACTTTTTTTTGTCATGCTGACTGTCGTGGTCATAAATAATAGTTAATTATTTATTAAACTAACTTGTTCGTTTCATTAACTATTATAATCATCATGTTCTACTTTTTTCCTCATGTCATCAGTACTGTAACTATACTACTACCTAAGTTGTTGTTGTTAGTAACTACTACTACTGACTGATATCGGTTATTGTTGGTTGGAGACAAGCTAGCAACACCAAATGTAAATTTAATAAGTAACAACATCATCATAACATACAGTATCCTGCTCGGATTGCAGTTTTTTGCCACCTTTTACATCAAACCAAAAAAATTGTTCAGCAATAATAATAAATAAAGTGACAATTTATCCCACTCCCAAATTATTTGCTACTACAACTACCACCAATCGTTACTCAGTATTGAGAGGTGGTGGTGATTATTTATAATTGCTATTATTTTACAATTACAATAATAAATACTATTTGTAATCATAATAAATAATCATTTAATAAATTAATAAGTAGCTACCACTTTTTCTTCGGTTGTTAACATTTGTTATAGTCATCACTAGTAGTAGCAGAGGAGGTTGGGTTTATTATTAATTATTGTTGATAATTGGTTTTACATAGTTATTGTCTTCTGCTGTTTCTGGTTTCTTCCTATCTCTAGCAGTGGTGGTTGTACTGTACTACTGCTATCGTTTGTTGTTGGTTGGAGATCCTTCCACGTGATTACGATTACAATGAAGTGAACAAAATCACTGTGTCTATGAGCTTCCAAATAATATTGTATTATTGTATAGAATGGATGCACAACTGGCAGCAGCATGCTATTTGGTTCTTATGGACTCTGATGAAGAGGATGAGGAGACAAAAAAGAGGCAGTGGGTGTCACCATTGTGTACTGCTAGAGCAGAAGAAGGTAGCGATGTGCGAGGCGCATTTTTAGTTATTTATCCTAAATACAGTCCTTATTTCAAATCTGTGATGGTCCGATGGAAAGTCAGGGTGTAGGAACTAGTCTTCTCTAGTCGATGGTCAACTCTTTCAGCACTGTGAAAAAATGAACAAGCTATTAACACATGTATTTCTACCTGTGCTTGCTTGATATATTGTCAGGTAATATTTAGTTTCTTTGCATAAATGTATACCGTAATAATCGGTAGCATGACAATTGTTGCATTGCTTCATCGCAGGTCAAATGAACACCACAGTACCGAGATTGGGAAATATTCCTAGATGCAGAAGAACTGGCCAGTTTGCCAATTACTTCAGAATGGAGTCAGAGCTCTTTCAACAACTGGTAGAGAAGCTTGCACCTGTAATACAAAAGCAAACGACAAATATGAGAGAGCCGATATCTGTTCGAGATAGAGTGGGTTTGACTCTCCGCTATTTTGCGACAGGGCATTCCTTCAATGAGCTGTACTATCAATTTCGAATGGGTAAGCAACCAGCTTTGTTGACTTGCTGCTAATTTGTGACTTGGCTAGGACACCGACTACTGAGGCGCAAAGTTTACATCTTTACCTTGGTCTACTGACATTGCAGGTGTGAAAACTATATCAAATATAGTACACGAAACAAGCCAAGCGATTGTTGATGTCATGAAAGCAGAGTATCTTGCCATTCCCGAGACAAAAGAGGATTGGAAGGTAATATAAAACTATCACCTTCCAAATAATTGTTAAATGTCTCTGTATGAGCTAACTCGTTACAGACCATTTTATAGGTTTAGTTCAGTTGCTATACCGGCTTGCTTGCTTTGCTATTGAGTTGATTTGTTGGTTATCAGTGCAACCTTGTACCAGTGCAATCCTGGTAAGACGGCCCTTTATGGGATCAGCCATCTCTTAGTGCTCGGTGAATCTGAACCAGCAACAAAAATTTATTGGGTTTAATGACAAAGCAAGCAAGTTAATTGGACTCACTAAATTGTTAAGAAAATAGTTCATCGATATTGGTTGACCTCCTTTTTATGCACAATTTTTAGCTAGTTGAACTGATAATCTTTGTTAATAACTTTGTTATGCTTTAGTTGGATAGGAGCTTTGCATGCTTTATACATGCTTTGATACAAACTTTGCATGCTTATATTGTAGAAATTCCATGCACCCATGAGCTATACCATGAAACCTGAATCAACACATACCGTTTATGCTCTGCTATCAGCTGTGCTATGATGACTTCATATCCAAAACATGCTTGCATGGGCTTGCATTTATTGTCGGTTTTTTTCAAAAGGTCGTAGAAAGGTCAATTTTGCTAAAATTCAAAATCTGATACCGCCAACAGATCCGACAACCCTTTTTTATCCAGGGGCTAATTCCTGATAAGTATGACCAATACATAGATAGCCGTTGCTAAGGAGTTTATAATGTAAACAAATCGGTTGGACAGCAATCGGTTACGTCAAACAAAACAGTAATTTTTGCAAATCAGATATTCCAGCCAGTTCGATTCTTAGCAATCGAACTTTACAAACAGTTTCGTCAATATTGGAGCTAGCGAAGTAATAAATATACCATTGTAATCGGCATGCCACAAATGGTTCCTTTCCTAGCGGTTCTGATTTATGTGAAACTAGTTATTTTTTTAACGAAAAGGTAAAATGATTGAAGACAAATAATTTTAATCTTTAAGTCTATCTCGGTTAGTTGCCATTTTAATTATTTTAACAGCAACTTATTTTTTAGAGGGTCGCAGATGGTTTCCTCAAGAAATGGAATTACCCACATTGTGTAGGCAGTCTTGATGGCAAGCATATTGTGATGAGAAAGCCCATAGGAGCTGGTAGCGAGTACCATAATTACAAAGGGACTGAAAGTCTGGTACTCATGGCTATCGCAGATGCAGAGCAGCGATTCATATACGTCAATGTGGGCTCGTATGGCCGTTCATCAGACGGTGGTATTTGGAGGGACTCCACATTTCACCAAGCTCTACAGTCTGGCAACATACCATTGCCAGACCCATCGCCACTACCACCATTATTCGATGGAAGTGACACCCCATACCATTTTGTTGGTGATGAAGCGTTTGCGTTAGCACCATACCTAATGAAACCTTACGCGAGACGGGGCCTGGAAAAGCCAGAGAAGGTATTCAATTACCGTCTCTCCAGAGCACGACGGATTGTTGAGAACTGCTTTGGAAGACTTGCTGCCATGTGGCGCATCTTCCAAAAGCCGATTAACCTCCAACCAGATCGACTTGACAATATTGTAATGGCTTGCTGTGTGCTCCACAATTTCCTACTCAGCAACAATGGTTTACCGCTGACCATAGATACTGACGCTTATGTGCAGGATGGCTCCTGGCGGTCTCAAGTTGACCAGACTAATCTCAGACCATTAGCACCAAGGAGATTTGGCAACAACACCAGTGGCGAAGCTCGCAACATTCAAACAAATCTGAAAGAATGGTTCAATGGTGTAGGAGCCGTCTATTGGCAAGATCGAATGATAGAGTTTGCACAAGAAACCAATTGATGTCATATTATTGTAGGCTTTGCATTACATCATTATCTTACCTTTCACTTCATTTTTCTGTGCAGAAAGTCTATAGTAAATCGATTTATGGCCTCAATTTGCAGGTTTTTAAGATCCAAGATTTCATTGTTTTAAGCAGCTATTATATTATATATATATATATATATATATATATATATATATATATATATATATATATATATATATATATATATATATATATATATATATATATATATGTGCACTTGTAACACATGAAACAAAAACTATAATTACACTTAGGTACAAACTACATAACACTGTTACACATATCTATAGATTGGTAAACTCAGCAGCATAGCCCTGATCATATATACTGGATATTCTGAATGCCGACGGGTTGCTGTGGGTTGGTGCCTCTTCCAAGTCGATGGCATCGAGTATTTGACCACTCATGTTGTGCATCAGCCTGCGTCTCGTCTGCAAAATGCTCATTTAATTTTCATGAAATCAGTGTGGACTGTTTAAACAATGTTGATTAGAAAATAAAGCGGTGACATGAAAGGTTACTAACCTGTGGATTCTTTAGCCGACGCAGATCTGATGCTGCAAGCAATGCCCAGTGATCGGCGTCATCTTTTGCTTTAGCGTTAGCGCTCACATTCATCAGTTCTACCGCACGCATCTTGGCTGCTTGCAAGTCAGTGTTGACAGTGGATGATTTGACTGAGTTCTGAAATAAATATTGCAAGATCAAGTTACAAATCACGTCCAGACTGGCATATTTCAGCTTTTGACGCCTGTTTAACATTGACTGAAAAATCTTGCAGAAAAGATAGAAATAGTAGTACCTTTCTTTTGCGAATAGACGTAACCGAAGAGGTGCTGCTATGGCAGCTCCCATGGCTTGGTGGCCTAGAGGGTGGGCTGAGTGGGAAGTTACATATGTCAGTGACATTGCTGACCTACAATGGAAACATGAATCAGATATGTACAGCATACAGCTATGATTACATATGAGATATAAAAACAGAACTTTGTCAGTAAATGAACCGTTTTCGTTGCAGTCTAATGGCACACAGTGTATTGCTGGCTTTCAGCCCAGTATGTTCATAAATTACATTAATGTCACATGAGATCAATCTATGAAATTACTTTTATGATTTAAATTTAGAACAATGAATTGTTATGCATTTCCTCGTTATTTCTAACCTATTACAGTTACTATCCAACGATTACATGTTTTTGAAGCGAGCAAAAAAAATCGCACATGCACCAAACTCACCTGCTGCATCACTGTGGATAACGAAGACGACCCTGGAGCAGATGGCCCTGGAGTAGATTGCCCTGTAGTAGATTGCCCTGCAGTAGATTGCCCTGTAGTAGATGGACCTGGAGAGGCAGGAGCTGAGGTTGATCCTTGTACCTGTATAAATATGCACACAAATGTATGGTCAAACTCTCAACACCTTCAAATGGTTTCGTCATCAGCATCGACAATATCAAAGCTCTATGAAGCCTATGTACAAAAATATCGATAAACAGGAAACACATACTTATTTTTGAAATAGCAGCTATGTGTGAATGAAAGTGATACTCACGCCATCAATATTTTCTTTCACTGTTCTTGGCTTCAGTGTAGGCACCAAGAACAGCAAATCTGTGTAGTATTTACAGATGACTTTAAGTGTTACATGCCCGGGGGCACCATCTCCACTGGAGAATGCATCAGGCAACAGCTGCTTTCGTTGTTGATGTTCCTGCGAGCAAACAAGATGCATATATATACACACCAACTATACACACAAAATTTATCAGTGCAAACTCTCTTGATTCATGGTAGAACTACAGCGACAAGCTGGTCATCAATTTACCAGCAAGCCAAGCGCTACTGAAAGCAAGTATTTCACTTCAGAGAACAACACATGTTCTACAGAAAGTCTATTTTTTACGGGCGAATATGTGGAATAGCAACAACTAATGTTTTGCAAAGTATTGTGTACCAAAAATGTTTAATTTCGTGTAATAAACGCTACGCACATGTGATGGTGAAATGATTGAGTGATGTTCATAAATATGGGAAATATTACTAGCAAATGGTAACCTAAATATATAATTACTAACCATTTATTACAATTACCAGCATTACTAAATAATTACACTTGAAATAATTTTTTTGTGAAAGTGAATAATGAAACGTTCTATGATAAAGAATAACAATAATATTTGTATTCATTATATTATTAATTTATATATATAAATTTGATAGTTTTTCTTGATAGAACGGTGCATGGAGTGCTCAATATGACTGGGGCACAGTAATATTTACGACAAAACAGACTAAACTTGCAGTCTTTTATTATTTTATTAATTTTATTTTATATAAATTTAATATATATCATCAATCAATCATATGAAATGACAAAATTTTTTTAGTTATTATATTACAACAACCATCACTACTTTATTATTATTTTCATTAAATTGAAGAGAATTATAAATAATACTACTCTTTGATAGATACTACATGCATTATAAATTTATTAGTTGTTTGTTTATTATATTTTTAACAAAAGATAATAACAAACAAAAAATTACTATATTAATTATTATTATTACAATTTTTAATTTTCCATTGTTTGTTCTGTTAGTATTTTTTTCATATATTTTAATATTTTACTACATTTCTTACATATTTTCTTATATTATTATTGATTGTTGTAATTATTATTTATTGTTATAATTTATCAATAATAACAATAATTGATAATAAATAAATAATATTTATTTATTATTATGATGTAGTAATAATTATTTTAATAAAATAATTAGCATCACTGCTTATGACACCATATATCAATGATAATACTAGTAACAACTAGTAGAAGTGGCCAAAATAAATAGGTATGACCCTCAATTTGAACAACAACAACAAACAACCTACCCTTCTGAATTGGTGCCTCAGTGTTTCATAGGCACGTTTGGTAACAGGTACAGACAGCCCTGTCTCTGCTGCCAGTCGTTGCCAGCTCTGATCCTTGGCATCACGATTGTGGTATAGGGTGCACCTTTGATCCCAGAGGCACCTAGCTGCTCAGACTTGCCAACCTGGGAGTGGGGAATTGAGTGAGAATTGGATTTGGGGCAAACTTCACGCGCAAAATTTGATGAATGGGGCAATATGCATTAATAAAAGCTAAATGCAAGGCAGTTACTACAACCAGCTAATGCAACATATAATATCACGTATGGATGGATATAGTGGCAGACCTGGAAATGTGTGAAAGGATACCCACTTCGGCGCGGAGCGCCGAAAATTTTTTTAGCTTCTTTCAAAGCATAATGCTCTTCCTTTTAAATGATTTTCTCCTCTTTGAAACCAAATTTGCTCCCCTATGTACTATTTTGAAAAACAGCTATGACACACCGTGGACACACAGGATTCTGGCACCATTTTGCAAGTTTCAAAGAAAGTATATTGCAGCCAGTGTATAGCACAGAGCTACTACTGTAAAAAGCTGTTGGGTTTTGGTCACTTTTAGGAAATTAATGTTGCGTTACAAAACACAACATAATAAAGTTCCCAAAAGTGGCTCAAACCCACCAATATTCTGCTGTAGGCCTGTGTAAAATACCTTTGGATTAAACTTAGGTAATCTCAATAATAATTTCAATAAAGTTTTTCAAAAATACTAAATGGAAAGATTTATTTCATTCATGATTGTGCTATAATTATAATATCAATTATTATAATTGATTATATTCATTCAAGTCTGCTGTATTGAATCAAAAATAATAATAATAATAACTACTGTAACTATAATAATAATAATAATTAATAATAATATAATTATAATAATTATAATAGTGAAAATTATTATGCTGATGATGAAAACATTGAAAAAACAGTTGATAACCATTTTTATTTGACAGCAGAACTTTTGCACAGGTCAACCACTCTTGCACTGAAAAAAAAAGTAAGTAGTCATAATAAGTGGTAGTAGTTAGTAAGACTACAACATCATCATATGCTGAGATAAATTTTATTCATGAGTACTAAAGCGAAAAACACGATATGATGATATTTGCCACAAGTGGGTCATGTCTGCTGAAAACACAGCCCAAATACTAAGTCTAGTTGAAGGGCAACTACAAACACCCCTAAATTGAGGAAGTATTTCATAGATTATCTGCAGTTCAACCCTTTGCAGCGATGCAAACAAAATACTATTATTTTGAGAATAGATGATATAATAGTTGATAGATAGTAGTTGATTATTATGAATTATAAAAATTTAGTAAAATAATCTTTTTTTAGTCATAATGGGGAAAAGCGTGAGACGCGCGTGAGAGGCGTGAGAAATGGGGCAATTGAGTGAGTCTCACGCAGAATGCGTGAGAGTTGGCAAGTCTGTAGCTGCTTCTAAATTATCCACCAATATTTGCACTTGGGCATCTGTGGCTTTCACTTTGGTTGTCATGGGCGCGGCCATTTTTACCGGAAAGGCAACATGATTGGTCAATCGCGACAGATCGTCTGCATTTTTTTAACACTGCTCAAAATGAAATCCGTCGATATTTTCCATCCGTGGGGGCGGAGTTTACGCAAATTGCGATCCGTTGACCATCCGTTAGGCAACGGATAGGCAAATCCGTTGAAATATCCGTTCGTGTACATGGACCTTTAGTCAATCCATCACAAGCAATGCTCGTTTTGGAGTTATCTGTCCACTTCATCCTTCACGAGCAATGCTCGTGATTAAATTTGTCCGGTTTTCGGAACGTTTTGAAAACGTTTGTGTAGACTCACAGAAACAATTTTTATACCATCGTGTAGAGCAGACAATTGCCTATTTTCTGATTTTTGTTTGAAGACTGTACGGCGTTCTAAACGGAAACAGTTCCAAATATCATTAACCAATCACTTCCTGTTTTAAATTTCGGATTTTTTTTGATAATAATGGGCAAATATTTTTTTGGAAAGGAGCAAGCACATTGTTTTCTTCTTTTGATTTAGTTAGTTTATTATTATGTTAGATTGTTTGAGCTCTCTGATAATGGAATTGAAGGTTAGTAAGCTAGTAATTAATTATTTAGATACGGCATTGATAATAAATAATTAATTTTAATATTTTTTTATTATTTTTGTAAAGTTGTTGACTGATGTAGTTCTTTACATCAAAATGTAGCTCTAAATGTTTCTAGTTCATTCGTGCACTAAAGAGGGCTTTATTTTCGCCTGTAATAAAAATAATAATTATTTTCACAAAAAAAAATTTCCGAAATTTTCGGTCATTTGTGCAACAAGTGTCCAATTGTTGTTGCAGTGTTCTAACACTTTTCTTGCATATTTTTGCTTCAAATTTGGCTAGTCTAATCAAAATTTTGTCCTCTTTTCAGCTGTGCTATCAGTTTCTTGTTTAGTGTGTTATTTTTTCTGTAACTGGTTGATCTGTTGAGGTCATTACTAAAAAATGGTCTCCGAACTAAAAAAATAATAAAAATAGTTTAGACTGGTGGGATCGATATGATATTGTGAGGGACGCCAGCACTCTTCGCTGCTACTACCTTTATTTACTCGCTCTTTACGCTATCTGTATACTTAACTATTTACTCAAGCTGTCCATGTCTATGTAGCATTCTATTATTAGTGCTTAACTGCAGGTTCTATGCTGTATCGTTCTATGCATGCAATTTTCCTCACAAATTATTATTACTATTTTACTCGATGCTAATTGGTGCTTAGCAAGGCGTGATTTACTATTTCCCTTTATTATTATTATTATTTATCCACTGCTAATTGGTGCTTAGCAAGGTGTGGCTTGTCAGATTTTATACAAGGGTGTGACTATGTTAGAGCTACCCGCCTACTTTATTTATATATGGATGTTGTGCAAATAAATGTTAGAGTTAGCCTGACTCTCAGAAGAATCTCTCTCTCTTGAAGCAAGCACTACTAGGAGCAACATAACTACAAGCGCTGGTCGACTATTAGCAAGCACGAGGCTTGGCGGAAAGTAAGATTGATCACTCTCTCTTACTGCGTATTCCCTCGACTCGAGGTGTACGACGCAAAGCACCTGGTGCCCTACTAGTTCGACACTCATTGCAAACCGAACTGTGGAGTTCGAAACAAAACTAACACAACAATAATTATAGCGTAATTATTGTCGGTCTCGACTGCGTCGAACAGACAACTATTAATTACAGCGCCATTATTGTCGGTGGCCTAAAGTTCGCAACAAACTATAAACTAAACGGTAATTCCCACGGAATTATTGTATGCAGCTAAAGTTCGAAACAAACTATAAACTAGACAATAATCACGGCACTGATTATTGTCGAGCCTAGAGAGGTTCCAAACGCAGCCAATGATTATTGGATAATTATTGCAGCTGCCAGCACTTGTTCCACAGATTTGGTTGTTCCATTGCATGACCAAAGTCAGTGATAGCCTGTCAACAATAATTACAGAATTATTGTGCTCTGCATTAGCTAGGGGACCAAGCATTCGGGAGGTGTACAGGTGGCTACCACCCAGACAGTAAATTCCTGTACAATATTAATTCTCCTAAGAGAAAAGAGAATGCTGATTCATATGAGCATAAAGTTGTTACCATATCATCCATAGGTGAATTTTAATAAAATTTTGAAAACTGAACATTTTTGCAAAAAGCGGGTGATTCCTGAGGTAATTTATTGGTCGAGGCGGATGCATTTCAAAGAGATAAACCATTTGGGGGTCCGATCAATAAACTCGGTGCCAAAGTCCATAGCTTATTGCCCAAGTATGTGATCACTAGCGCGGCATGCTTGGCTACCCGTGCTTGCTCAGTGAATGCTTTACAACTAGTCTAGCGAGTGCGCTAATATCAACTGCCGCAACAGCAAATCAACTAATTAAGGATCAATTACTCGCCTGCCACTATAACACAAGCCTTGTAGTAAACTTTACAAACCTTCACTCTCTTTAATCATATCATCTCTGTTGATCAACATTCTAGACAAGTATATCTTATTTGTAACGTGTAAGTCAATTACACACACACACTGACTCCATTAAAAAAAAAATGAGCAGCCAATGAATTGATTGAAATAATAATTAATTAATAATATTAATATTATTATTATAAATGTTTACCATTATTGTATTTTATTAATAAATAAAAGTTCTTTTCAATGATGATGATTATATGAACCATCATCATCATTGTTGTTTTTTGTTCATGATAATGAGATAAGAACCAACAACAATAATTGATAGTTACTGTTGCTAGTGATCAAGTCAAGGACATAACAAACTGACCTTCACACCAAATCACCCGCCACTCAGTGCCGTTAATACTGCCACTAATAAGTTAAAATGTGCCAATTCAGGCTGAGTACACAACAATTCAACATAATAGCGTCAAATTGTGGGTGTTGAAGAACAAACCCCGTGAGATGATTTGATCAATTAAGTGTTTAAAACTGGCTATAACCTCTTTTAAACTGGCGCCTATTAGTGAGTGTTTTACGCGTTACATCGGTGGCCATTACATTAAACATATAGCGCGCTCACGTGGCAATAACAAATGCACACCAGCGGCATGACGTCACCTTTCATAGGGTTTGCAGAAGATTGTTTTTCAAGTGGCAGCTAGAGATGATGTTACTTGCCAGCCTATTGTGAAGGATCCAGTGGATTTACAACTTTAAAAATTGATAGCATAATCAAAGAGAGGGTGCTGAACACAACTATGTGGTTATTTTTTAAATCAGAAAAGTGCGAATGACACCCTTTAATAAAACCAATTGCCTTTGTTACAGCCATATAAACTTTTCAGAAAGAGTTACACCTATTTAATAAGGTCGTTTCAAATAGCATTAATAGCCAAGTCGAATTTTAAGCTTGTCTCTCTTACAGTTGCTCTGTTTTAAAGCTACTCAGAGATGATAGTAGTGCGCCGTATTCTGTTAAAAGTTCAGCTAAAATTTTAGAGTAGTCAACTTTTGGTGAATGTTATTGAGCTTTACGCGCTGTAACTTATCCACTTTTGATAACTCTAAAATCAAATCTCTTTCATATAACTCCCAATCATACCCCCTTAAAGCAACTATTGCAGCAGACAATTACATCTAAAGGCAATCTGCACAGTAACTAATAAAAATAAACAGATACGTTATTGACGTATTATAGTAATCACTGTGAGGTGAAATATTCTGTATAAAACTACAATAATTCAACATAGAGGTTAAAATATGTTAGATGTAAAATATATTTAAGACTAATTGTAAATTAAACTTTGTTTCGATTTGAGTATGCAATAAAATTATCGGCAGAGGTCCAAGACAGTACAAGTTTTTTCATCAAATCAGAATGCTGTGCCATTTTCTGTTAGCACACAAACCGGTTTTACAGTGTATATAAGTGAGACAAGTCATTGAGCCAAGTTGTCAAATCCTTTGGTTTCCAAATGTTCGATCAACAACCAATTGGTGGTCTTCTTCCAGCCATAGATTCTGATGGACGTTTTTCGGGATAGCTTGAGAAATATTGCAAGTATCCAAACTCTATGTTTACGAAAATCTGGGAGAGTTGGGACTGGTGCCCCGTGTAAGGACTGCAGTAAATATTCATATGACAGCTGCCAATAAAATTTGAATTAACCATTCGGCTGATAGTGATTGCTCAGTAGGCCACCAAAGTGCAATAGGAGCAGACCAACATGTGGGGGTTTAAGAACAAGTTGGTTCACTTGGGCGCAAAAGCTTTTTTAGTTGCACCTGATGTTCGGTTGAACCTGTAGAGTCCCTTTTTATGTGCAACAGGTGTTGATAGTTCCAGTTTATATTGTAGCTTATCCTGTGTAGGGCGATAATTATTTGTTATGTATTTATTATGCAGCAAATGTTTATATTGGGGTTTGTATTGTAGTGGATTTACATAGTGCAGCCACTCTTCTGCTCTGATAAATGCTAGTGATACCTGCTGCTGTGAGTACAATGTTTGATTGTACGCAAAATGAGTCATCTGAATGCGGGGTGTGGGGGGAGTCATTATGTGATGAGGGAGTAAAAATAAGATGACCCTCAAAACAGCTCTTGTGGCCCAATTTATAGAGGGGGGGGGGGGGGGTCATTATTTTAATAGGGGGGAGGGGGGCTCCATATGTTATGAGAGTCAAATTGAGATAATACTAATGTAATCCATCCCAAAATGACCCTGGGGGTCATTCAATGACGCGGGCCATTCCAGGATACTACACCGGCCGGCAGCAGTTTGCTTGGTGACAAAGTTAATGGAGAGTAGGAGAGTAGTAGGACTGCTAAAATCCGCTACACCTGTTAACTTGTCGGTTCTCCCTGATTCACCAGAACACTGTGTACCTCCATATACATCCAGTCAGTAGATAAGCCATTACTACTGTTGCAGTAGCACTCTCTAGTAGGAGTTGATTCCGCTCAACCTCGTACAACCCTGCATTGAGGCGTTGTTAGTAGCGAGATAAGCTCGGTAGTTGTCTGCTATTGCAACCAGATACTTCCTCTTTTGTAGTTGTTTGGCAAGGGCACGGTTTGAGTATTGTTTGAATGATGTCTGTTGGAACCAACTAATGATAATTTAGATTGAAAGGTTTTAATATTAGCCTATTTTATTGTAATGAATAATTATCTAAATGATAGAATATGGTTGTACAAAGCAATAGGTTTATTACAGTAATATATATAACATATAAAACAAAGCCAAATCATGCTAGATACTCATTAATGACTTCAACAAGCCCGTCTAGTGAACCCCTAGCTGCTCCTGTTTGACTGTTGTTATGCGAATACCATGTAACTTGAGGTTCGATAAGTCACCAATGTTTATAGGCGCATTTTTATCGAGTCATTCCGTTAAAATACTCTTTACCTCAAACAAGTTTTCTAACCCTTTCCTGTAACCTGTAACACATTATTGAATTTGTCAGTAAATGCTTTTGTGCCTGATGTTGAATCAGGATCACATTTTAGCTCAATCATATTCAACATATACTGTGTTTTGCAAAACCAGATAGCTTAAAAAGCCACTAGCTTTATCAACTTATTCAGTAATATCATGTTGCTCATGATTAATTGTGGTGAGAGCGAGGAACAAATTTCTTTTCTGTTTTGAGCTCATATTGTTCTAAAACATATTTGTAAATTATAACAACTATCAAAATAAAAAATGATACTTGGTTTTTCTTTTTTACAATTAATTGATAAATTCTAGCTATCCCAATTGTGAGTAATCACAAATAATAAGGATAATTTAATATACTCTCGGGTAAATTTTCGTTTATCAATGACAAAGACCTATCAGACTCGAGAGCAAACTAAATAGACACAATGATAGTTCCCATTCTCCAGCGAGATTTAAATAGCTACAGCTAAAAGTAAGTAATTATAATCTTGTAATAGATTGCACATAGTGTGGCTGTTGCATTGATTAGCCGCATCTGCTTGCTTACCAGGTTAGTAAGTGATGCAAGAAACCAGTGTGTTGTTCACAAGCAATGAATCCTGGGAATGCTCTAGTTGAGCAAGTCCAAGCTTGCTCATTTGATATCACTACGAGTTGCAGCAGGCGAGCTGCAGGAAGTAGATGAATCAAGGCGTACTTGTACTACTAGCAGCTGATTGAAAGACCACTGTATTTTACATGGACTATTGTTGTTGATGGCTTTATGGTAATTTTCCATGACGCCATGTGTCTGTTTTATTCAAATATTGGCGGTTAGCAATGTGCCAGCCTGTGTATGCAACCTTTATTACAATTTGCCAGCTTCTTAACGAGCAGTCGAATGCCGTTATTTCACCTGCAAGATTTTCTATAAATAGCGAGACACTTAACCCACTAGGCAGATCTGTTGGTGCACTTATAAAGGAAACTGCTCCTGCAAGCTTTTGTATCAAACAAGCAGTGAAGTGTTTGTAATTTAACCTTCTCATGTCAAGTTTGGCAGGCTGACCGGCTGACTTGTTGGTTCTTCTGTACACGGTAGAACAGGGTGTACCTTTATACATGAACAGTTAGTAACAGGAGCCATCACTACTGTTTACAGTAGCTCTCTTGACCCGGTATAGCTTAGTATAGTTGCTACTTTGTATTATAGTAAGTTATTAGCACGATAATCTTGATAGTTGTCTGCGGTTTAGCACTGGGTACGCTCTCTCCAGCAGTTGCCCGGTAAAGGCACGGCAAAGTCCTTTATATTGGTGACAGCAGTGGGATATCAGTGAGTGTTGAGACACGGCTAGAGAAGCTACAAATGGCCAAACTCCTCCACTCATTCCCTCTCGCACCGGGTATTGGTGACTTCCCCCTGGTAACATTTGTCTGGTAGCAGCCAAACCCCTACCCCACAAACATTGCTAAACCCTTTCCGTCTGAGTTGGTGGTAACCACACCCCCCCCCCACCCGCCAAAATGCCTCCCCCTACGCTGTTTGACACAGTGTACCGCACAGTTGTTCACTTTTCTTCTAGTACAGGTGTCTACCCAGAGTTCTCTCCTCCCGTGTTGACAAGTACCCTACTGATTGTAAAGACTATCCTCTCCTTCGATGGCTGCACAGAGAGCCAGGAGTGCTGGACGGCTGCCAGCAGGCAAGGCAGAAGCTGCAGCTTTAGACAGGCTCATAGAGACACAGCAAGGAGTGGTGCAACCCCTTGCACCTTCCCTGCTCCTACACAGAACTTCAACCCTCTCAAGTTCAATAGAAAAGGTGGTGTAGAGTAATTCATCACACGGTTGCTAGAGGTTGCTGAAGCAAACAATTGGAATGCCCACACAGCCTTGTTCCATGTAAGGAAAGCACTGGAATGCGGCAAGCCTAACACCCTGCAAGAAATGTTTACAGCGTTCCATGCTCATTCGGACCTTACACGTGTGAAGCCCTGCAGAGATTAGCACACCTGAAGAAGACACCGTAGACTTCCCTCCAAGAGCATACTAGTTAGGTTGAGAGACTAATTCAAGTCGCCTGTGAAGATTTTCCAGATAAAAATATAGAACGCATGATACAAGAGACGTTCTTATCTACGCTGGGTTACCCGTATCTGCAACGGCACCTATTAGCAGTGAATCCACAGAGCCTTGAAAATGCAATTTGTGCTGGAGGCAAGTTCCTTCACATCAATACAATCCCTTACTCTAAACCATCCAGAGTTAGAGCTGTAAACAAAGATCAAGAAGAAGAGGAACCGTGCAAGCCTTCCTTGACCCCATGCCTTCATCCTCAGACTGCTGCTGTGGTGTCACAGGCTCCAGGAGAGATAATTCATCCGTATTCAGTTGCTAGCAACTACCTCTCAGTGAGCTACTCCCTCCACCTCCGCAGCCAGCACCCATGTCTGAAGACACAATGGCTCGGTTACGTCAGACGGTACAGAATATGGCAGTAGTTGAGATGAAAAAATGAAGCAGTGGCACAAAGTAGTGCATACACCCCCTTCAGTGTCACTGGGTCCCTACCCCGTAGAACAGACATCGTACTCTTGTTGTGTCCTCTGCTAGCACGTATACACCCCGTCCTGAGTTGTACCCTGCTTCCACAGTGATGCAACCTCCTACCTTCTGTGGCACACCACCCTTCTGCTGTGACACCTACCATCCCTGTCGTTGAACAGAACCCCCGCAGATGGCGCCACCCCCTGCTACAGCACAGTTGGTGCCCCTCAGTGTTGGGGTTGTGGACAGATGGGCCATTACAGTAGAGGTTGTCCATCTAAACCAAAGGCTACTTCTACACCTAAAGCAACACTAGAGTCAGGAACTGACAAGCACCGGCAGTAGTCGCCACCCGACTAGCTGTAACCGGGCACAAAGGTGGAAAAGCGAACTAATGAGACTATGAAGCACAACCCTGGGCTTTCTGCTCCTTCAACTGGCTCCCCCGGACGCCCTCTTAGGAAGAAGGCGTTGCCTTCCCCACTTAAATGGCAGCTCCCTACCTCCAACTATTATGTAGTACTGCACGACGAAGCAGGCATACCCCCATACACTCCTTACTCGACTTACCCTTCTTACAACCTGTAGGTCTACTGAGCCTGAGGCTTGCCCAGGCCAAGAACTGCCATTCGGCAGTTGCAACAGACAGTCCATCAGTGGAGTGCCCTTCATGCTCTAGAATAATAGTGTCGCTTCCTCCTCTTGAGCTGCAAAAGTTCAACCCACCTATTTGTCCAACACTGAGATAAAATGGCTATACCGGGCGAGCTACTTCCTACCAGAAAACTAGAAGGGAAGTCAGTCACCCTCCTCTTCAATACCGGTTGCACAACTAATCTCCTGTCCTAGATCGTCTTTAACCAGCTACCTAAGTTGATAAGACAGTCAGTACAAGAGAGTGAGTCCCATACTATCATGGCAGACGGCACCCAGATCCCCTTCTATGGTACAGTGAGAATTACCCTTCGTCTCCGTGATGTAAAAACTGCAGCCACATTTGTTGTCAGTCACATAAATAAAGACGCTATCATGGGGATACCATTCCTCACCAACCATCACAGCTGTTTGAAGTTTAGTGAGTGTGCCATTGTTGTAGCTGGGAAGGAGAAGTGCTGCACTGACAAGGGGTCTGGAATCCATCATCCTGTGTAAGGTTACAAAACAGAGCTACTTACCCCTCAGGTTGGTAGTGTTCCATCCAGGAGGCCCTCAAATTTGCCACTGGTCTTAATGAACCACACAGCAAAGGCCACACACTAGGGAGGCTCATGAACTCAACTCGTCAGCCAGTAGAACTGAAGGGGGAAGAATTGTAGGCCGCTACAAAGGAGTGAGCCCTGAAGAGGTTGAGCAAACTGAGGCAGTTGCTTTGCCTGCCACTACCTCGCCCAGTCACTCTCCTCACTCCCTAGTTCCCCATCACGTCTCTGAGCTGTATACAGCCGCTCTTCCACATTGCCGGAACAAACGGGGAGCGCAGCAGGTAGCTGGATTGCTGTGTCAGTACGCTGCCGTGTTCAGTGCGGGAGACCATGGTGTTGGCCAAACTACTTTCGTCACCAACAGCATCCCCATCCTTCATGGTACTGACCCATCTGTCAACCCTCTCATCAGTTAGGACCTGAGAAAGAAAGCTGAGTCGAAGAGACAAGTGAAACAGTTGTTTGAGCGTGGACTCATAGAACCAGCATGAGGAGTCTGGAGTTCTCCTGTGGCTCTAATGAGGAAGAAAGATGGTGTGCAGAGATTATGCATATACTAAAGACGTTTGAACGCAATCACTCATCAGGATGCCTAACCCCTCCCCTGCATCGATGAGAGTTTAGACGCCTTGTCAGGGAGCAAGTTCTTCAGCACTCTGGACTTGGTAAATGGTTACTAGCAGGTCCCTATTGATGAAGAGGCCAGTGAGTGCTTTGCATTTGCCACCCGCAGAGGTCTGTGGAAGCGGAAGGTCCTCCCTTTCAGCCTCACTTCTGCTCCAGCCACTTTTTCCAGTTGTTGTCTCTCTGCCAAATTCCAGTTTTGTCAATTCCAAAGACTTTGCGGTCTTGAGAGCAAACTGGCTCAACTATAGGAGTACACCTCCCTACAGCGCAACTAGTTCAGTTCTTCAACTGGTGTTGAATAATTAGTTATTCATTGATTCTTACCTTATTGCTGAGAGTCCTTGTAGCTGTAGTAGATGTTGTTCCTTCAGTAACTGTTGGAGTGGATGCTTTTTGTGAATATTGTAGTGATTTTCCAACTTTCACTACCGACACAACGACATCAACTCCACTGACTTTGACAGCTACTTCGTGGTCCGTGCCCCAGACTAACCTCACAGAAGTTTATTCGAATAAATAGTTTATTATAATGATTTAGCAATATTACAAGTTGATACACAAAAATACACTAGACATCTGACTTCCCAAGTTCCAGCAATTTCTTTTATAGGATATAGCAAGGAACTATCATCCCCTTATTAGGGTGAGCAATTAACAAATAACAATACAAATGTATAGCAAATCATTATACATAATGCGGTAACATAACCAAAGCAATCCAATGAGTATGTCGGGTGGTGTGAAATTGACATATCTACCTTGAGGTTATGTAAATTTTTCATTCGGTTCAAATCTGAAGATGTAGCCTATGTCTTTGGAGAAACTCAACGCCATATTGGTATCGCTGTTTGTCAGTAAATCAGTGCTGGTAGCGTTGTTGTAGAAAATGGTAAACTTGTTATCCAAACTCGTTTCAAGAATTCTCATTCGTATAGTCTCCTCCAACCTTTTTACACTATCGTATCTGCCGTTGCTGATTAGGAAAAGCGATTTGTTGCTTTTGCTGGGGGACGCCCGTTGTTTCCAGATAATCATTACCCGTGGTAAAATTTTCTAACTGTTGGGATACAACATGTCCAGCAGAGCACCTCCCATCTAGCTCCTATAATATCCAGATATTTATTTCGTCTCACCATAAAATCGGAGTTAGTATTGTCCTGAAAGTCGACAGCGTTAAAGTTTGAGGGTAAGGTCGCAGCATCGACATTTTGTAAATGCATGATTGTAAAAGCTGGCCGACTCATTGAAATTTTCTCGGTAACCCAACCAATTGACCAATATCTGTTTCTTGTCACCTCACGTTCTTTTTCCTATGATCTTTTCGATTCCGTAAATCGGCGGCTTTTTACCTTTTGCAATTCTTTTTCGTTCACCTTGTATATGATAGGTTTTTTCATGACAGCACATCGGTAACTATAAAGACTTTGATTGTCCAATTCAGAGTGTAACCTCTCTCAAAGGCTCACTTCGCCTTCTAATTCTCACATAATCTTCAACTTTTAACTTTGGTTCTATAGCTGAGCTGTACTCGCCGTCTTTGTACACTCGATTCCACACACTTTTTTGGCATTGAAAGTTTACGTGGTTTAGTCCCATAACTACAGCCGTGTGAATAGTTTCATTGTACGAGCTGACCGTCACAGGCAAACCATCAATGTATCTGTCTTTGTCTTTATACATCAGATACCGGTAAATATTTTTCTTTCAACATTCTGTTGAAACGTTCCACCATCAACACCTTGATCGTCTCATTTTCAGTCGTAAAAAAAGCTTGTTTTTCTTCTCAACCAATAAATTCTTGATGTGCTGATTGTCAAACTCTCTACTTTTATTCGATTGTAAAGCCTTGTAGTTTTTTCCATCCAGCATTCTTTTCAAAATTTTGGCTATGATGTGTCCGGCTGTAGAAGTAAGTGGCACAGCCCATTTTCTTCTCGATCGACAGCTGTTAACAAAAATGCTGTGCCAACATTTTCCTCTTTTTTGAGACCCCCAGACCCATCAACTTGACTTACCACTGCTTTCCTATTCCAGCACTGCCTCTGAACTTCATCATCACTTTCTTGTGCAGCGTGTAGGCATCCTCACCACTCAGCCCTTTGCAAGTTTTTTTTCCTCCCCTTGTTTTCTATGGTCTTGCAGTAAGCCTCTAGCTCTTAGCAGATATGTGTGCAATGCGGGATTGTAGTACAGCTCTTTTAACACACCGGCGTCCATTTTCCCATTCCCACAACAGGTATAAGTTTTCCTTTATGTGTTTGCTGTGGTAAATTCCTGAAAAGCTGGCTTTTAAATTTGCTAAATTTTTTTTACCCAATTTTATTGAGCCCGCATTGTTAAGAACGCCTCGCAACAAAGATTTGGAAAGCCTAGGGTTCAGCCAGCTCTTTTTGATTCTGAGCTTTTCAGTATCCAGATCGTACTTCCCAATTTCGTTCAACTTGTGGTACATTCTGACACCAACCGCTCGATCATCTTTTCTCCTTGTCATAGCAGATACTTTTTTCTTAAACTTTTCTAACGTTTTTATCATTTTCACTGATTGCCCATCACCTTCTCCACCATCACCATCAACATTCCCCGATCATCCACACCTCAGTTTTCGCTGTCAAGCAATCTGTTTTTGATTTGTGTTTTCTCTTAAACATCTATCGCAGGGCTAGTAGAGTGACATCATTAGGCGAACGGATGCAGGCTTGTCATCGGTACTCGTACTATTAGCAAAGGATGATTTAGATAGCGGCTTTGGCTTCCTAGCTAGAGTCCAGTTATCCACCCGTTGGTGGTTTTTCTTAATTTTCCTCACATCGCCTAAATAGCTCTGTATGTTTTGAGTGTTTTTTTTTACCTTTTCGTACTCCGACAAATCGGTTTCGTGCCCCATTTTCAACAAAGCATCTTGCCTTCTCTTCATATTTCTCACTTTTATATCCTCCATGGGGTTGTAATACAATAGCGGGGAGTTTTTTTCCTCTGTTGCTTTATCAGTGCCAATTTTTCTCATTACTCTATCATACTCATTTTCGAACACTAGCATCTAGAAAATGTCAGAGTTTGGGAGCCCACAGTTTCTCTGATGATAAAACTGGTACAATGGGAGTGATTTTAGCTTCCAAAAGATTACTTGGGTTACTTCTACCAGCCAGAGTCAAACTTCTATGATTATCACCAACTGCTCACTTTCCAATTAGTTACTCCAGCTCCTTATTGTACTGCTGCAACTCGAAAAACTGTTTCGATTCAAGAGAAACACTACTTAATATAATGTTTTCGACAGTATAATTCGAATAATAATTGTATTTAGATGCTATCACTTAGGTACATATAACACCATGGGAAAGTCCGATGCAAAATTTCCCAATAGTCTGTGATGATCATCAGTTTGCTGGATAATATCTATTTTTAGGAAAGAGTAAAGTTTTGTTGTCACTTGTTCAAAGGCATTTTATACGTATTTCGTTCTTACGGAAAAGCATTGGTGAGCCAAATGGGTGCCTGAAAAAGCATCTTGAGGGTATTTAAAAAGGAAAAAATAGTAACTTTTCAAGAAAACTGTACGATTTATTTTCAAAAACAGATTCAGAACAATAAAAAATCACGCTTATGTTCAAGGGATAACTATGTTTCGTATACAAAGCATTGTCATCTGCTTTACCAGAAACTTCATCCATCAAGTCATCAATTATCAACCATCTGTTTTGTCCATCTCTAGGCAAACTCATTGTTATATCTATCATCCCATCATGAATGATCACTCCGGATCTGTCGTCGAAACATTTTTGGTAAGCGCAGTAACAATGATGTATTTTTACCGGTGGAAGATAAGCTATAATCTGACTAACTTCAATTATTTATAAAATTGCCGGGGTCTTCCCAGAACCAGTTGGGCCCACAATCATCTCCATAAAAGGTGAACGTATCCTTGCTTCAAATCCTTCAGAACTTCCATGCATGATGAATTAGATGTTTGTCATTCGCCAATAGTTTCATTTATGATTCAAACAAGAGAGTTCCTTGTCTTTTGTATTTCCCCAATAGAACTTTCATAAATACTAAAATTGGTAACACCTCCAAAAGTAGAAAATCCTATAACAAACACCAATATTATCATAACTATTGTCAATTTTTGTTTCAGACTCGGTATTAGATTATCTGCACTTCCACTCTGGCCACCATCAACCGTATCATTTTCCCTCATCGCTCTCATCTCCGCATCTTCTTCTCCCAAAATCTTGCCTAACAATAGCATTATAATAATACCCCTTCATTTTTATACACTAGTCAAACAAGCAATCATACAATATTACAAACACTAACAACTTACATAATCAACACCTGGCGGGCACAAAAATTTCCAAACAGCTCACATGGACACCTGGTGCTCAAAAATCATTTTCAAACCAGGTGAACCTGATTGTCCTTAAACTCCATGACTTAGATCTGCTCTTGTTATACTACTCTCGGACAAATCAGCATCATTTGCCAATTTCATCAAAGCGTTTCACTTTGCTTCATATCTCGAAATGTCATATCATCCATCGGGTTGTAATACAAAGGTGGCACATTTCTTTTTTCCCCTGCTGCTTTCTTATTTCCAATTTTTCTCTTTATTCTATTGTACACATTTTCTGACACAAGAAAATATCGTGTAGAAAACGTCAAAGAGTCAAGAGTCATGATTCTGTTGATGATAAAACTGGTACAATGGGAGCAGTTATAGCGTCCAAAAAATTACCTTCACCAGTCTGCATCAAAAATCAAAAGGTTTCAACCTTTGTTTGTTCGCTCATGCAACCTCTTGAAATGCTACAACTCAATAAACATTCCCAAAACTAGAAGAACAATCCTTATATAGTGTTTTTGACAGTTTCTATCAACAATTGAAACAGATCAAAGTCGACCCTTTCCACCCTGGGGGGCTTTCCTCTCTTACTAAAATCACATTCACATTCAGCAGAACCAATTTACTGTTTTCTGAAACACAAAAGTTGATGAAAAAAATGTATAAATTATCGTTGATTTCAATTGTTCAGTTGATTCTTGCGTAGCAAAAGCTATTTAGTATTTTCCATATTATAATATTTTTATATTAATCCTCTTTGTATCTATCATGGTGTCAATGGCTTACTGGAGTGGACTCTATGATTGATTGCTATTACATTTGATTGATTACAACAAAATAATCAACAATGTCAGTAATAATAATTCAGGACATTTATGTTATTCCACGAGACTATTATAGTATTGCATGGAATGCTGTACATTGTATGATTCATCACTACTACCCGCGTAAATAACAATGTTTTTGATTCGACTTGTTTTGGTTGTGAGATGATAACTCTCAAGAGATTGATTGCCTTGCATGTGGCCTAGTTTGCTAACCGCGGTTCTGCACACACTAATTCGCATATAGTAATTCACTCCCGTGTGTGGCAAGGCCTTAAGCCCTTTAAAACCTAGCAAGAGCAATGCAAGAAATGCTTGAAGTACACCTGGAACAACGAAAACCTTTTCCTTAGACTCCATGACAGAGATCTGCTCCTTTATTACTACTAGTGCACCATAAGAAAATACGATAATTGTGAAATAAAGTCAAACAAATTTAAAAACAGGTAAGAGGATACTGCAACATTTCCTCAAAAGCATGAATATGATTTTACTCACCCTTAAACAGAACAGTTCTAAAATGACTTGGCTTCTTTTCATACGCAAATATCTTGTACTGGTTCAACCAGAGGGCTGTGTAGAGGTCGGAAAAAGTACACTTGTCAGGATCAGTGCTGTCTATAGAGTCAGTTAGGTTCGATTTGCATAGAACGCTCAGAGCACCTGAAATTAATAAAGATAACTATGTATGTTTACATATCTACCAGTCCTTCTACGCATCTGATTATTTATCAATAATTATGGCGATACATTCTATATCAGCACAAGCCTATTGCAATTAAAAACTTGAAAATTGTCAGCTTGCCACATTTATTTCAATTTATTGCAAGATAAAAACTTTCTGCAAAGTTCATCCTCGAGGTTTGTTAGTGTTAGCAATCTTTATTGCTTGAAAACTTCACTGTGAATATTTAAGCTGAGGGTTGGGAATGCTCACAATTTCCTTCTTAGTAGAAAAAGGAGTTGACAAAAAAATGTAATACTACAAGAGTTTAGTGAAAAACAGTGAAGGGAATATTTGTAGTGACCGCTGCATTCTAATTGATAAATAATATAAATAATAAATAGCTTTGTGTCCCATACCGGTGTTACTTTAGCTCAAAAAAATAGACTAATTTATCATAGAGTTATTGTGGAAAATGCTGTGTTGTTAAACTAAAACATAGACTTGAGTAAAATATAGACCTGGTAACTGACTATGTAAACAGTTACATGGTCCTACAACAGTATTAAGTGCACTTCATGGTACAAAAAATAGGGGTGTATATAATGGTACTGGCGAGGATAAAAACCAAAACTAGTGGTTAGTAAAAACCAAAGATTATAGTCACGGCGATGCCTTCCTGAAATTTTTTGTTGTAAAAACTGAATGCCAAATTGAGTTTCACGGATGAAATATAAAGAGAGCAGGACTTGGAGATCTAATATAACAGTAGGAGACAACTCCAGTTACCAAATCTAATAGCAACTACATGAGTAGTAATGAGGCAGCAGATCTCTGTCATGGAGTCTAAGGAAAAGGTCCTCCTTGTTCCAGGTGTACTTTAAGTTGGCACCAGTTACCATGAGAGCCTGAGAGGTACCTTTTTGTGTGCACTAGTTGTTATAATTTTAAATGTTCGCTAAGTATTTATTGTGTAGGGTTTGTTTATATTGTGATTTGTATGCTGATTTAGGCATGGGTTTGTATGATGATTTTGATTGGGGGTTTGAGTATTTTATAAAAATGAAGCGTTGCTTCATTGTATAACTTTAGTATAAAGGAAGTATTATATATAAGCACGGAATACTTCTATCATAAGCTCTCTCGTTAAAAAAAAACCTACCGTATAACCCTAATTTTTTTTTGATGGTTAGATTCTTTGGATTGTTATAAAAGTTCTGACAAAAGAGTATTTGTTAGCTTTTAGATAATTTTTGCTTGTATATAATATGTATATACATAGGAAAACAGATAAATATATGTTGATATTTACAGTATTTGGCAATCGTATAATGATTTCAAAATTGTTTTGAAAAACATTTGTAGTAGAAGGTAAATAATAGTAGCGTATAATGAATAAGTAATGACTAAATATAATGTTTGTTTGATTGTAGAGAGTTTGAATAATATGTTTTACTAATCAGCATAATACTATTTGTATGGTAATAGCAAACGTAATGAAGTATATACTAATAGTGTAAGAAACCTAGGTAAAAATGAAGATATTTGCAACAGAAAGTACATAGTGGTAGCGTATAAAGAATAACCGTTGATTGAATATAATCTTTGTTTGTTAATAAAGAGCTCGAGTAATGTCTTTTACTAATCATCACATTGCTATTTGTAGTGGGTTATTGGATGATAATAGTGTACTTGTTTAGTTCCCCTGATCAGTTGTATCTTTTGATATCTAAAACAAAAAATTTACTCGTTGTATAAATTATTGTGATTAATTTGAGGTGAAGCATTATTTACAGTGGATGGATTATATTAAATAGAAAAGAGAAATCACTCACTGGGCTGTATTACTTGTCTTAAAATTTTTGATCTCAAGTCTTGTCTTGTATTTGAGGTTCTTTCAAAATGCTAGTAGTAACATTTCCAGCTGAAAGCAGTGACTTCCTGTTTTGGAGAAGTTCATCGGCAGCGAAGTATTTGAACTTTTCAGACTCATCGAGTTTGTTGGTTATTTTTTGCACTGCTTCCATTGCTTGCATTGGTGTGAATGCGACCATCTCATGTTGAAGGTGAGCAAATCCACTCATTTTTCGTTTTCGTAAAGGGAAAACTCTGGTTTCAATTTTTTTTATGTCAGCAGCGTTTTTTTTCGGGTATGTACAGAACCCCTATCGTCAATTCATCATATTGCAAACATCTGTAGTTCACTAACAGTGCGTTCATTACCGTTTCCCCATTAGGTAATGTTAAATGACGAGTTACTTGAGGATATTCAAAACTGATTACACTATCTACAGAAAACTGAGAGAGGGTTGCGATACAAATCATGCTGAGCAACTTTGCTTCTTGTTAACCTAGTTACTTGTTTAGCGTTTTAAACAGATATAGTAGTGGAAAATCTGACTGGAAGAAAGATCAGACACTTTTCATAATCGAAACCCATGAAGATCAACAGTCTTAGCACCTTAAATTGTAATGGAGCTAACTCGTCTGATTTATCTTTACTCAAAATTGATCTGACTTGTCGTTTGCTACCAAATGTTTCTGGATTGTAGCGGATAATGGACAAGTTTTTATAGACATCCACAGCTGGTGTTTCAATGTGAGTTATCTCCAAAAGCGATGGAGTTGGATTTAGATAAAGTAATTGGAACCTTCCAATCGTCATTATTTCATTTATATGACAAGAGTTCAGCATACTGGCAGTGTTTTTTGTCAAGCAGGAAAGATTCAAATCAGAAGGTTCTTTCAGAGCAAATGCGCTGCCAGTTGTTTTATTTTTATTGTATTTCCATAGTTTTGGTCGAAGTTTTCTTAGTCTCTTCTTTGATATAAGCGTTTCAGGTGGAATGTTTTCTTTCTCATCAGGATATTGTTCAAATGTCGGAAAGTTTTCTGTTCTGTTGTCATCATCCGTAATCATAGCGTTGAGTGAGAAGTTGAACTGGAAACAAAACAAAAAAACAGACAAAAATGGAGTTTTGATTTGATAGATTGAGCAATGTAAAAACATAATCATTAAAATAAAAACTAACCAAGTGCTATCAATAATAAATAATTAGAATCCTAAAGATATCTCTCTGATACTTCACAGCGCAAATAGTTGATGTTTTATCATTAAGTGTTAAATAATTATTTGTTAATTCTCACCTTATTGCTGAGAGTCCTTCAAGTAGTTGTAGTAGATGCTATGTAGATGTTGATGGAGTGAATAATTTTAGTGTGAAAACAGTGGTGCTTATATAGTCAAAGTTGCACTGATTGACCTAATCAGATCTCCTATTTGTCTGCAAGATGATGTTTTGTTCGCGTGAAAAATGTTATTTGGCGCGTGAAAATCTCTTTATAATATATATGGGAATCTTCAGTTGAATAATTTTTTTAACGTGTGGAAAGCTCCATATATATCATAAAGGGTATTTGCCCGAAGAAAGTCTTTTGTCCCGCGGAAATTATTTTTCTTTTGCCTGAAAAATGTGTTTTTTTCAAAGAAGAAATGTTGTTTCTTCAGACGAAGAATGTTGTTTAATACGCGCGTAAAATGTTGTTTTTCGATTAAAAACATTTTTATGATATATACAGATTTCTGGCGCGAATAAAAAAAGTTTTCCACGCGAAAATCTGTATATATTATAAAAGGTTTTTGCGCAGAGAATTTCGTTTTTTGAGTGAAGAATGTGTTTTTTCAGACTAAAAATTCTGCTTTTTTAGACAAGGAGTGTTGTTTTGCTTCCACGAAAACCTCTTCATAACATAGACAGATTTTTCGCGCAAATGAAAGTTTTTTTCTCCGCACGAAAAGTTGTATATGTTATGAAAGGAATCTTTCGCTGTTTTTTTACGCAAAGAATGTTTTTTTCAAAAAAAGATTTTATTCTTTTAGACAAATGCTGTTTATTTGTCGCGCAAAGAGTCTTGTTGTTCGCAAAAAAAATTTTGTTTTTGTGCATGAAGAATGTCATTTTTTTTGTGGGAAGATTTTTGTTTTTTAGCACGGAAAATGTTGTTTTGTTGCGCAAAAAATGTTGCTTTTTCCACGCAAGGAATGTTGTTTTATTCGCGTGAAAGTTGTTGTATTTTTGCGTGGAGAATGTTGTTTGTTTTGAGCAAAAAATGTTTTTTTCCGCGCAAAAATGTTGTTTTTCGCACAAAGAATGTAGTTTTCCGCGTGGAAATTTCTTTAAAATATATATATCTCTCCATATATAACTTAAAGTAATTTTCGCATGGAGAAAATTGTTTTTTGGCAAAGAATTTCTTTTTTCTGATAAAGAACGTCATATTTTCGTGCGAATATCCTTTTATAATTTATGCGCATTTCTGCGCAAATAACTTTTCCTCGAGCGCAAATCTTCATATATATTATAAAAGGGTTTTCGCGCGAGGTTAGTTTGTGCAGCTTTAGCTATTTAATAGCTAGTATTTTCACACATCTAGCATCCACTCCCACAACAGATACTGAAGGAGCAACATCTACTGCAACTACTATGAGGATTTTCAGCATTACTGTTTTGAGAGCTAAACAAAAATTAACACTGCACTAATATCCATACAAACACCTAAACACCAAACACGGAGAGCTCAAACAGCTCTGAAACACCCAGCACCTCTACACACATCTCTATTACCACACACACCACGGAGGACCCACATGGCCCTAGCACCTCTACACCTATCTCTTTTAGTGCCCACATGGCACTAAAAGCCTCACACACACCTCCCTTGTACCAATAAATAATTCAAGTAACACAAAAAATAACAAATTCACCAGGTCCGATACCCGCTGCACCATGTTAGATTAAGGGATTGAAAAGACACCGCTAGATATCAACTCAAAAAGGGCCCTCTATTCTGGATGATGTCAGTCATCCGGGTCTTCTTCAGTAAGCCCAAGTTCTCGTAATCTGTGTAGGTACCCATATTCCTTGGTTACGCCAATACCGATAGAACCTATGTTAACCTTGAACTTCCTATAACACACAAACTTGTTATCCAACAGTTTTCACACAGATAGCATCCACTCCTACAACAACTACTGAAGAAACTACATCTACTGTAACTACTAGGAGGAATTTCAGCATTACGATAAGAACTAATAAATAATTAATTAGAAGTAGTCGTAAAACCCGACTAATTGCTCTCTAAAAAGGATGTACTCACAAACCTATCTAGGCTTCTCTCAGAACTACATAGTTTTAGTCATTGACAAAATTATCTTTTGGATAAAGAGATAAAAATAGATCTCTAATTACTTACTATCTCCTGTATTTACGTAGATTTCTTAACTTTAATAAAACATATTTGTTTATTTCACAGTTCCAAAAGTTCTATATTTTTATCACCAAAAGCCATCCAATCCTCACTTTTCCAAAGATTATCAAGGTTGCAATGTTATGTAGGTTTTAAAACTACTCATTTATAGTCTGGTAATAAACATCATTTATGTAGTTGTAAACCACAGACACGAACTTTAGTAAAACGTTCTATCATTATTACTATTTTGGGATTTCAATGAAAATTGAATTCTTCTACAGCAGGAATCGGCAGGTATCAGGTTATATTCAAACAAGTATACAGAATAATCATCTAAATCAAATGAAAAGCCTTTATTTATAATGTAAGTCTTTATAAACATATTAATTGTAATCTATTCAAATGTACATTGAATAACTTGAAGTTAAGTTTTTTATATTTTTTTTTAAATTTTGCTTTATATCAGTATGTTTTGTATTTTAGAGTATCAAATATAGAAGATGAAAGCAAAAGTACAGTTTTCAACCAAAGTTCCTCTTAGAGCAATAACTGAGAAGTTACTACTTGTTGTTTTCTACACTGCTAAAAAGCAAAGCGACGACATTGTATAAAGAAATATGTGCATCGATCAACAAGCACGTAGCAAATGTCATGCACAATAAAAAGAAGATCTAAAAGAAATTCAAAACGCTTTTGAAAATACTGGAAATCCTATTTTCGGGACAGACGATATGTTACTCGATACCAACTTGTTGTTTTTACAACGTTATTTTCGCAACGTTAAATCAATGATTTACGTTGTTTTAACTTATCTGCATACCACTGTAGTCTTTTGACATTAAAATTACAAAAAAAGTTATTGCGGAGCTTTCCCCAAAGGACTTTATCAAGTTCATTTACAACGAGCTCTCTTTTTTTTTAAAAAGAGTCCTTGACGCTTGATGAGAATTATCAAAGAAAGTCATTTGTTACAGACGCGAGTCATGTAGGTAGACACTCGGGTGAAAATATGGCAATGGCTGGATTTTACAATGTCGGAAAAGTCAATAGTGTTCAGTGAGCATTCTGCAGAGGGATATGACTAAAATGGAAAAGTGAACATGAGCATCTTTTAATAGAGCATGCTAAAAGTTTTCCGTATTGTCGTTGTGTTTGAGGAAACTACACGAAGAAGAAATTAAAAAACATATCCATTGTCAAAAGTTATACAACCAAAGAACAAAGAACTAGACGGTCAGCGGGTTCGACTGTTGAAGTTTTACCTCTAGACATCTTGATTGATTGCGCTGGCACAGTCAGATTTGATTCTGAATTGCTGAGAGAAGAAAGTTTCAAGTGATGGAAGGGTAAAGTTTCTATGAAACTCCTTGTAAGTGTAGGTTCTTACTACACCGGTTTTGGCGAAAGTGTAAGAGGTTTCTTTTGCCCGGGTGAGCTCAAAGATTGTAAAGAGAGTGATGTACAATGGATGGAACACTGTCGTTATTTTCCAGACTACCCTTCTTACTTATGAGTAAAGGAGAAAAATACGTTGAAGAAGTTCACAAACAAATGGACGAATCAAAAAATGTGAGCGACAGCTTGAGTTACATCGACGAAAAAAAAGAAACATATAGCGCAGTCTGATGAAAAAAGGCAATGAAACTTATCTGCGAAAAACTGGGTCATAGTCAAAACGATACAAAAAAA
The DNA here is from genome assembly GCA_945261195.1 of Cryptosula pallasiana. Lineage (NCBI taxonomy): Eukaryota > Metazoa > Bryozoa > Gymnolaemata > Cheilostomatida > Cryptosulidae > Cryptosula > Cryptosula pallasiana. Next base: position 2,357,105 of record OX183131.1, on the reverse strand, counting down.
TATTGACGTTGAATGGAAAATCTTTTGAACTAGTAGAATTTGTGATTGAAGCCTTAAACGCACTTGAAAAGACAATTACTTCAGATGACAATCAGTAAAAAAAATTTGAAGGATGAGGGAACTTATGTTTTGGACGAGATTAAATCAGGAGCATGTGGTGACAAAGTTTTATTAGATGCTAAAAAAACTAAAGGCGTGAAAAAATATGACGATCAATCAGAGCAAAGCAGGCTTGCTCAATGCATGTCTGAGACATAAAAAAGTACCTGCCAATCATGTTTCTCTTCTATGTGGACATTTCATTTACTGCAGTGGGTGCAAAGAAAGAAAGTTTACTGGATGCTCATCGGAATTAAAGTACTGCCCAATCTATGATTGTCAAGTCATGATTAAAGGATTTATGAAAATCTACATTAGCTAACACAGTATTTATCACACTTGACCTCAAAAAGAAAAAAGCAGCAAATAATTAACAATTTTAAAAATGAATGACATCTCTTCATTTGATGACACAACATTCACGTTTATAGCTCAACGGAATAACAACAAAATTGTTGCGCGCTGAATACTTTGCTCACCAAGAAGTTTCCAATGCTATAGGAGACAGGACCATTTTGGTTGAAGTCTCTGAGGAAATGTTGAGGATTTATTTTACGGAAGAATGTGCATACTGCGTACTAGAAGATAGTTTTTACAAGCACGCAACAAATCTATCGCAATTCAACCAACTGTCACTGTTCACACAGCAGTAGTAAAATATGAGCAGATCTCCCTACCAAGTGTTTTTTGTGGGGTTAAAATCTGGGGTTATGCAATGGGTTACGGCGTTGGATGGATTCGCCGAGTTTATATTGTATTTTATTTGAGGGGCATTTGAGTGGCATTTAAGTGGCATTTTAAAATTTGATTATTTTTTTTACTTAATTTGAACTTATATGGTATATAGATTTTGAATGTATGGCATTTAAGTTATGATAATTTTTTACATAATTGTATACATAATTATAACTCATAGGGTATCTAGATTTTGAATGTAAGGCATTTAAGGTTTGATAATTTTTTGTATTTCCGACTCATATGATATCTTGAGAGAGAAGAGAGAGAGGAGATATATCTACATTGAATAAATACAGTGATTGAAAATGAAACAATATGTGAATATATACATTTATTGTGTAATAAGTAGGGAAAATCTCTCCATATAATATAGCTAGAGTCAGTAAATACTAAGTAGCTGAAGTTTTTAGCTATTTCAACTGGACAAAAAGTATTTTGGGTTCGAGTTCATTTATATCTGAAGGAACATGGCAGCAAACTTGAGAATATCTACACTTCTCCTTACTCGATGGATGTATCACACCAGTTGCTCGTATAATGCTTGGGATAGGAAGATCTTCAAAATGTTTTGCAAACCGGAACTTTTAGTGAGTTAATCACTTGAGAACCTTTAGACTTTTCTATGAATCAATATATGATTATATACACTTATTGTATAATAAGTAGGGAAAATCTTTCCACATAATATAGTTAGAGTCAGTAAATAGTAAGTAATACAAAACAGTACAACTTGTAATGTCAATCAATACACAGGCTTTTTTTATACATTCATTATCCACTTGAGACTACCTGTTGTCAGCATTTGATATTGAGTTTACATACCATCAACCCCAAGCTGTTCATCAAAATCTTGTAATTCGTTTTCTAGGAATTCCTTAAGAACTTCATCCTCATTATTCGTTTTTGTTAGCACCTCATTGGAATTTGTTTGTGTGCAATATTGTTCCCAATCACTAGCGTTGGTTGAAGAAATGAAGACAACATTGTGGTATGGAATAGGATTTCCATTCTTACTCTGTTTTTTTCCTTTGTAAATCATCACACCAGGTACACATCTTTTAGCTTCCTCGTTGTATCTGATCGGTAGTAAAAGCGTTCTCGTCTCTCTTTTTCCATTCTTTTCAGCGACATAGCGAATGCAATTTACAATGGATTCTTCTCCATTGAATCGGAAAGGAATGAATCTTTCTACAACTTCGATGTAAGCAAAAATGGAACAATCTTTGAAATTGCTGAGATACTCGATGTCGTAATTGAGTTTGAGTTCTTCTTCACTCATTTTTCTCAGTTTTTCAGCTTCAGCAGTAGCTTCCATTGTGGTTAAGCGTTTTGTGCTGATACGTTTGACATTGTAGTAAGTAGTCTCTGGTTTTTTTGAGTTTTCCATCTCACCCTAGTACAAAATGTTGAAAGGTAATGGGTAGTTATCAACATTGAAGCTTTCAACTACTCTACTTGGGCAAACGACTTTCTGAAAATTTGTTCCAGTTGAATTATCAAGATAGGTGAGAAGGTAGTAATTTCCGTATGCACCAGTACTCTGTTCGATAGAAACGATTTGCAAAACTGATGGAACAGGAAGTGATGCTAGTGTAAGAAACCCTCCAATCTTTTTCAAATCACATGCCTTCCATTTTTGGAGAGATTTGGCCGTCTTGAGAGCTCTGTCAGCATCAGTGAGCAATTCTTTTTGTTCCGTATTGTTTGATGTTGTGGGTAAAACCAGTTTTGGAAGAGCTCGTCTCTTTATTGTTGCTTCTTTTGTGACAGAGTTAGAGTTTTTCCTTTTGGTGGGTGTTTTGAGTGTTTTTTGTTTGTTTTCGATTGGTTTTAAATCCATGTAAGAAGCAGAAAAATCCTCCATAGTATTCTAAAAAAAGAAAGAAATAATATATGATTCAGCTTTTCATGCATAACTAAAAGATTATTTATTTCATACTTTACATTATAGCTAAACTAATTTTGATCTTTGCTAGGTAGGGAATAATAAATTTTTTAAATTTTACCTTTTATAAAGAGAAAGCTTCTAGTAGTTGCAATGGAAAGTGTAGTAGATGTTACTTCTCCGCTCACTGTTGTAGAACTGGATGCTTTCTGTGTGAAAACAGTGGCTCTTAAATAGCTAAAGTTGCACTGGTTGAACTCTATGAATACCAACATTCTTTATAATATAACTATGAATCAGAATTTTGTCCACGCGAAAACCAATGCTTTCGCGGGAATAAACAATTTATTTTCACGCGAATGGAAACCGTTGCTTTCGCGGGAATGAAAATTTTATTTTCATGCAAATGGAAACCGTTGCTTTTGCGGGAATAAAACATTTAATTTCACGCGAAAACAAACCAATGCTTTCGCGGGAATAAATACTTTGTTTTCACGCGAATGGAAACCATTGTTTTCGCGGGAATACAAATTTTATTTTCACTCGAAGGGAAACCGTTGTTTTCGCGGGAATACAAATTTTATTTTCACGCGAATACAAACCAATGCTTTCGCGTGAAAATAAGATATTTATTCCCGCGAAAGCAACGGTTTCCATTCGCGTGAAAATAAATTATTTATTCCCGCGAAAGCATTGGTTTGTATCCGCGTGAAAATAAAATTTGTATTCCCGCAAAAGCAACAGTTTCTATTCGCGTGAAAATAAATTATTTATTCCCGCGAAAACAACGGTTTCCCTTTGAGTGAAAATAAAATTTGTATTCCCGCGAAAGCAACAGTTTCTATTCGCGTGAAAATAAATTATTTATTCCTGCGAAAGCAACGGTTTCCATTCGCGTGAAAACAAAGTATTTATTCTCGCGAAAACAACGGTTTCCCTTTGAGTGAAAATAAAATTTGTATTCCCGCGAAAGCAACAGTTTCTATTCGCGTGAAAATAAATTATTTATTCCCGCGAAAGCAACGGTTTCCATTCGCGGGAAAATAAATTATTTATTCCCGCGAAAGCATTGGTTTGTATCCGCGTGAAAATAAAATTTGTATTCCCGCGAAAGCAACAGTTTCTATTCGCGTGAAAATAAATTATTTATTCCCCCAAAAACAACGGTTTCCCTTCGAGTGAAAATAAATTTTGTATTCCTGCGAAAGCAACAGTTTCTATTCATGTGAAAATAAATTATTTATTCCCGCGAAAACAACGGTTTCCCTTTGAGTGAAAATAAAATTTGTATTCCCGCGAAAGCAACAGTTTCTATTCGCGTGAAAATAAATTATTTATTCCCGCGAAAACAACGGTTTCCATTCGCGTGAAAACAAAGTATTTATTCCCGCGAAAACAACAGTTTCCATTTGCGTGAAAATAAATTATTTATTCCCGCAAAAGCAACGGTTTTCGCGTGGACAAAATGCTGATTCATAGGATTTAATCAGTGCAACTTTACCTATTTAAGAGCCACTGTTTTCACACAGAAAGCATCCAGTTCTACAGCAGTGATCGGAGGAGCAACATCTACTACTACATCCACTGACTATTAAAAGTTTTTCTGTGTAAACTTGAAAATTTTCATTGAACTTAAGACTTAATTATCTGACTTAATTATCTCACTTAATTTTTTGTCTACTTAAAAAGTAATGCTTTCACACAATAAATCACTCGTTCTAACAACAGTAACTGAAGCCTCAACATCTACTATATAATATACCAACTGACTACTAGGAGTTTTATTCACAAGGTAAAATTTATTAGCTGAGACATTTAACTTACCTTTTTATGTGCTATTGTCACTTCTATTAAAAAGTAATGATTTTATTGTAATTATAGTGCTATGGAAACAGAAGAGGATGATACTGATGTAGACATACACAAGGAATGGGAATGGCTCATGAAAAATCAAAATGATATCAGTTTTTCAAACGCTGATAATGAATACATGAATGATGAATGCAATGCTGAATATGAAAATGAAATAGAGATGGAACTTGAAAATGCTTTTCAAGACAAACCTTCGACTTTTCAAGTTTCAGCAACTACTGAAAATACAATAGCCTTTGATAAGCAGTAAGTTTTTAAAATCATAAATTAATAATATTAGTAGAGTAATTTTTTTTGCTGTTTTTTTTATAGTCATCTCATGAATCAGCAAAAATAATGCGTTATCTCTTTATTGTAGACAGGACTCAGAATATCAGAGAATTAATGTAAAAGAGGGAGTTGAGAATTCATCTCATAGTACACAGTAAGTTTTTAAAAACCTAACTAATAATAATGTTTGAGCCTTTTTTTCCTAATTCCATTTTAAAAAATTAATTGATAATGGTGTTTAAGTCATTTTTTCTTCTGTTACATTTCATACAAAATGTATTTGAATGTTTTATAGAACAACTATTATGTGTTAACATTTCTATTGTAGACAAAGTTTAAATTATCGGGAGGAGAATGTAGAAGAAAAAAACCCTGAAATTTCCCCTAATTGGAAATGGTTAGAAGAAAATCTCATTTGTTTTCGTTTACCCGATGAAACAATCAATCAAATAGGATTTGGTGCTGAGCCTTCACCACCAAAGACTAGCATAATAGCTCAAGATATAGAGCCGGTTGTGGAGGAGATAGTTGAAGAAAATGAGAATGATCCAATGATAGAAAATGAAGAAGAAGAAGAAAAAGAAGAAGAAGAAGAAGAAGAAGAAGAAGAAGAAGAAGAAGAAGAAGAAGAGGAAGAAGAGGAAGAAGAGGAAGAAGAGGAAGAAGAGGAAGAGGAGGAAGAGGAGGAAGAGGAGGAAGAGGAGGAAGAGGAGGAAGAGGAGGAAGAGGAGGAAGAGGAGGAAGAGGAGGAAGAGGAGGAAGAGGAGGAAGAGGAGGAAGAGGAGGAAGAGGAGGAAGAGGAGGAAGAGGAGGAAGAGGAGGAAGAGGAAGAAGAGGAAGAAGCACAAGAGGAATAACAAGAAGAACAAGAAGAACAAGAAGAACAAGAAGAACAAGAAGAACAAGAAGAACAAGAAATGGAAGATTTAAATTTTGAAAGACCTACCCGAGTATCGACCTTAGGTATTGTTGATGATAGCATAGCTCCAACTTTTCAAGATGAAGAATGGGATGATTTGATAGCTAGATATTGGGGAGCTATGAAAACGAAACATAGAGCTGGAAAAGTCATAGAACTTTTAAATGTAAGACTTTGGGATGGGATTCCAAGAGACCAAGCTGATACCTACCAAAATGACTATCATGATTCAAGAGTGTTAGAATTGCTAAACAAAGTTTGGAGACAATTGAGCTCGAGAGCAAAAGTCAACTGTAGCGTAGGTTGTATACTAGAAAATAAAAATGATGGTGAACTCCGATACTTTCACTCATCATCAAACAATGCTACCGTATATCCAAAAGCTAAACTGATTCAAACTGAAGGAGATCTTGATGGCTTTTTTGTTGATGTTATATAGACTGATCATCGTACAAATAGCTCGAGACGGAGACCAAATACGACTTGGAAATTGATGTTAATCACAAACATTTCGTTTTATTTCTACAAACTACTCGGAATGGGAAAAGTTGGATCACTACCAGAGCATTTACCCTCTCACCTCATCGACAACAGACACATACAAACCATGTTAAAAAACACAAAAAGAATACGAATTACCGACAATCTTTGTTTTTTTTAGATGTCTAGCATTAAACAAAGAACTACAAAAAAACGGCGGTTTTGCAAAAGATCCGATAATTAAGGAGGTGAAGGAGTACCAACAACAATATCATAGTTTCATCTATGGTGATAGTACTAAAAAGTGTGATGGGAAAGGAGTAACAAAAGCTGATTTATTGCTTTTGGAGCGAGCATTTCAACTGAAGATAACAGTGTTTTCTTTAAATGATGATATGACTTCAACAGTTATTTGGAATTCAAACTCCAGTAATAAAGAGAATCTGTATTTGGATCTTTATATCAATCACTTCAGTCGTATTACAAACTTGGAAGGATATGTCAGAGCCTACAGATGTCCAACCTGTTCTACTAGTTATGACAGATTGGGGAATCTGAAAAGACACAGATGTTCAATCTCAGAGGCAACAACTATGCAGTTTTCTGGAGGACAATACAGTCCTACCGCTACAATATTCGACAAACTGAAGATTCAATTCGGGATAGATATCGGGTCAGATGATTCCTTGAGATACTATCCATTTTTTGCAACATTTGACATAGAGTGTTTGTTACCTAATTGCAAAAAAGATCGAGATACAGACACAATCATTTACACGAATGAGCATAAACTTTGAAGTATATCAATTTGTTCAAACTCACCAGGCTTCAACAACCCGTGTTGTATTGTCAATAAAGGGAATGATGATGAATGCGTTGAAAAGTTCATTGAATACTTCTAAGATATTAGTGAAGAATCATATAGCCGATTGGAAAAACAATTTTCGCAAATCATAAAACAGATAGAAGGTGAATTACAACGACTGGAAAAAGCTGAAGAAAAGTTTCGTAATGATTTTGAAAAAACTCGTTTCAGACGGAGAACGGGAGCTGAAAAAGTTCTGGATGATTTGTACAGCTATATGAAAAAACTCCCTATTCTAGGTTTCAATTCACAGACTTATGATGTCAATGTGATGAAAGGAAAACTGCTTCAAAAATTGAAAGATGTCTCCGACACAGATTTTGATTTTGTTGTAAAAAAAGAAACCAAGATGCCTGTTATCGGAATAGGATCTTTTTTGTTTTTAGATTGTACAAACTTCATCGCTCCTGGATATTGCTATGAAATGTATCTCAAAGCATACAAATGTGAAGCCGGAAAAGGATTTTTTCCTTATGAATGGATAAATGACTTGGAACCACTTAATCATGAACATCTACCTCCAAGAGAAGCTTTTTACAGCTCTTTAAAACAAAAAAACATCAGTGAAGAAGTGTACATAATTTGTCAAGAAGCGTGGAAAGATAACGACATGAAGACAATGAGGGATTTTTTAAAATGGTACAACAACTTGGATGTAAAACCATTTGTTCAAGCGTTGGAAAGACAAAGATCGATCTACAGAGAGCATGGGATTGATATGGTAAAAGATGGTATATCTTTACCAGGATTAGCGATTCGATGGATGTTCAACAAAGCTCCTCAACTACCCCCTCCATACCTCTCTACATACTTGGATTTCCATGAACTTGGTAACTCGTTTCGTCAGACTCTCCCAATTTGTCTGATTGACAACTGCGATGCAGAACTTTATCCTCTAATAAAGAAAAACATAGTTGGCCGGCCAAGTCTAGTGATGCATAGATATCACGAAAAAGGTATAACGAAAATTAGAGAACATTGGTTGGAAAAGAAGCAAAGGTTTGTGATAGAATCTATGGAGTTGATGCAAATGCGCTCTATTTATGGTGTATGATGCAATCAATGCCTACTGGTTATCCTCGAAGAAGAAAAATCGAAAACTCCTTTGTCGCTGAACCAGTAAAATTTAGCAAGATAGCTCATAGCTGGTTACAGTTCCAAATGTTCTCAAAAAAAATCAATATCAGACATCAGCTCAATGGAGGAGAAGTTACTCTCGGACAGCGAGGATTACCAGTTGATGGATTCTGTGTTGAAAATCGACATGTCTTTCAATTCCACGGATGTTTTTGGCATGGACACGACTGCTCTTATAACAACGCTAACGAGCAAGAGCTTCAAGCTAGTGGAAGAAAATCAAAAGCAAATCTGTTTAAAACTACGATGGAAAATGAAGAATATCTTCGAGCATTAGGTTACACTGTGATCTCGATTTGGGAGTGGGAGTGGATGAAACGTGTAAAAACTCATACAAATTTACAAAAATTTGTCAACACGTTTTACAATTCTTTCTACCCTAAAATACTTGAAATAGCTGAATCAAGAAGAAGTGTTGGAGAGAGTTCAATCAGAGGAATTCTTCGGATTTGTTGAATGTGACATCAAAGTTCCTGAGCAACAGGAAGAAAAGTTCTCCGAAATGCCTCCGATTTTTAAAAATACTATGTTAACCAGAGAACGCTTGAGCGATGAAATGAAAATCTTTGCTGAAGCCGAAGGTTTTCTAAAGACTCCTCAACGCTCATTAGTTGGAAGTATGTATGGAGATAAGATATTGCTAATGAGTTCTTTGTTGAAATGGAACTTGAAACAAGGATTGAAAGTCACCAAAGTTTATCAGCTAATAGAATATATTCCTAGAAAAGCTTTTCAAGCTTTTGGAACATCGGTTTCAGACGCTAGGAGAATGGGAGATGCAGACCTTAAGCAAGAATTACTCGCTACTACTAGCAACTTGGTAGGAAATGCTGCTTATTGAAAAACAATCACTGATAAAGAAAAACATACCACCATCAAGTTCATCGAAGGCGCCAGAAAAGCTTCATTTCGTATCAGAGGAAACAAATTTATCTCCATGGAAGAGATAGCAGATGATCTTTATGAAATCGTAACCTGTAAACAACTAGTAAGTTTTAAAACAATCGTTTTGCAATTCAAAATTTATATTCCCCAAGTTTACTTTGCTAATCAGTATCACCATCATTTCAGCTAACTATGAATGTTCCAGTACACTTGGGTTTCTCCGTGCTACAGTATGCTAAACTGAGAATGCTACAGTTTTACTACGACTTTATGGATAAGTAAGTATAACCTAATTCCCTACTATTATTATGTATAAGTAAGTAAAACTTCCAAATAATCGAAACAATCTTTTTATTTATAGATATATTGACAGAAGTGAGCGGAACATTAGAAACACTGGTAAAACCAAGTATAAAAAAAGGGTTTTACAATGAATATTGTGATTGGTTTCCACGACCATACTGTGACAAACATAGGGATGAATTTTTAAGAATCAAAACAATGGGTTTAGAATGGAGCATGCAAGAATGTTGTGAAAAAGTACTAAAACATGGAAAAAGAACACCTGGACTGTTTAAAGAGGAATTTACCGGAGATGGAATTGTTGCGCTTAACTCTAAATCCTATTACTGCTGGGGAGAAAAAGGGAACAAGTTTACCTCAAAAGGTTTGAACAAACGAATTTATCAATTGAACAAAGACAGTTATCTAAATGTATTGAACACAAAAAAAGTCGTTTATGGGTAAAATCGAGGATTTGTAGTAAAGGATAAAAAAATGTTGACATACAACCAAATTAAAGCGAAGACTCACATATTTTTATGCTAAAAGACGAGTGTGTTCCGATGGAGTATCTACCGAACCTACTTTGGCTTAAATAAAAACCTTCATAATAGTCTTCTTTTTACAACAGTTACTATAACTATATATATATATATATATATATATATATATATATATATATATATATATAATATATATATATATATATATATATATATATATATATATATATATATATATATATATATATATATATATATATATATATATATATATATATATATATATATATGATACAAGAAATCATTCATCGTATATATATATATATAGACTTGATCTCGAATGCTGATGATATGTAGTCTCAAGTGAATAAATGAAGGTTATAGTACTTTGTACTACATAAAATTTACAGTAAATTTTAATAGATATAATGTTTTCTATCACAATTATTTCCTAAATACTGTAAATTTTAACCATATAGAAGACTAATTTGATGATTTTTTAAGATGCGATGTAAAGGAAAAGACTTTGCATTGATTATCATTGCAAGACCTAGTGCTTTGTATTACTTAGTCTTTACTGACTCTAGCTATATTATATGGGAAGATTTACCCCTACTTATTATGTAATAAATGTATATAATTATATTTTGATTCATTTTTAATCAATGCATTTATTCAAGCTAGATATAACTCCTCTCTCCTCTCTCTCTCTCAAGATGCTATATGAGTTCGAGGTATGTAAAAAAAATTATCAAAAACTTAAATGCCATACATTCAAAATCTATATGCCATATAAGTTCAAATTAAGTAAAAAAATAATCAAAACTCAAATGCCACTTAAATGCCACTCAAATGCCACTCAAATGCCCCTCAAATGAAATACAATATAAGCTTGGCGAATTCATTCAACGCCGTAACCCATTGCATCACCCCGGATTTTGACCCCACAAAAAAACACTTGGTAGGGAGATCTGTTCATATATTACTACTTATCTTCTATTGCTCTCTACATTTTCAGACATTGCCTTGCTACAGACACTCATCCATTTATTTTATCTCATCAGGTTTCGGATCATTACCACGGAATTCTTGGCAGCACAGATGTTCGAGTAGTTAGTCGTATTTTAAGTCAAACCTTAAAATATCGACTGCATAGGCTTACATTTTCCTTAGGTCCTGTCCTTTAATGATCAAACTGCTTCAGAAATAACATGATGAATCAATAACACTTTGTTAGCAACACCAATGAAGCTTTGTCTTACATCCGATTATACTTGGAAGGATCATTAACTACAACTCGGAGAACAACAACAACTACTCGGAAAACAACGACAACTACTCCGGCGATGACAAAAACAACTCTACCAGTGACGACAACAACTCTACCAACGAAAACGACCAACATAATTCAAATGACTAGAAAATTTATTATGGAAACAACCAATGATTGCACATTTGAAAAACAATACATCAAATGCGAAAACAGTTCGGTAGCAACTACAACTCCACACCCTCCTGTTTATAGAACTTTTCGATTTGGAAAATTTTTCAGGAATGACTCTGTCTGTATCAAAAACTACTAAACTAAAAAGTTGAAAAAAATCTTTGAATCATCATTCATCCGAATTATGACGATATTTCTTGAAATATAATTAAATATTTTTACAAATTAAAAAGTTTTTATAGTCTTCATACTACACTATTTTATGGTATCTACACTTTTCAACCTATCATGCTATACTTCATTACATTCACTTCTTACACTATTATTATATACTTCATTATACTCACTATTACCATTTTAATCAAATAAACATAATACGATAATAAAACGCTTCCTTTTTACACAATACTCAAACCCCCAATCTAAATCATCACACAAACACATGCCTAAATCAACATACAAATCACAAAATAAACAGACTATACACAATATATACTTAGCAAATATTCATACTTATAACACTCGGTGCACACAAAAATGTACCTCACAGGCTCTCATGGTAACTGGTGCCAACTTAAAGTACACCTATAACCGGGAGATCTTTTTCCTTAAACTCCATGACAGAGATTTGCTCCTTTATTACTACTTACATGTGTAATTTGAAATACTTTTAAAAGCTTTGGATATTCTTGCCCCTATTGACAACTCTTTTAAATAATGATTCCAAACTAGTCCAATATTGAATTCCCCATATTTTCTTTGGTACAAAATTGTCCTCTCCAAGCATTAAGGCCAACTCAGCAGACTCCAATAAACTAAACCATAGTTGTGGTATAAATAACTGTATTTTTGCTTGTCACTATTTCCACTTACTATTGCAACCTAGTAATAGTAGCATATGATAAAATGTAAGTTTGGGTTAGAGGGTGTAGAATGTTGAAAGGCGACCGCTCCCCACACCAAGCCCTATTGGTCCCAAAGTCATGCCCATCTGGCATTGCAGGGCACTTAGATGTATGACAATATTGCTAAGAGAAAATGAGGGATACAAAACTGGTACACTAGATTTAACCAGATAAAAAAATGTATAAATCATACCATCACTAGTGTTGAGAAAGAACAGACGATTGGCGCCAGTGTCAGCAATCATAAGGGTGGTATTGTCAGGAGCCATACGCAGAGCTGCATCAGATGTACTCACTAACATTTTTGGGTCGTCAATTCGATACCTGGCTTTAGAATCAGGTGTTGTTGCTCCCCCAGATGAGCTGTGGGTAGTAATAATACAAAGAAATATGAACAACTTTTATGATATCGTATGCTCTGAAAACAATGAAGCGAAATAGGTTTAATTGAAAAAGTGAAACATTTGATTTCAGGCTCCTATAGGCTTTGTGCTCGTGTTCATTCAGGAGTTATATATGAATCAATAAATTAATAGCAGTCTGGTGATTTATGACGTCCATAAAAAAAATCCACCAACAGGCCAGTTGGCCCATTCTTCAAACACCAAGTTTTCAATTGAAACTTCTAGATATGGATTAGCAGACAGTAAAACACACCGTTCTTGTCTCAAGGTAGCCTTTTAGAGTTCTTGATTTTGTTTTGCAGGAAGAAGAAAACTTTGAAGTGTTCTAATTGAAAACAATGAGTAATAACCGTAGTAATGTAGGAGCAGATCTCGTGAAAAAATGTTAAGATATTTCAAGGATCAGGTAACAGTTATGCCTCAATTTTTCCCCTGTCGACATATGACTTTCTTATTACTTGTTAACTTTTTTTTCCTGGCACATACTCCTCTATATTATTTAGTTAGTACAATAGGAGTAGATCAAGCCACCTGTGTTTTTTACTGGGGGGTGCGAACCGAGATGTTCACTTGATATCAGTATTTATTGTATGAGTAGTAATATAGGAGAAAATCTCTGTCATGGAGTCTAAGGATAAGGTTCTCCTGGTTCCAAATGTAATTTAGTTGGCACCAGTTACCGGAAGAACATGTGAGGTTCCTTTTTGTGTTTACCAGGTGTTATAATTTTTAAAGGGTGTCATTCACACCTTTCTGAATTGAGAAAATAACTACATAGCTGTGTTCAGCATACTCTCTTTGACTATGCTACCAGTTTTTAAAGTTGTAAACCTACTGGAGCCTTCAACATAGGCTGGCAAGTAACATCATCGCTAGCTGCCACTTGAAAAACAATGTTTTGCAAACCCTATGAAACGTGACATCACGCTGCCGGTGTGCATTTGTTATTGTTACGTGAGCGCGCTATATGTTTAATGTAATGGCCATCGTAAAACACTCACTAACAGGCGTCAGTTTAAAAGAAATTATAGTCAGTTTTAAACACTTAATTGATCAAATCATCTCATGGGTCTTGTTCTTCAACACCCAGAACTTGACGCTATTATGTTGAATTGATGTGTACTCCACCTGAATTGGCACAATTTAGCTAATTAGTGGCAGTATTAACGGCACTGAGTGGCGGTTGATTTGGTGTGAAGGTCATTTTGTTATGTCCTTGACTTGATCACTAGCAACAGTATCTATCAATTACTGTTGTTGATTCTTATCTCGTTATCATGAACAAAGAACAACAATAACAACATTGGAAAGAACTTTTATTTATTAATAAAATACAATAATGTTAAATATTTATAATAATAATTAATTATTTCAATCAATTCATTGGCTGCTCATTCTTGAATGGAGTCAGTGTGTGTATGTAATTGACTCACACATTACAAATAAGAGATACTTTTCTAGAATGTTGATCAACATAGATTAAATGATTAAAGAGAGTGAAGGTTTGTAAAGTTTACTACAAAGCTTGTGTTATAGTGGCAGGCGAGTAAATTAGTTGATTTTTCCGTTGCGGCAGTTGATATTAGCGCACTCCCTAGACTAGTTGTAAAGCATTCACTGAGCAAGCACGGGTAGCCAAGCATGCCGCGCTAGTAATCACATACTTGGGCAATAATCTATGGACTTTGGCACCGAGGTTATTGATCGGACCCCCAAATGGTTTGTTGGTCTATTGGCTAACCAAAAGCAATTAATTACAACTCGCTATAAAAAACAAATGCACACCGGCGGCGTGACGTCACGTTTCATAGGGCTTGCAAAAGATTGTTTTTCAAGTGGTAGCTAGAGACGATGTTACTTGCCAGCCTATTGTTAAGGCTCCAGTTGGCTTACAATTTTAAAAATTGGTAGCATAGTCAAAGAGAGTATGTTGAATACAGCTATGTATTTATTTTTTCAATTCAGAAAGGTGTGAATGACACCCTCTAATGTTTGCCTAGTATTTATTGTGTAGGGTTTGCTTATATTGTGGTTAGCATGTTGATTTAGATGTATGAGTTTGATTATGTTATAAACACGTGTACTGGGTACTGTTTTGTGCACCAGTTACTGTTTTCATGCTGTGCAGGGTTGGCTTTTATTATTGTATGATGATTCACATTGGGGGTTTGAGTATTGTATAAAAAATGAAGCGTTGTAAGTAGTAATATATGAGCAGATCTCCCTACCAAGTGTTTTTTTGTGGATCTGACTTTGGGGTTGAGACAATGGGTTACGACGTTGGATGAATTCGCCGAGTTTATATTGTATTTTACTTGAGGGGTACTTGAGTGGCATTCGAGTGGCATTTGAGTTTTGATTAGTTTTTACTTAATTTGAACTTATATGGCATATAGATTTTGAATGTATGGCATTCAAGTTTTGATAACTTTTTTACATAACTCGAACTCATATGGTATCTTGAGAGAGAGGGGAGAGGAGAGAGGAGAGATGGGAGATGAGAGAGGAGAGAGATTTTTTAGTTTTCTATACATTCATGTATATATGGTTAGTTATGTACATATTTATGGCTATATTTATATCTACATAGAGAGAGGAGATATATCTACATTGAACAAATATATTGATCAAAAATGAAAATTATATGATTATATACCTGATTACATAATAAGTAGGGAAAATCTTCTGGAGAGAGGGGAGAGGAGAGATGAGAGAGGAGAGAAGAGAGAGGAGAGAGAGGAGAGATTTTTTTTTAGTTTTTTATACATTTATGTATATATGGATAATTATGTACATATTTATGGATATATTTACATTTACATTGAATAATATACATTTATTACATAATAAGTATATTAAATGCTATAAAATATGTTGGAAAATTACCAAATTAGACCTCTAGATGGTTAAAATCTACAGTATTTGGGAAATAACTGCAAGAGAGGAGAGAGGAGTATTTGGTAGAGGAGAGAGTATGTTGAGGGAGAGGAGAGATAAAAAGAGGAGAGAGGAGAGAGGAGATATATCTACATTGAATAAATACAGTGATTAAAAATGAAACAATATGTGAATATATACATTTATTGTGTAATAAGTAGGGAAAAAATTTAAAGTAATTACATGAAATTGAATTATAGCTTTAGTTACATTGGATAGTTTACATTATATAGAAAAGGGAAATAGCTCACCAAGTCACATTGTCCAACTTGTTTTTTGAATTAGAGACTATCCATCGTTAAAACACTCATCATTTTTTTTCAGCAACATATCCTGTCTCAAAATCATCAAAGTCTCCACATAGAAAATCTTCAAGTTCATCATCATCATCAATTTCTAATATTGTTTTGTTGTACTTTGCTTGATCACAATATTGTTTCCAATACATTCGACCGAGACAGTATGGAGAGCAAAATGAAAGATCGTATTCTGTCTTAAATTTTCCGTGTGTTGTTTTTCCTCTGTAGATCATCACACCTGGAGTATATTTGTTAGCTTCTGAAGCATATTTGTCTGGTATGACGAGCGTCTTCAACAGCGTTTCTCCACATTGTTCAATGCTATAACGGATACAAATTACATTCGACTGACCTCCTTTAAATCGATGAGGAACGAATCTATCAACAACATCTTGGTAAGGAAAAATAGCGCCGGGTTGAAAACTATTGAGGGTGTTGATGTTCAAGAAGCGTTTGAGCTGACATTTAGTCAATGTACTAAAATATAGTGATTCCTCTTCAGCTTTCTTTTTGCTTAGAGGATGTCTGCTAACACGTCTGACATCATACCAAAGAACGTTTTTATTTTTTGGTTTTCCCTTTCTACCCAAATATACAACGTTAAACAGAGGAGGGTAATTATCACAGTTGAAGTTTTTAGCTATTTCAACTGGACAGAGGAGTATTTTGGGTTCGAGTTCATTTATATCTGAAGGATCATGGTAGTGTACTTGAGAATATCTACACTTCTCCTTACTTGATGGATGTATCACACCAGTCACTCGCATAATGCTTGGGATAGGAAGATCTTCAAATGTTTTGCAAATCGGAACTTTTGGTGAGTCAATCACTTGAGAACCTTTAGACTTTTCTAATTCCCTAGCTCTCCTTTCGTTGAGACATTCAACTGTTAAATGAGTTATAGCTGCGCTCTCCATTGTTTGCTTATCAACGGAAGTAGTTTGTTTTCTCACTGTTTGTTTTCGTTTCCTTACTATTCGCTTTTTTGGAGCAGTTTTCCTTCTCTTAGGAGTTGTTTTGCCGTTTTTCATTTTATTTTCTGTTGGATATGGATCTGTGCTAAGGAGCTCTTCAGAAAGAGCATCCATAACATTCTAAAAATAAAAGGGTAATATTTGCATGAGTGGCTAAGAGTGTATTTATTACTTAGAGTGTCTTATATATATATATATGTATTTATGCCAAAAGCGGTTAAGATCATAGAGTTATGGTAGATTGAGAATGTGCTTATTAAACTATCGGGATGTGGAGACAGACAACAAAGGATG
>OX183131.1:2140255-2339713 GCA_945261195.1 Cryptosula pallasiana | reverse complement strand
GGAATGACTAATATTTTTTCATGTGAATAACACTATTATGATATGGTTTTCGCATGAGTATTCTCAATGGTTGTAAGCTAAATGAGTAGGTGTGGCTTATAGTATTTAAGAACAGCTCTCTCTGCATAGAAATCATTCTCTCCACCAATAGCTTCTGAAGCATCAACTAGTACAGCATTTATAATACAGTTAACAGTAGATTTTCTTGGTGATAAGGTAAGAATTAATAAAACACTATTTAATAGGAATTGAAAAAATAAAGTTTGTAATTATTTTACATCACTGTTTAATCATTCTATAGTAATGCACAACTTTTTATTTTAGTTCATTATGGAATCAAAAGCAGTAAGAATAAAGGACTTCCTCCCAGAGATCTACCATAAATACATCAAAAAAAATGTTATTGTTCAGGAAAAGGCTAGATGTCGACTTCCATTGCAAGCTATAGTTTATGTATGACGCAGCATTTACTGACTCTAGCCTCGTTATATGTAGAGATTTCCCCTATACAATATAGACCATAGACAAATTATAAATACATTGACAATCCTGAAGAAGTATTTCAACTCATGACTAAAAACAATTTTAAAACGGTTTCAAAGATGTCAAAAACCGTGAGTATAAATGATCACTTAAAAAAAATTCAAAAGAAGGTGTGGGATAAAGCCCTCACTCAACAATTAATCAAAATTGAACGGAGTGATGAATTATTATACCATTTTAATTCAGATATATGTAGATATATACAAACATGAAAATCTACCATCATCTATTTTTTCATTCGAAATAATGTTGAAACTTTTTCAAGTTTATAATATTTAATATATACAATACTCATTATAGAATAAATGTATACAATCACACAACGATTCATTTTTATTCGATGTAGACATGAATATGAACATGAATATGTATATAGTTATGCATATGTACATGAGTGTTCAAAATCTAGATGCCTAAAGTAATAACCCGCTGCTCTAATCAACGCCGTAAATCATTGAATAAATCCCGGGTATTCACCCCACAAAAAAACACTTGGTAAGGAGATCTACTCATATATTACTACTTTCAGTTGAAGAGCATAAACAGACCTCAACAAAAGTAGGTAAAAAACCCATCTGAGTGAAGATATGTAACCAAAAGTAAGTATACAAACATGGAACAACAAAGCACAAGAAGTATGTATGCAATAAAAAGAATTCGATAAAAACTGACAAATTACTTTGCCCATGGATTACAGCTTTGATGTTAAATGTTTGTTGTGATCTGGTATGTTGACAGGTTTGTATGATGATTTAGATTTGGGAGTTTGGATTTTTATAACTTTGTTATATAAGCAAAATTATAGATCGGCATGGAATAACTCTATCATAAATTCGAAAGTATGTACGGAAGAAGATAGCTGTTTATCTATTTGTACGTATTTTTAAACAGGAGGTTGCATTTTGTACTAAGATTTTTCCGTCCACTTGTACATAGAGTATAAACGAGTTTAATATACTATTTGCAATAGCTTAGCTAACTTTACAATTAATGGTAGAAATAGTTC
The DNA here is from genome assembly GCA_945261195.1 of Cryptosula pallasiana. Taxonomy (NCBI): domain Eukaryota; kingdom Metazoa; phylum Bryozoa; class Gymnolaemata; order Cheilostomatida; family Cryptosulidae; genus Cryptosula; species Cryptosula pallasiana. The sequence goes on along the minus strand of OX183131.1, from coordinate 2,338,164 downwards.
GCTAGTTATCATCAGCGCTGAGTCTCGCTTCAAAATTGCCAAATTCCTCATGTAAGAAATCTTCAAGATCAGCTTGAACATCGGATTTTTATATCTCCTCATTATATTTTGCTTGATTGTGATTCTGTTTCCAATCAGTGCAACTAAATGAAGAGAGAAATATGACATTGTGGTATGCATTAGCATTTGCACTCCTTTTTTCCCTTTGTAAATCATCACACCCACCCGGAACATAATTTTTAGCTTCTTCGAGGTATCTGTTTGGTGAGAGAAGTGGTTTCACCTCCCTCTTTCCATTTTTGTGCAAGACATAACAGATGCAATTTACTACAGATTCCTCTCCATTAAATCAATGAGAATGAATCTTTCAACAACATCAGGAAAAATCGTGCCCTGTTTGAAATTACTTAGCTGCTTTTGAGGTCATCCTTGGACATCATTCTCAATTGTGGGGATTCAGCAGCGACTTCATCAGTGGTCAGGCGTTTTGTGCTGACAGGTTTGACATTGTAGCCAATGGTATTTTTATTTTATGGGTTTTCTGTCTCGCCTAGATACACAACGTTACAAGTTCGTGGATATTTGTCAAGATTGAAGTTCTCAACTAGTCTGCGTGGACAAAGTACTCTCTGAAGATCTTACACACCTGTATTACCAAAGTAGATGAGCTTGTAGTAATCAGAGACTAAATTTAGCGAATCACAGAAACAACCTGCATAACGGTTAGCGTTTAGTAAGTTCCAATCTCTTGCAACTCCCTCATTTGAAAAGTTCCAATCTTTTGCAACTCACTTGTTTTCCATCTTTTGAGAGACTTAGCCATCTTTGGAGCTTTATCCGTAATGGAGAGTATTTCCTTATCAGCTTGCTCTTCACGGACTTGTTTTGTAGGCAAAATCAATTGAGGGAGAGCTCGCTTTCTTCCAACTGTTTTTTTTGCAACAGGACACTTCCTCTTAGTAGTTGTTTTGTTTTTTGTCTTTCCTTTCTGTTTGATTTGAGAGCTTCAGAAAGTTCACCTATAGTAATCTAAAAGATAAAGAACTTTGTTTGTAATAATACAAACAGAAAAAACATTGTGTTTAGTTTGTAAAAAAATTGAACCTTTCAAGCATAACTAAAAACAAATAATTTAAACTTACTTGTTAACTATCTAACACTTTACAACGTATCCAGTTGACTATTACCAGCTGATGGTAAATAATAATAAACATTTATTAAATTTTACCATGGTGCTCGGAGTCCTCCTAGTATTTACTGTGAATCCTTCTAGCATTAGTAGTAGATGCTGAAGTGGATGACTTTGGTGTAAAAGCAATGCTTCTTAAATAGTCAAAGTTGCACTGATTGACCTGTTGTTACAAATTGTCTTTGCCCGAAAATTTTTATGTGATATAAAAGAGAGTTTGTGCAAAGAATTTGTTTTTTCGAGCAAAAGCCTCTTCATAATAAATACAGATTTCCCGAGCAAATAAAACTTTTTTCCGTGTAAAAATCTGTATATACTATAAAGGGTTTTCATGCAAAGAATGATGTTTTCTTCGCTCGAAAAATGTTGTTTTATTCACGCAAAACCTTCTTTATAACATATCATATTTTTTCGCGAGAAATAAAAGTTTTTACTATGTGAAAAATCTGTACATTCCATAAAGAGTGCGCGCAAAGAATGTTGTTTTTTTTTCACGTGAAACTTTTCTTATAATATATACACATTTGTTAGTGAGAATAAAGTTTTTTTCATGTGAAAATTTGTATAATCCATAAAGGGTTTTCGCGCAAAAAATGTTGTTTTTTTGCCCAAAACCTTCTTTATAATTTATACACATTTGTTCGAGCGAATAAGAGTTTTTCCTTGTGAAAAATCTGTGAATATCATAAAAGGTTTACGCTCGGAGAATACGGTTTTTTGTGCGAAACCTTCTTCATAATATACACGCATTTGTTTGCACGAATTAAAGTTTTCCCATGTAAAAGCCTGTATATATCACAAAGAGTTTTCGCGCAAAGAAGTCTCTTTTTTTGCATGAAACCTTTATAGTGTATACCCATTTGTTTGCGAATAAAAAATTTTTCATGTGAAAAATTTGTTTATACCATAAAGAATTTTTGTCCGAAGAATGTTGTTTTTTTTTGCACGGCGCTTTCTTTATAATATATTCACATTTGTTCAGAGGTAGACGTTTTTGATTAAGTTGTCTTAAGTCTTTCAACCATTCATAAGGGAAAAATTCTTTTCCAGCTTCGCATTTGTATGCTTTGAGATACATTTTGTAAATGTATCCGGGAGCGATAAAGTATGTACAATCTAAAAACAAAAAAGATCCTATTCCGATAACAGGCATCCTGCATACTTTTTTTTACAATAAAATCAAAATCTTTGTCGGAGACCTCTTTCAATTATTGGAGCAGTTTCCTTTCATCACATTGATATCATAGGTCTGTGAATTGAATCCTAGAATAGGAAGCTGTTTCATATACTTGATCAAGTCATCCCGAACTTTCTCGGTTCCTGTTCTCCGTCTGAATCGTTTTTGTTTGAGGTCACTACGAAACTTTTCTTGAGTTTTTTCCAGTCGTTGTAATCATCTTTTACTCGTTCTATGATGTGCAAAAAACTGCTTTCTCACCCGGTTATACGATTCTTCACTAATCTCTTCCAAGTATTGAATGAATTTTCCAACGCACTCATCATCATCTCCGTTATTGACAATGCATCGTGGGTGGTCGAAGCATGGTACATTTGAACAAATTAAAATACTAAAAAGTTTAGGTTTGTTAGTGTAAAAGGTAGTGTCTGTATCTAATTTCTTTCGCAATCAGGTAACAAACACTTTATGTCAAATGTTGCAAAAACGAATGGTATCTCAAAGAATCGTCTGACCTGATATCTATCCCGAATTGAATCTTTAGTTTATCAAATATTGTAGCGCTTGGAGCGTATTGACCTCCAAAAAACTGCATAGCTGTTGCGTCTGAGGTTGAACACCTGTGTCTTTTCAGATTTCCCAATCTATCAAAACAAGTAGAACACGTTGGGCATCTGTAGGCTCTGACGTATCCTTGCAAGTTTGTGATGAGACTGAAATGATTGACATAAAGATCAAGATATAGATTTTCCTCGTAACTGGAATTTGAATATCAAATAACTGTTAAGTCATATATTAATTTAGAGAAAACACAGTTATCTTCATTTGAAATGCTTTTTCCAAAAGCAATAAGTCGGACTCTGTTACTCCTTTTTCATTACGGTTTTCTTTACATCTTGATATTGGTAGCTTCTCAGCACTATCACCACAGACGAAATTATGATATTGGTATTGGTAAGAAAGAGTCTGGGTGGGTGTTGGATCTTTCGCAAAACCAATTTTTTTTTGCGTTTCTTTGTGCAATGCTAGACATCTGAAAAAAACAAAGATTGTCAATGATTCGTGTTCCTTCCCGGGTTCTGAACCTAGCTCGTATTTGTCTGTTGTTGATGATGTGAGGGGGTAAAGGCATTGGTGGTGAGCCGACTCTTCTCATTCCAAGTGGCTTGTAAAAATAAAACGTAACGTTTGTGATCAGCATCAACCTCCAAGCCGTATTTGGTCTTCGTCTCAAGCTATTAGTGCGATGATCAGTCTCTGCAACATCAACAAAAAAGTCATCAAGCTGTCCTCCGGTTTCAATCAATTTAGCTCTCGGATATACAGCAGCATTGTTTGATGATGAGTGAAAGTGTCAGAGTTCACCATCGTATTTATTTTCCAGTATGTAACCTACGCTACAGTTGACTTTTTCTCTCGAACTCAATTGTCTCCAAACTTTTTTCAACAATTCAAACGCTCCTGATCCATGATAGTCATTTTGGTAGGTATCAGCTTGATCTCTTGGAATCCCATCCCAAAGTCTTACGTTTAAAAGCTCTATGATTCTTCCAGCTCTGTGTTTGGTTTTTATAGTGCCTTAATTTCTGGCTATCAGTCCATCCCATTCTTCATCATGAAAAGTTGGAGGTACACTATCACCAACGATACCTCCTTCCTCTCCTCCTCCTTCCTCTCCTCCTCCTTCCTCTCCTCCTCCTCCTCCTCCTCCTCCTTCCTCTCCTCCTCCTTCCTTTCCTCCTCCTTCCTTTCTTCCTCCTTCCTCAGCTCCTCCTCCTCCTTCCTCTCCTCCTACTTCCTCTCCTCCTCCTCCTCCTCCTCTTCCTCCTCCTCCTCTTCCTTCCTCTCCTCCTCCTTCCTCTCCTCCTCCTCCTTCCTCTTTTTCTCCTTCCTCTTCTCCTCCTTCCTCTTCTCCTCCTTCCTCTTCTCCTCCTTCCTCTTCTCCTCCTTCCTCTTCTCCTCCTTCCTCTTCTCCTCCTCCTTCCTCTTCTCCTCCTCCTTCCTCTTCTCCTCCTCCTCCTTCCCCTCCTCCTTCCTCTTCTCCTCCTTTCTCTTCTCCTCCTCCTTCCTCTTCTCCTCCTCCTCCTTCCCCTCCTCCTTCCTCTTCTTCTCCTTCCTCTTCTCCTCCTTTCTCTTCTCCTCCTCCTTCCTCTTCTCCTCCTCCTTCCTCTTCGCCTCCTCCTTCCTCTTCTCCTCCTCCTTCCTCTTCTCCTCCTCCTTCCTCGTCTCCTCCTCCTCCTCCTCCTCCTCCTCCTCCTCCTCCTCCTCCACCTCCTCATCCTCCTCCTTCCTCTTCGCCTCCTCCTTCCTCTTCTCCTCCTCCTTCCTCTTCTCCTCCTCCTTCCCCTTTTCCTCCTCCTTCCCCTCCTCCTCCTTCCTCTTCTCCTGCTTCCTCTTTTCCTCCTTCCTCTTCTCCTCCTCTTCTCCTCCTTCCTCTTCTCCTTCTTCATTTTCCATCATTGATTCATTCTCATTTTCTTCAACTTCATCTTCCACAACCGGTTCCACATCTTTAACTATCGTGCTAGCGTATGATGCTGAACCTTCGACACGAAAAACCTATCTGATTAACTGTTTCATCAGGTAAACGAAAACAAATGAGATTTGCTTCAAGCCATTTCCAATTAGGACAAATTCCTGGACTTTCTTCTACATTTATCTCCTGATAATTTGAATCTTGTCTGCAATAGAGATGTTAACACATATTAGTTCTGCTATAGAACATGTATTCTGTACAAAGCGTATCAAAACAATGACTCAAACATGATTATTAATTAGTTTTAAAAACTTACTGTGAGCTATGAGATTGAATCCCAACTGTCTCATTTACATTTATCCCCTGATATTCTGACTCTTGTCTACAATAGAGTTGTATTCATATTATTTATACTCTGAATCATGAAATCTATATGGAAAATAAGTAAAACAAATTACTCTACTACTACTACGGTTAATTTATGATTTAAAAGCTTACTGATTACTGAGAGTTATAGTATTTTTAGTAGATGGTGAAACTTGAAAAGACGAGGATTTTTCTTGACATTCCATCTGTGTATTTACCAATGTATTCAAAATCTATGTATTCATCACCAACGCTCTGAAACCTGATAACATTATGATTTTTTATGAGCCATTCCCAATCATCCTGTATTTTACATCACTATCCTCCTCTTCCATCTCCATACTTCCTGCTAAAATAACAACATTTTTTTTGTGAAACTAACAAAAAGAATTATAAATAGTTATATATAACTGTATTTAAAACACAAAATACTGAAGGTAAATCACAAGCTCTATGTGAATTAATGTTTATTATTTCATTATAATTAATTTTAAACATAAATAACACATAGAGAGGTGAGTTGACTGAGTCATCTAGTAAAAATAATTAATTTTTATTTTTTTACCTTACAAATAAACCTCGTAGTTGGTAGATGATATAGTAGATGTTGAGGTTTCAGTTACTGTTGTTGGAATGGATGCTTTCTGTGTGAAAGCAACGCTTCTTAAATAGCTAAAGTTGGTCTGATTGTCATGTGTTGAGGTCAATGAAAAGACTCACGCAATCATACAGAGAATCCTCCTAGTAGTTGGTAGACGTTGTAGTAGATGCTGATCCTTCAGTCACTGTTGTTGGAATCAATGCTTTCTGTGTGAAAGCAACACCCAAAGTTGCTCTGATTGACAAATCTTGAGGAAAATGGAAAGACTCACGCAAAAAGCCTTCAATTTCCCTGAAAACAATACAATTTCACGCGGATAAAAACTTATTTTGTCTTACGGAAAACAACCATTTTCAATCTGAAAAAAATTTGTTTTCGCGTGAATGAAACATAGTTTTCTGACTGAGAAATAAATTATTTTGAGCTTGAAAAATAACACAACTTCACGCGAATAAAAATTAACTTTGTCGCGTGAATAAAGCGTAGTTTTCTACCTGAAAACAATGCAATTTCACTCAGTTAAAAAATTTATTTTGACGCGCGGAAAACAACCATTTTCAACTTGAAAAAAAATTCATTTTTGCGTGAATGAAACATTGTTTTTTGGCTGAAATAAATTATTTTTGACTTGAAGAACAGTGGAAATTTGCACGAAGAAAAATTAATTTTGTCGCGTGAGTGAAACATAGTTTTCTACTTGAAAACAATACAATTTCACTTGGATAAAAATTTATTTTGTCGCGCGAAAAACAATCATTTTCAATCTGAAAACTATTTCGTTTTCGCGTGAATGAAACATAGTTTTTTGGCTGAAAAATAAATTATTTTTAACTTGAAAATAACACAATTTCACGCGAATAAAAATTAATTTTTGTAGCGTGAATGAAACATAGTTTTCTACCTGAAAACAATACAAACTCACGCGGATAAAATATTATTTTTTCGCGTGGATATAAATATTTATCGAGTGAATGAAACATAGTTTTTTTAGCTGAAAACGATACAATTTCACACGGATAAAAATTTATTTGGTTGCGCGGAAAACAATCATTCTCAGTCGGGAACAAATTTCGTTTTCATGCGAATGAAACATAATTTTCTGGCTGAAAAATAAATTGCTTTTCACTCGCAAAATAACACATTCACGCGGATGAAAAATAATTTTGTCGCGTGGAAAATAACTCTTTTTGGACTGGGTAATAGTTTAGTTTTCGCGCGAATGAAACAATATATATAGCGGGAATAAACATAGTTTTCTGACTGAAATAACACAGTTCAATCAGTGCAACTTTGACTATTCAAGAAGCAATGCTTTCAGACAGTAATCATACACTTCAACAACAGCATTCAAAGAAGCAACATCTACTACAACATCTACGACTAGCACTAAAAGGTTTCTCAGTAAGAAGACTAGGAAGACTCTCAGCACTAAGGTAAAACTTAATAAATTACTATTTCCTACCAACAAATGAAAATAGTCTGTATATATGATGCAAAGTATCAAATAGTTAATCTTTTAGTTTCACTTGAAAAGCTCAACTTCTTTTTATAAATTTCAAGGCATATGTTTTATTTATATTATTTCAAACGTTAATCTTTATTTTTTAGAATACTATGGATGGAATTTCTGATTGTCGCATTTACATGAAGTCAAATCCTTCAGAAAACAAAGACAAAACACCTAAAACAACTCCTAAGAGAAGAATTTCTCTTGCAAAAGAGCCCACAACCAAGAAGCGAACTCTCTCAAAATCGGTTTTACCTACAATGCAAAACACTATGAAAAAAATGGAAACTCTCTCCGATGCTGATAAAGCCCTCAAAATAGCCAAGTCTCTTGAAGGATGGAGAGCGAGTGAGTTGCAAAAGATTGGAACTTTTCAAATGCTATCAACACTTATTGTTCCAGCAGTTATGCAAGTTGCTTCTATTTATCAGAATAAGGGTGTATACGGCGATTACTCCGTTACCACCTATCGTGGTAATTTGAATGTAAAAGATTTTCAGAGAGTAGTTTGCCCTAGTAAAATAGTTGAAAACTTCAATAGCGACAAATATCCATTAACTTTTAACGCTGTGTGCTTGGGTGAGGTGGAAAACACAAAGAATCCAAACAACATCAAATGTGTTAGCGCAAAGGGCTTAACCTCAATGGAAGCTACTGCTGAAGCTGACGAATTGAGAAAAATGACCAAGGAGGAACTCAAACTCAGTTTCAAAATCGAATATCTCAGTAGTTTTAAACAGTGTGCGGTTTTCCCTTACATCCATGTTGTTGAAAGATTCACTTCCCATCGTTTCAATGGAGAAGAATCTGTCATAAATTGCATCCGTTATGTCTCAGAAAAAGATGGAAAGAGAGAGGTGAGAACACTCATATTACCGATCAGATACAATGAAGAAGCTAAAAACCGGGTGTGATGGTTTACAAAGGGAAAAAAGAGCGGAGGTGCAAATTCTCATACATACCACAATATCGCCTTTATTTCTTCAACCAGTAGGAGTAATTGGAAAGAAAATTGTGATCAGGCAAAACTCAATGAGGAGATATCAAAACCAGATATCGATGATGATCTTGAAGAATTTCTAGAGGAGGAATTTGGTGACTTTGAAGAAGGACTCAGCGCTGATGATATGTAGTCTCATGCAGAAAGACTGGCTACAACAGCTAAGGAGTTTTCGAGATGAAACTCTTCTAACACTAAAGGTCTTAAGGAATAATACTACAGTAAACATTCAGAAAATTCATTGATAAGTACAACAGCAACAACTAGAACGAGTAAATACAGGTATTTCTATCAAACCTGCAAGCAAAGAGTTTGCTCTAAAAAGGAGAACTAGAAGAGTGAGGAGTCATCACAGGATACAACGATCTGGAAAAAATAACTGTAAAACTATTTATACTAGCTACACTCAGTTCTTTATTTGAGCTATTTGTACATTTACTATTAGTTTGTTTTATTCGCACAAACATAATACAAATGCTTCATTTCTATACAATACTCAAACAATGCTCAAACCCCACAATCTAACATCACACCAATAACCTACGGGATCACCTGCGGGATAACCTCCGGGATAACCTCCAGCACATACCAACACCATACAATGTATTAATCCACATTCAACACCATAGTAATTACACCCATTCAAACAGCTGGTGCACACAAAAAGGCACCTCATCGGGTTCACGGGAACAGGGGCATCATTTACACATAGAACCAGGAGAACTTTATAATCCATACAATTATAAATTAGTCAGCCTCATGATCTAAATTGACATAAAAATCCCAATATAAACCCCCTGCACAATAAATACTGCAAGCAATTACACAAACAAATTAAAACACCAATTACACCTGTTGCAACAAAAAGGTACCTTTCAGGCTCTCATCGCACCTGCTGCCATGGCACAACACTTCATTTTTATACAATACTCAATCACCCTAATCTAAATAATCATACAAACCATAATAAGTACAACCCCTGCTCAATAAATACTTAGTTAATCATACAATTACAAACTATATCTTCAAACAATCTATAATGGTGCGCAAAAAGTAAATACCCAGGTTCTCATGGTAACTGGTGCTAACAAAAAGGCATTTGGGACCAGGAGAACCTTATCTCCACCAGTGAGATGTGCTCCTATATTACCACTAGTATTCATTACACAGCTATGAGCAGGATTCTCGGTGATAAGGTATGAAATAATAAAAATTTCATTTTTGAAATATAAAGAACTCATACTATAGTACTTCAATACTTATTAACTTTTCGTGATATGCATCTTTTTATTTTAGATCATTATGTCATCAAACACGCTATATGTAAAAAACCACTCAGAAGTATATCACAAATACGTAATAGATAATGCGATTGTTCAGCAGAAAGCAGTATACCAATTGACATACCAAGCCATAATATTTTGCATCACACAATACATGCTAAACATGAGAGCTCTGTACAGAGATCTTTCACCAAGTCAGTATGAACGGAGTATGTCTCAACGAGGCGATGCTGTAGAAATTTTCCATCTTATGTCCAAAAAAAATTTTGAAACCATTCTAAGAATGCAAAAACTGTCAATATTAACGAATGTTTGAAAAAAATTAAAAGAAGTGCTTGGGATACAGAACATTTTTAAAACTTGAATCAATTGAATTGGACTAAAAAGTCTTGGCACAAAACTGGAAATTATGTTTATAGTTGTGTGCAAATAGATAAATAACTATCTTCTTCTGTACATACTTTTGAACTTATGATATAAGTATTCTTTGCCTATTCTACAATATTTCTTATATAATAAAGTTATACAATCTTCATTATACAATACTCAAACCCCCCAATCTGAACCATCATACAAACTCATCAACATATCAAATCACAACAAACATTCTATACACTTGGTGCACACAAAAAGGAACCTCACAGGCTCTCATGGTAACTGGTGTCTACTTCAAGTACACCTGAAACCAGGGGAACTTTCTCCTTAGATTCCATGACAGAGACCTGCTCCTATATTACTACTTCTGCCTTCTGCCAGTATCAACATTGGACAGATCCGGGAGCCTTTGGATCTTGCAGACCCACTCAAACAGGCAAACGCCTGGCCAAAGAAGTTCCGCCACACCTGCCAGTTGCTATAGCTATGCCACCACCCCCTTCTTCACGACCCTCTCGTTCACAATCCAAAATTGTATTATTAATGGCTTTACCCCTCACTGGGTATAAGATACCTAAAAAGTCTCGTATAGAAATTGTATCCACCCCTGAAGACATGATTGTCTCTCAAACTGGTCCGCTCCCGACCCTGTATTGTGGTTATAGCTACACAGTGCACATCATTGTGTGAGTGACAGAACAGGCTAACAGGCTGTTCGAACGCTACAGATGGTCAACTCTCACTAGTAATGTTCGGTAAAGCTAGAGTAACCATTAGCACGCGGCAAAACCTTTGCAATATTCTTTCCTTAGTCATAGATATAGCAATTATAATTTACGAGAGAAACTATACCTCTCTAAAAAATAATCTTTCAAAAGTGACAATTTTTGATCGTAACAAACACCAAAAGATAATCAATCATACTCATCTCTGCTTTAAAAGAATTCACTTCCTAAACATTAGGGATTCAGTTACAACAACACGGCCCTTTCTACTCGATTATTTGTTAGTTGCCACTAAAGATCATTAGTAATATCGGTAATACTTACTGGCCAATCAATGCATTATTAGAACTCTTCATGCCAAAGTTAACATTGGTACTTAAGTTTAAACAAAGGTACTTACAAAAATCAACCAAGTTGTTTTTCAAACAATCTCAAGTCACATGAGTACTTAGCATCTCACACACACACACACACACACACACTATACTTACATACACAGCCTTTTGCTGAAGTTCTTTCGAACCCTTCATCACACACACAAGATGATTCATTTCTACTCCAATGTTCATGAAGCTTGTCACATATAGCTACAATAATCAGTTCAAGAGCATGAACATACCTCAACAAAGGTAGGTAACAAAACCGCCTAGAGTGAAAATGTATAACCAAAAAAGTAAAATAACATAGAAAACCAAAGCACAAAATTTGTATAGGCAATAAAAAGAATTCCATATAAACTAACAACTCATTATGGAGTACAGCTTTGACATTGGTCACGCAGCTATAGTTTGACAGTGTTTTTTTATTAAAACTGTGCCCGGGGGGGGGGGGTGGTCTTTGGGGAAACACTGTTCAACTGATTATAGGAAATTTATAACCAATGTTGGTGGTCACGTTGAGGTCAAAGGGAGGGCTGTATCAAGTGACATTCCTATGCCTTTATCTTTTTTTGTTTTGTGGTTGGTTGGGCGGGTTTAAAAGATAAGTTGAAATTTTACCCACTTTTGTGCGAGTGTTTTGATAGGTGACTTTAGCAGTGCCAAAGGTGTCTTTATCAGCGAAAATTTACGTAGTTGTTTATTGATGCTTTCAGGAATATTAAGTACGATGTGGGAGGAGGCAAAGGAAAAGAGGGATGGGAGGGGAGGGAGAGGTAGGCAAGAGGGAGAGATGGGGAGGGAGCAGGGGGGAAGGGGAGGGGGAAAGGGGGGGGGGGGCGTGGAAAACTTGTGGACATACCGGGGAGTGGTGTTAGATTTGTTGTATGGGCAGTGTTTGCCATTGGTAAGGTCTAGGGGTAACATCTAGAAAGTACACTATTTTTGTAGTTGTCTCGATAGTGACCTTGAAGTTGCATTTAATAACGTTCTCGCAGATGATTTGTTAATTAGTTCTATGTAGAGGCCGATTAAATTATCGTACAAGTTGGCTAGATGGTATAATATCATGCTACCAACTAACAAGCATGGTCTCAGCACCATCAAAGCTACCCATGTTATATCAAAGTGATTATTGGATGGTTTCTTGGTCCGTGGTTTATCATTGCTAAAAAGTTGGGATTTCTTGGCATGTTTTACGGTGTCAATTTCATTCTGGAATATTAAAGGAAGGCAATTACAAAGACTCTGTAAACAGGCGCTATGTGGTGACAATTTTTTTACAATCATTTACTATGTGTATATACATATACAATGTTTGCAATCATGTATTTATTACTATCATGCAGAACTAAATATATTTTGTCTGATGTTTTCACACTGAGCGTAACCTACTCCTTGACAGTATAAATACTGGAGCAGTATCTTTAGTAGCCAAAGTTGTATTGACTGTTCTTTGAATATACACCCTATTCCTTCACCTCTCAACATCACTTTCTCTCTGTATTATATAAACAGACAATAGAGAGGAGTCAGGCATTCATTCAGTTGAATGAGCGCAATAGAGCCATTCTTGCAGAGTGGACTCTACAGTAGTGGAATGAAAGTATGACACACCAATATTACTGCGGGTTTTGAGTCAGTAAGAATATTTCCACTTGACTCAACCATTTTCACGGACGATGATTATCTACCTGCTGATGTGTGTCACCGTTCAACTGGATTCAACAACACTTGACATCCCTGTTGATGCCTCTGATGAGCCAACACCAACATCTACGGATCATGCAAAACCAGCTATACCCATTCCTTGTATAGGATAGGTATCCTCGGTCAACAATGCAAATCATGTGATAATAGATCAGATTATACCTCTACCAAGGTCAGTGTTTAGGAAAAGCCGTTGAGTTAAGAACGAGAGAAAAGTAGTATCAGCTATACTGACAGACACACTAGAGAAACTAAAAAACTTGAGGCCACCAAATGACCAGCTTCTGCCACTGCTTCGAGAAAGAGAAACTGGCGTGCACCAATTATACATAAATCATCATCAGAAGACGAGGAGTTGCCAATAACAATCTCAGATTCTGAGTCAGCAGATGAGGAGCGTACAGCACCCAACTCTTCTGAACCTACAGCTATGGGGAATGATGTTCTAGCTGAATATACAACTGTAAGGAAGAAGGACATTCTTATGTAGGATGTTTCACAGCTGCAGTTGAAGACACTACGCAGTGACAGTTCTCTGTAGAGTGTCAGACACCGATGTCTCTTTTGAGTACCCTGATAATGATGACATTCACATAGTAGATATGTCGCATATCGTAATTGGGCTGGGAAACCTACTTATGTTGGTGGGACTGAGCGAGCCATTAGAAGATTGATTTTCGATGTTGATCTAAGGAAATCTAATGCGCAGCGATTTTGCTTTTCACGATGACTAGCATAGTCTGTGATTATACATTCTTTTATGCTTAACTATCATAATTTGCAGTATTCAGCATAAATATGTAACTTTTTGGGGGCCACGTCAAAAAAGCCATGTCCTAAAATTTATTGAATTGGTTTTATGTTAATATTTTGCTGAATATATGCCTACTATTATTTTCATTTCCATATCTTTGAAAGTATCTTCACAGAGTAAATATTCACTAAGATTGCATGTTTTTGTTTCACAGTGTTCTACTTCAGATGCATCTTTGCTTGTCGCGTACATCGTACATAAATATATGTATTACTACATAACTTTAAATTTGGAGCATATATTATTTGTATATTTCAGACTGACAACCTGTTAAGTATGGAGTTGACAGAGAGAGATCAAGTTGTGTGTTTTTAAGTTTGTTACTAATACTGAAGCGGGTACCAAAAAAAGACAAAAATAAATCAGGAAGCGGAAACAGGAAACAGGAAAGTTTGTCAGCGGATCAGTTTCACACAAAAATACATCAATCTCCCTTTCTTGGAAACGTAAGTGATTTGTAAATATAAGCTGATAATACCTGAACAAAAGTAGTGATAACTCCAAAAAGGTACAACAAAAAACACAACTGCAATGTCAGCGTGTTTTTACATAGATGAAAATGGTTGAAAATGCCCATGTGAAACACAAAGCAAAAAAGGTTGTTAGTCACAATGACACACAAGGCTAAAGGTCAAGGCGACTAGGTTTTCAACTTATTCTACCAAAGTGGGTTTTTTTTTAATGGACGGACAACGATTAGGATTGGAACTGGAAAGGTTAGATCGATTTTTTACCGGAAGACTTGGGGTTGAAGCAGCTGGTGGAGAAACCGGGGGTGAACTTTCAACAACACCATTATCATGGTTACTTGCAATTGGTTGTAGGTCTTTTCTATTTTGTCTCATAACTGAACCAGTCTAATCTTCAATGACATACAACCTTACGAATTTTTGTGGGGAAACAAAGAAGGCTGACCTTCGAGTTTCTCTAACAAAAACTTCACCACCAAGACTAAGACAGGGGATGTTGAAAACACGATATCTTTTATCAAATGGACTTTGGTAGGCTGCATGTTGTGCTTTTTAGTTGGTTAACAGCTCCTGCATTGGGTAAGCTCGGTTTTAGTGCAACAAGTAACATAGGGACTGTTGTTTGCAGTTTCCTGCCTATTAATCCTTCATCTGGAGAACATCCATTTTGCAAATGAAAAGAGTGATAGGCCAAGAGGCTGAGAGATGGGTTTTCTCCCTTCTTCATCATTGTTTGCACGGACCTTTCTGCAAGATCATTAACCTGTGGACGTCTAGGAGAACTTGTAACATGACTGAATCCAAATTGCACCGCGAAACTTTTAAACTCCTGGAATACCAGGAATTACTCAGGAATACCATGCCAGGCAAAAGTACTAGACATGCGAGCAATAACTCCTTGACGGGATCCTTTTCTCAACAAGGCAACCTCTATAAACTGAGAATAATACTCAACCAGCAGAAAGTATCACTGATTTGAGCAAACGAACAAATCACTATCTGACTTTTGCCAGGGCCTGCTTGGAAACTCGGCGCGCAACAGCGGTTGGTGAACCATATTGTTGTTTACCATGCATGCGTAAAATTATCAGACCATTTCAGCATTCTGCTGAAAGAACCCGCGCCACCAAACTATTTGCTTAGTTCGCTCTCCGCACTCGGTGTAGCGACTTGAGCACCTCGTCACCATATACTAAAGAAATAATAATCCGACAGCCCAAAACTAGAAGACCATCAATAATCGATATATCAAACAAATTTTCAAAGTAAGGACAAAAAAATACATCTTCAATGGAGAGATAAGTGGACAAAGATGTTTCAGTAAACGTTATAACTTCCCAACAAGCAAGTGAATGTTGTACAAACGTTGTCTGGATGTCGGTGAAGGTCCCCTGAACGTTTTGCGCAGCACGTTTACTACACTACTTTCTGTAGACACCCTTGAACGTTATTTAAACGTTATTCCCAATGTTGTGGACAAACATTTGTACAATGTTTATGTAATGATTATTCAAAATGTTGTATTAATGTTTCCTGGATGTCCATCAACATTCCCTAAACATTGTGCGCAGAACGTTTACTTCACTACTTTCTGTAGACACCCTTGAACGTTATTTAAACGTTTTTCCCAACGTTGTGGACAAAAATTTATACAATGTTTATGTAATGGCAATTCAAAATATTGTATTCGTGTTGCCTGGATGTCCATCAAAATTCCCTAAACATTGTGCGCAGATCATTTGTTTCACAAATTTCTGCAGACACCCTCAAACATTAATCCAATGTTATTCCCAATGTTATCTGCAAACATTCGCACAATGCTGAGGCAATGATATATCATAATGTTGCATCGATGTTGCCTGGATGTCAATTAATGTCCTCTGGACGTTGTATGCAAATGTTTATTTCATGACTTTTCGTACACGCCTTTCAATGTTGTTGCAATGTTACACCCATTGTCCTCGCAAAACATCCTATTAATGTTTTTTGAATGTTTTCACTATTCCTCATCTCAAAATGTCCACAAAACATTTATTGAACATGTTACGTCAATGTCGTGATAAAATGTTTACAAAACATTCGCTGAAAATGTTACATTAATGTCATTATAAAATGTGTACACAATGTTCATGAAAAATATTACACCGATGTCGCTACAAAATGTTTACAAAACATTCATTAGACATGTCACAGCAATGTTGTAATAGACTTTTTACAAAACATTTGTTAAAGAGGTTACACCAATGTCGTGATAAAATGCTTAGAAAACATTTGCTGAAATATTTACCTTAATGTAGGTATAAAAAGTTTACACAATGTTCATAAAACATGCTATACCAATATCACTAAGAGATTTATCGAAAATATTCCTGAAACAGATTTCACCAACTTTGTTTTAAAATAATTAACAGCCATTCACATAAACATGTTGCGCCAATTCAGTCATAAAATCTCTACAATACATCATAGCGCACGTTATTTTTTATCGAACATAAGAATAATACTCATAAAGCAACCTAAGAGAAAGTTGAACTCAAATGTCGTCAGCTGGCATGAATTGGAAGCAGCACCAATGAAGCAACCAGAGTTTAAACCTGCAATAGACAAATGTACAAAATGAGTAAAATTAAATACAAAACATTTCATTAGTTAACTGTGTCCTTTTTTGAAAACTTATATTGCGCTTCAGGAGCGTTAACACAAACAAAAAACTCATCATCATTGGTTTGCAAAGTTAATTCATCATAAACAGGGGAGATATTAGCTAATTTTATAGTTAGAAACAAAAAAGTATAAAAACTTTGTGTTAGTGAATAATACACATGTTCGAATATACTTGAAGCCATTGCAAAATCAGCGCTGAAAGTCATCCCTAGTTCTTCGTTTTCATAAAATTGAGAGTTTTCTCCCAAACTGAAAAAATACAGGGGCAAGCAACTTCTAATCTCAAGTCAAGAAATCAGTTGATCATGTTCAAACTGATTCGTAGGAGGTGATTGAAGTCTAACAAGCAGGGTTGAAAAAACTCACGACTCTTCCAACTTATAAAAAAAAATTCAAATTATTCAAATTACATCTGTGTAATAATTTTGATTTCAGCTCCGATAAAAAAATTACTCTTTTATTTTCTCAAAATATTTTTAATTGTTTTAGGTTGAATATTTTCACATTTGCGATCTTTATTATCAATATCATTTTGTAATGATCCAAATGTGGTTCTAAAAATCCAGGTAATTATCATTAATTGATATATTCTATCTATAAATAGTACTTTTACAACTTTTGCAACTAAATAATTAGTCAAAAGCAATTGTCTCATCGCGTAAGGAAGCTGATCATGGAAAAGACTATTTAACACAGGAAGACACAATTTCAAACAGAAATTTCAAACATCAAGATCATCACTTTTGGCACAATCAGTGCTGACCCAGGTGTAAAGTTTTCCCAAATGACTTATCAAAATGTATAAACCTTTAAAATGAGTGTTTGAAGATTTGGCTAAATTACATAGAACTTGGGCTTCCATATATCAGCATTGTGGGATGATTAGTGTGATGGCGACAAAGAGATTGCAGTGTGCTCCAATGTTTTTGAAGCTCATTTTCTAAATCAGCACTTCTCTCATTTTGCGCAGTCATTTTGCGCAGAGTAGTTAATGTGTACACTGGCCGTAACCTTAGCAATTTTTTTGGTTGAAAGTGCAACAATCCAAGCATATTCATCATTGCAGTAATAATTTTCAACTTGGAAATTGATTAATTAAACAATAAGGTCAGTAGAATTTTTTTATAATACTAAGAGATTGGAAAGAATTGTTACCTCGGTCCTAATTGTGACGGTGTTTTTTTGACCAGAAAATTTCTTAATTAAATCTCGAGTGCCATATATTTCCTTGAGAATGAGTGAAAATCACTAAATAATCAACAATTTTTTTTAGACGATAGTTTGGAACTGGTAACTTAATAAAAAAACTCAGTAATTTCCTTATAATAGTGCTGAGATAAAGCTACTGACAGCAAAGCATTATTCATGGTCCTTGAAAAGTTATTGTGTTTCATCTGCTCGAGTGTGAAAAAAGTTAGATGTCTATCATCAAAAATCACTTTTTTGTGTCATAGACGGAGAAATCTCCATTTGACGGAGATATAAATGCAAGAAGTTTAACCAGTTTTGGTCATTGGTAGCCAAGAAATGTTTGTGATAATCAACTTCTGAAAACAAAATATTTCAAATGATGTTTAAGCGCTGCTTTTTAAAATCAAACTAGTTTTTACTCATGCAAAACTTGCAAACTGTAAAAATCATCTTTTTTGAATCAGTGTGGTTAGTATCAAAAATCAACATGAATTGAAGTCAATTACCAGCATATGTAGACAGTTTGATCACTTCAAAAGTTTGTGCACACGCCTAAAACAGCGGATGGTCCAAAACATAAAAGTAGTAATATATGAGCAGATCTGCCTACCAAGTGTTTTTTTGTGGATTAGATCTTGGAGTTTAGGCAATGGGTTACGACGTTGGATGAATTCGCCGAGTTTATATGGTATTTCATTTGAGGGGTACTTGAGTGGCATTTGAGTGGCATTTAAGTGGCATTTGAGTTTTGATTATTTTTTACTTAATTTGAACTTATAGATTTTGAATGTATGGCATTTAAGTTTTGATAATTTTTTGATAGCTATATATAAATATATATACTTATGAATACATTCATGTCTACATTGAATAGAAATGAAACATTGTATGATTGTGTATATTTATTATATAAGGAGTGTATATTAAAGATTATATACTTGATAAAGCTCTAACATAGACTCAAATGAAAAAATGGATGAAGTGATACATTCATCTGTTTGAATATAACGTAAAATATTGGTCTTAAACTCACATAGTAGTTCTTGAGTCCATTCAGTTTTAATTAAACTTTGGGTGAGATCTTGATCCCATGCTTTTTTTTTAATTTTTTTTAAAAAATTGTTTATTTTCACGATTTTAGACATTTTCAAAACTGTCTCAAAATTGTTTTGAATTGTTAGACGTAATAATGTTTCTTGATTGACATCATTCCGGTGTAATGTACGTGGTCGGTATTGTATTGGCGATAGCTCTCCATATAATGATGCTAAAGTTAGTAAATGCTGTGTTATACAGAATGCCACAGCTTGTATTGTCAATGAATATTTCGCCTTTTCCTGTACTTCAACATTTTCTTTAATATATCTATGGTATATCTTCGGGAGGTAGTCTTTTATTGTATATCTTTTTGAACTCATAATGAACTAAAATAAAATATTATGTATTAGTATAGAATGATTACATGTAAACAGTTAAAAAGCTATGTGTTAGTATAGGATGATCAAACAGTGTTGTAAAATAGTTACATTTTGACAAAAAAGAGGTATTTGGTGAAATATTTTTTCATTTCATTCAATTTTCATTAATTTTTTGCAAAAAGAAATCATTCTCTAAATGGTTAAATTTTATCTAATTGTACAAATTTACAAAAAAGGAGAATGTGATAAAATAGAACAGTTTTTTATACAACCATGTATATATGGATAATTATGTACATATTTATGATTATATTTATATCTAGATTGAATAATATACATTTATGACATAATAACTATATTGAATGCTACAAAATATGTTGGAAAATCACCAAATTAGTCGTCTAGATGGTTAAAATTTACAGTATTTGGGAAATAACTGCAAGAGAGGAGTATTTGGTAGAGGAGAGAGGAGAGAGGAGAGAGGAGAGAGGAGGCTTGAGCGTAAATATTTCTTTTAGTTATTTACATAATAAGTATATTGAATACTATAAAATATCTTGGAAAATAGTCATAAAAATAAATAATTAGAGCTTTCTACTAGTGTTAAATGATTATTGATTATTTTTTACCTTATCACCACTTAGAGCCAGATGATTTAATTAACTAAAGACAAATAATTATTTTAGCGTTTCTTACCTTGATGCTCTCCTAGTAGCTGTAGTAGATGATGCTTCTCCGCTTGCTGTTGAAGAACTGGATGCTTTCTATGTGAAAACAGTGGCTCTTAAATAGCTAAAGTTGCACTGATTAAACCCTATGAATCAGCATTTTTTCCAATGCTTTCGCGGGAATAAAAACTGTTTATTCCCGCGAAAGCAACAGGTTCCATTCGCGGGAAAATAAATTATTTATTCCCGCGAAAGCATTGGTTTGTATTCGCAGGAAAATAAAATTTTTATTCCCGCGAAAGCAACAAGTTCCATTCGCGGGAAAATAAATTATTTATTCCCGCGAAAGCATTGGTTTGTATTCGCGGGAAAATAAACTTTTTATTCCTGCGAAAACATTGGTTTGTATTCGCGGGAAAATAAAATTTTTATTCCCGCGAAAGCAATGGTTTCCATTCGTGTGAAAATAAAATTATTTATTCCCGCGAAAACATTGGTTTGTATTCGCGTGAAAATAAAATTTTTATTCCCGCGAAAGCAACGGTTTCCATTCGCGTGAAAATAAATTATTTATTCCCGCGAAAGCATTGGTTTGTATTCGCAGGAAAATAAAATTTTTATTCCCGCGAAAGCAACAAGTTCCATTCGCGGGAAAATAAATTATTTATTCCCGCGAAAGCATTGGTTTGTATTCGCGGGAAAATAAAATTTTTATTCCCGCGAAAACATTGGTTTGTATTCGCGGGAAAATAAAATTTTTATTCCTGCGAAAGCATTGGTTTGTATTCGCGTGAAAATAAAATGTTTGTTCCCGCGAAAGCAACGGTTTCCATTCGTGTGAAAATAATTTATTTATTCCCGCGAAAACATTGGTTTGTATTCGCGTGAAAATAAAATGTTTATTCCCGCGAAAGCAACGGTTTCCATTCGCGTGAAAATAAATTATTTATTCCCGCGAAAGCATTGGTTTGTATTCGCAGGAAAATAAAATTTTTATTCCCGCGAAAGCAACAAGTTCCATTCGCGGGAAAATAAATTATTTATTCCCGCGAAAGCATTGGTTTGTATTCGCGGGAAAATAAAATTTTTATTCCCGCGAAAACATTGGTTTGTATTCGCGGGAAAATAAAATTTTTATTCCTGCGAAAGCAACAGGTTCCATTCGCGGGAAAATAAATTGCTTATTCCCGCGAAAGCAACAGTTTCTATTCGCATGAAAATAAATTATTTATTCCCGCGAAAGCAACAGTTTCTATTCGCCTGAAAATAAAATATTTATTCCCGCGAAAGCAACAGTTTCTATTCGCGTGAAAATAAATTATTTATTCCCGCGAAAGCAACGGTTTGTATTCGCGTGAAAATAAATTATTTATTCCCGCGAAAGCAACAGTTTCTATTCGCGTGAAAATTAAATGTTTATTCCCGCGAAAGCATTGGTTTGTATTCGCGTGAAAATAAAATATTTATTCCCGCGAAAGCATTGGAAAAAATGCTGATTCATAGGGTTTTATCAGTGCAACTTTAGCTATTTAAGAGCCACTGTTTTCACACAGAAAGCATCCAGTTCTTCAACAGCAAGCGGAGAAGCATCATCTACTACAGCTACTAGGAGACCATCAAGGTAAGAAATGCTAAAATAATTATTTGTCTTTAGTTAATTAAATCATCTGGCTCTAAGTGGTGATAAGGTAAAAAATAATCAATATCAATAATTATTTAACACTAGTAGAAAACTCTAATTATTTATTTTTAAATTTTATGCTAATAACATCTAAGCTATTTCTTTGTAACATCACAGACTTTGACATTACCAAAATTGTGTGTTTGCCCGAGCACTAGTAAAGTAACCGACTCTAATTATTTGTTATTACCAAAATAATTATTTAATGCTAGTTGAACCTAGATATAAAGTTATCTCTACTAGATAGCTTCATACTCACACAAACTTTTTCTTCGCTACTTTATGTAGATAAAGCCGATGAAAATAAATGAATCAATTGTAACAATCAATCTTTTGTATTTTGTAGACACAATGCCTACTTTGGACTCTTGTTTGAGACAAAACGCAGTAGCAGCAAAGACTATAAAACATCTGGTCAAGATCTACCAACACCAATGATAGATCTAACACAACATGACCTTTTCTCCTACTTATATGATACCAAACCAATGAAGACTCAAACTACATGGATTTTGAAGACAGCACACTTCTCCAACACAGCAAGAATTCCTTTCAAGATCTACCTCCTACTTAGATGATACCAAACCAATAAAGACTCAAACCACATGGATTTTGAAGAATTCCTTTCAAGATCTACCACCTACTTAGATGATACCAAATCAATGAAGACTCAAACTACATGGATTTTGAAGACAGCACACTTCTCCAACACAGTAAGAATTTCTTTCAAGATCTACCACCTGCTTAGATGATACCAAACCAATGAAGACTCAAACTACATGGATTTTGAAGACAGCACACTTCTCCAACACAGCAAGAATTCCTTTCAAGATCTACCACTTACTTAGATGATACCAAACCAATGAAGACTCAAACTACATGAATTTTGAAGACAGCATACTTCTCCAACACAGCAAAATTCATTTCAAGATCTACCACCTACTTAGATGATACCAAACCAATGAAGACTCAAACTACATGGATTCTGAAGACAGCACACTTCTCCAACATAGCAAGAATTCCTTTCAAGATCTACCACCTACTTAGATGATACCAAACCAATGAAGACTCAAACTACATGGATTCTGAAGACAGCACACTTCTCCAACATAGCAAGAATTCCTTTCAAGATCTACCACCTACTTAGATGATACCAAACCAATGAAGACTCAAACTACATGGATTCTGAAGACAGCACACTTCTCCAACATAGCAAGAATTCCTTTCAAGATCTACCACCTACTTAGATGATACCAAACAAATGAAGACTCAAACTACATGGATTTTGAAGACAACATACTTCACATGGATTTTGAAGACAACACACTTCTCCAACACAGAAAGAATTCCTTTCAAGATCTACCACCTACTTAGATGATACCAACTCAATGAAGACTCAAACTACATAGATTTTGAAGACAGCACACTTCTTCAACACAGCAAGAATTCCTTTCCCAACGCAGCAAGAATTCCTTTCAAGATCTACCACCTACTTAGACAATACCAAACCAATGAAGACTCAAACTACATGGATTTTGAAGACAGCATACTTCTCCAACACAGCAAGAATTCATTTCAAGATCTACCACATACTTAGATAATACCAAACCAATGAAGACTCAAACTACATGAATTTTGAAGACATCACACTTCTCCAACACAGCAAGAATTCCTTTCAAGATCCACCACCTACTTAGATGATACCAATCCAATGAAGACTCAAACTACATGGATTTTGAAGACAGCATACTTCTCCAACACAGCAAGAATTCATTTCAAGATCTACCTCCTACTTAGATGATACCAAACCAATAAAGACTCAAACCACATGGATTTTGAAGAATTCCTTTCAAGATCTACCACCTACTTAGATGATACCAAATCAATGAAGACTCAAACTACATAGATTTTGAAGACAGCACACTTCTCCAACACAGCAAGAATTCCTTTCCCAACACAGCAAGAATTCCTTTCAAGATCTACCACCTACTTAGATGATACCAAACCAATGAAGACTCAAACTACATGGATTTTGAAGACAGCACACTTCTCCAACATAGCAAGAATTCCTTTCAGGATCTACCACCTACTTAGATGATACCAAACCAATGAAGACTCAAACTACATGGATTTTGAAGACAGCATACTTCTCCAACACAGCAAGAATTCATTTCAAGATCTACCACCTACTTAGATGATAAAAACCAATGAAGACTCAAACTACGTGGATTTTGAAGACAGCACACTTCTCCAACGCAGCAAGAATTCCTTTTAAGATCTACCACCTACTTAGATGATACCAAATCAATGAAGACTCAAACTACATGGATTTTGAAGACCGCACACTTCTAAAACACAGCAAGAATTCCTTTCAAGATCTACCACCTACTTAGATGATGCCAAACCAATGAATACTCAAACTACATGAATTTTGAAGACAGCACACTTCTCCAACACAGCAAGAATTCATTTCAAGATCTACCACCTACTTAGATGATACCAAACCAATGAAGACTCAAACTACATGGATTTTGAAGACAGCATATTTCTCCAACACTGCAAGAATTCCTTTCAAGATCTACCACCTACTTAGATGATTCCAAACCAATGAAGACTCAAACTACATGGATTTTGAAGACAAGATGATACCAAACCAATGAAGAGTCAATGTTACACAACATTACTTTCTCTCCGACTTAGATGATACCAAACCAATGAAGACTCAAACTACATGGATTATACTTCGATGATGCTGAAAAAACTGTCCAGAACAAGAGCTCAAGAAGCTAATCTATAACTCAAGACAATCATATCACTATAGGTGAGTTTTACTAATTTTTACCATAAATTAAACAAAATGCTGAATCTATACATTTTCCAAGTGAAAAACAGACTTTTTTGGTGAAATTAGTGTATTTTTTACAACAAAATGCTGAATATATACATTTTCCATGTGAAAAAAGGACGGTTTTGGTGTAAATAATGTCATTTTTTACAACAAAATGCTGAATACATACATTTTCCAGGTGAAAAAAGGACTTTTTTGATGTAATTAGTGTGTTTTTTTACAACAAAATGCTGAATATATACATTTTCCAGGTGAAAAAGGGACTTTTTTGATGTAATTAGTGTATTTTTTACAACAAAATGCTGAATATATACATTTTTCCAGGTGAAAAAAGGACTTTTTTGGTGTAAATAATGTATTTTTTTACAACAAAATGCTTAATATATGCATTTTCTAGGTGAAAAAAGGACTTTTTTGATGTAATTAGTGTATTTTTTTACAACAAAATGCTGAATATATACATTTTCCAGGTGAAAAAAGGACTGTTTTGGTGTAAATAATGTATTTTTTACAACAAAATGTTGAATATATACATTTTTCCAGGTAAAAAAACAAGCACTTTTTTGGTTAATTAGTGTATTTTTTACAACATATTTATAAAACAAGTATTTTTTGTTTTGTTTTAGATAGATGAAAGAGAATCAAAAGCACTTGGTGAAAATAATGCTCAAGAAAAAACAAGTTGAACAATGTAACTTGGTGAGTTATTTCCCTTTTCTAATAATGTAAACTATCCAATGTGACTAGAACTATAATTCAAATTCATGTAATTATTTTAAATTTTTGCTTAATCATTCTATACTAATACATAACTTTTTTATTTTAGTTCATTACGAAATTAAAAACACATAGAACAGAAGTCTTCCTTCCTAAGATATAGCATCAGTACATCAAAGACAACATTGTAAAGGAACAAACTATGCATTAACTGTTATTACTTTGTATTTATTACAAGTTGTAGTGCTTTGTATTACTTAGTATTTACTGACTCTAGCTATATTATATGGGGAGATTTTCCTTACTCATTATGTAATA
Organism: Cryptosula pallasiana; assembly: GCA_945261195.1. Classification (NCBI taxonomy): domain Eukaryota; kingdom Metazoa; phylum Bryozoa; class Gymnolaemata; order Cheilostomatida; family Cryptosulidae; genus Cryptosula; species Cryptosula pallasiana. The sequence goes on along the minus strand of OX183131.1, from coordinate 2,312,589 downwards.
AATGTATATAATCATACAATGATTCATTTTTAATCAATGTTATTATTCAATTTAGATATATCTCCTCTCTCCTCTCTCTATGTAGATATAAATATACCCATAACTATGTACATAATTGACCATATATACATTAATGTATAGAGAACTAAAAGATCTCTCTCTCCTCTCTCTCTTTCTCTCTTTCAAGATACCATATGTATGTGTGTATGAATGCATTGATTGTCATTACAAGTTGTAGTGCTTTGTATTATTTAGTATTTACTGACTCTAGCTATATTATATGGGAAGATTTTCCCTACTTATTATGTAATCAGCTATATAACCATAAATTGTTTCATTTTTGATCAATATATTTATTCAATGTAGTTATATATCCTCTCTCTCTCTATGTAGATATAAATATAGCCATAAATATGTACATAATTAACCATATATACATGAATGTATAGAAAACTAAAAAATCTCTCTCCTCTCTCTCCTTTCTCTCCTCTCTCTCTCTCCTCTCTCATCTCCCATCTCTCCTCTCTCCTCTCCCCTCTCTCTCAAGACACCATATGAGTTCGAGTTATGTAAAAAAATTATCAAAACTTGAATGCCATACATTCAAAATCTATATGCCATATAAGTTCAAATTAAGTAAAAAAATAATCAAAACTCAAATGCCACTTAAATGCCACTCAAATGCCACTCAAGTGATATCTCTCACCATTTTGTCTTTTGTCGAGTTGTCATACAATGATGACGCAAACTTGTCTTGGTCTGTTGATTTAGCCCCACTGTTCTTTTCCATCAAACTATGATACTCCTCTTCTGGTATAACAAAATAACATTCATCATATTTTAAAGGAGGAAGATTCATTTTGTATTGATATTAAAACCTGTGCAATCAGGATGATTATAGGGTCTAAAAAAAGCTACCTCTCCCAATCTGCATTAAAATTTGTTGTTTGTCAGCAATCAGTGTTTGTACCTCCTTGAAGCGCTACTACCTAATAAACTGAGTTGTGTACTGATTAGTTTTTTGTAGCTCTTTTTTGAAGCCTCCTTTCTCCTCTACCAAATACTCCTCTCTCCTCTCCTGCAGTTATTTCCCAAATACTGTAAATTTTAACCATCTAGAGGACTAATTTGGTGATTTTCCAACATATTTTATAGCATTCAATATAGTTATTATGTCATAGATGTATATTATTCAATCTAGATATAAATATATCCGATATAGTTATTATGTCATAGATGTATATTATTCATTCTAGATATAAATATATCCGTAAATATGTACATAATTATCCATATATACATGGTTGTATAAAAAACTAAAAAATCTCTCTCTCTCTCCTCTCTTCTCTCTCCTCTGTACATAGCTATAAAATGTTAATATGGACATGAATTTGGACATGCGCATGTACATAAATATGGACATAGGTATGTACATAAATGGACATGAATATGGACATGTACATAAATGGACATGAATATGGACATGAATATGGACATGAATATGGACATGAATATGGACATAGGTATGTACATAAATGGACATGAATATGGACATGTACATAAATGGACATGAATATGGACATGAATATGGACATGAATATGGACATGAATATGGACATGAATATGGACATGAATATGGACATGAATATGGACATGTACCTATTCATGTCCATTTATGCACATGTACATGAATATGGACATGTGCGTATTTACTGACTCTAGCTATATTATATAGGAAGATTTTCCCTACTTATTATGTAATAAATGTATATAATCATACAATGATTCATATTCGATCAATATATTTATTCAATTTAGATATATCTCCTCTCTCATCTCTCTATGTAGATATAAATATACTCATAAATATGTACATAATCAACCATATATACATGAATGTATAGAAAACTAAAAAATCTCTCTCCTCTCTCTCTCCTCTCTCTCTTTCTTTCTCTCATGATACCATATGTATGTATGTATGCATTGATTGTCATTACGAGTTGTGGTGCTTTGTATTACTTAGTATTTACTGACTCTAGCTATGTTATATAGGAAGATTTTCCCTACTTATTATGTAATCAGGTATATAATCAGATAATGTTTCATTTTTGATCAATATATTTATTCAATGTAGATATATCTCCTCTCTCTCTATGTAGATATAAATATATCCATAAATATGTACATAATTAACCATATATATATATATAGGAATGTACAGAAAACTAAAGAATCTCCCTCTCCTCTCTCTCCTCTCTCTCCCTCTCTCCTCTGTCTCTTTCTTTCTCTCAAGATACCATATGTATGTATGTATGTATTGATTTTCGTTACAGGTTGTAGTGCTTTGTATTACTTAGTATTTACTGACTCTAGCTATATTATATAGGATAGCTATATTATATAGGAAGATTTTCCCTACTTATTATGTAATCAGGTATATAATCATATAGTTTTCATTTTTGATCAATATATTTGTTCAATGTAGATATATCTCCTCTCTCTATGTAGATATAAATATACCCATAAATACATCCATAATAAACCATATATACATGAATGTATAGAAAACTAAAAAATCTCTCTCTCCTCTCTCTCTCCCTCTCTCCTCCCTCTCTCTCCTCTATCTCTTTCTTTCTCTCAAGTATGTATATAATTATGTAAAAAAATTATCAAAACTTGAATGCCATACATTCAAAATCTATATGTCATATAAGTTCAAATCAAGTAAAAAAAATAATCAAAACTCAAATGCCACTTAAATGCCACTCAAATGCCACTCAAGTACCCCTCAAATGAAATACAATATAAACTCGGCGAATCCATCCAACGCCGTAACCCATTGTTTTCACCCCAAGGTCTAATCCACAAAAAAACACTTGGTAGGGAGATCTGCTCATATATTACTACTCATAAACAAATTGGCTTCCCAAACTCTTTTGACATAAAAAAGTTTAAAAAATATCTAGGATTTCAAAAAAAATTATGAAATTAAAGCAAAAACTGAAGTGAATAAATTTTTCTTTAAAAGCCTTGCAATAAACACAAAAAATTTAGTAAAAACTATTACTAGACAGACTCTTTTATAGTTGTCAAGTTATTCAATCATGAAGCAATCCCATGATAAAAAAAACTTCCTCCAAACAATGACTTTTCTAATAACGGTGAAAGAAAATATTTGGATGAATAAATACAGTGCAACTTGCATAATTCGACGTTGAAGAGCCACGAATAAACCATCTAATTAGGGATGATTTTGAACTGCTCAAATCCACTTTCAGAGGCTATAGATATAGATATAATAGTAATAATAAGTTATATTGCAACTAACAATGTAATGGTCTTATGATATCCATAGAGTTTTTCACATTGTGAATAAATTTTAATAATAATGAGCACTTCATATTTGCTCATTAATTAAGATAATTGTTAGTAAATTGGTAATCTATTATTCTTTGGATGCTAACCAAATAATAAATGACTAATAAAAAGTAATAAGTTTGCTTGGTTTAATTTTTAAAATCATTATCATTAGTTTAATGTTTCATCAGTGAATGACAACGATCATTCAAAGAAATTTCCAATAATAAATACTAACTCAATGATCAACTGTTTTTTCATCTATCTGAACAAATACGTTTGGACAGCTTTAATATTTTATCAACCATGGGTAGTAGTTGAGATATTGCATATGGTCTTTGTTACATTCCAAATTGAAGAAAGTTCAGGAATAAAAAACTCACGAGTTGAAGTTGCTCAGGCACGGTAGGAAATGCATTTAAAAAATTTCTGTCATTCACAATGGGAGATAACTCTCTGATTATATAATTTTGATAACATGCCATCTAGATTTATGAATAACGAAACTTCTGCTTGTCAATTGAACAGAACTAATTTCGATTCCAAACAACATGCTTTATTTAAGGCTTTTCACAAAGCTCCCGTGAAAAGCTGGTCATGAGATCAAACTCGTCATGAAATTAAAAAAAATTATTGGTCAACTTAGAGATGACAGTATGACAGTATGACAGTTTCTTCATTTCCCCGGTATCGAATTACGCGGGTTTCACTGTAAACTCCCCTGTGACCATTTTTACAACGGTGATCACTAGGAACATAAATTGATGCTTTCACAATTTTTCAACACTTATCTGATTGTAGCAAATGGAAGCGAGTTCTACTCAATTAAATAATTCCAAAATGTAAGATCTTATAATTTTCTAACCCGATATTACATTTAAGAGAAGATAGATACATTTTTGTATTTGAAACCTGAGTTCTTGCAAATGCTGTTGTATCTATTTATTTGATTGCACCCGCTCACTGCTTGCCGGATCATGATTGTTACTTCAATATTTTACAAAGCTAAAAATCCTTCAACAAATCGAACTTGAAATTTCAAAGTCTTGTCTCGCAATATTTTGGAGTTGTCTACCTAACATCTAAACAGTAATAAATTGGCCAAATTTGATCCGTGTTGTTTATAAGAGTTTTGAAAATAAATGAAAATATAAGAACCATAGTGCCATCCATTTAAAGTAGATCAATTTACCCTAGACTGAACGTACCTCTTAAACCTTGTCCAGATGTTTTGGATGCAATGCCACATGCTGACTTACATCTAATATTACCGGTGATGCAGATTTCTTTGAGTTTGAGCCAGAGCAGCTGCAGAATAAGTGCAAGCAGTTGTAATATTCATTAACACCAAAAACAATAAAAGTTTTGTTTAAGACAAAAAAAAAGTTTATCCCTATTGTTGAAGACAAATCCTCCAACTATAATCATTGCAGAGTGTATTATCCAATTGTAAGAAAGACAACCTAAAAATAGCTGTTCATGGAACAAGATATATGTTTTTTGTTAAAGTACAAAACATCAAAATAAAGGAATTATCATTTTCAATAAAGGGTTTGTCACTATATCAAAAGAAACAATCTAGAATAGCGGAATTGCATTATCTTGCTCTATATTAATTTGAGCAGACCAAGTTGTGTTGTTGTGGTTCCAACTGAACTGGAAAATATGACAATGGTTTATTGGTAAAATAGAGCGGTATAATCAAACTTATCTATGGGGACCTTCTTATAAGAGGTGAAACGAATGTATTCATGAAGCTGTAACCAAATAAGTGCACCACGCACACACTACCCTATTCTTTGTAGCAACACAAAGGAAAAACACTTACCAGAGTGCCTGCCTTTCTGCTGAGTATAATTGACATCGGAAAAAACATCTAATTGCTGTTCTTCTCTTCATAACACCAGAAGGACTATCTCCTGAAACAGGGGAATATGTGGAAATTAAGTATAATTCGTGAAAAAAAACAAAATAAAAACTCCCTCGGAAGTGACAAGCAAATGCTTTCCTTTACGTTCTATTATTATCTTATTGTCATATAGCAACAGAATAGACTTGGAATATTTCAATATCAATTTCTTTTGGACATCAATATGTGAATATTAAGATCACAATGGGCTACACATAACACCTTAGCTATCAGGCACATGTCTATCAAAGTTCCAAATAACCAATAACCCATAATTTCCAAGTTATTGCCTAATAACTGGTGATCAAGTGATATTAAAAATTACAATTTTGAGAAAAATAAAACTTTACTTGAGTCAATAGACATTCAGGTTGGTAGCCATCAAAAATATTGAAAAAGTGTGTTATGCAGAATATCACCATGAAAATTACCAGAGCTGTGTTTTTAATACACTATATGTTCTGAGCTACAGACTTTCTACTGAAAGGCTTTTCAACGAAAATAAGAGTATTCGCGACCTATTTGTCGAACCAAAAAAAAAAACAATAGGTGTTCATAAGTCACTATGTCGCTTATGCAACAGAACATTAGTTTTAGAACAACATAATATTCAATGAAATGTAATAGTTTACCGAATAAATCATAAAGAAGATAACTCCCAATTTTCATAAAAATCAATAAAGTAATAAAATTTTGAGTGCTATAAACTGGATTAGTTTGTCAAGCTGCGCCTTTTTCTAATAAATTTGCAAAGTTTGCCATCATTTGGAATTTTTTTTCAAAGATATAAAACAAGTTTATGAAAATCAAAAAAAATCAATTTGCTCATTTTAGTTTATTTAGTGTTCAGTTTCATTCGTGACCTACGAACAATATAAAAAAAATACTTGCTGATTTTTTTTTTACTTCAGTTTGCTACTTTTTGTGGACCCACGAGTTCTGATCAAAATGAAAATTTTTTGATTAAATTTATTACTCAAAAGTTATCGATTGGCATGAATTGGAAGCAACATCAAAAAAGCCACCCGAGTTCGAACCTGCAATAGACAAATGTACAATTTGAGTAAAAATAAACACAAAGCGTTTCATTAATTAACAGTTTACTTCATAAAATCTTTTATTGAGCTTCATGAATGTTCACACTAACAAAAGATCTCATCGTCATTGGTTGGAAAATTTAATTCATCATCAACAGGGAAGAAAATGTTGCAACGGATGTTAGCTAATTCTATTGGCAGAGACCAAAATATTTAAACATTTTGTGTGAGTGACTAATACACAAGTTCTCAAATACTTGATGCTATTGTAAAATCAGGGCTGAAAGTCATTCCTAGAACTTTATTTTCATAAAAACTGAGAGTTTTCTCCTCATCTGAGAATAATACAGGGGCAAACAACTTCTAATTTCAAATCAAGAAATCGGCTGATCAGTTTTGAATTGATTCTCCGGAGGTGATTCTAACAGGCAGGGTTGAAAAAACTCATGACATTCTAAACCTATAAAAAAAATTTTAATTCTTCAAATTAATCGAGATTTTCTTATTTGGTCAAAATAATTTTAATTGTTAGGGTGTTGAAGATATTAACATCTGCGACCTTTATTTATGAATATCCATTTGTAATGATACAAATGTAGCTCCAAAATTCCAAGTAATTATCAGTAATAGATATATTCTATTTATTAAATAGTACTTTTACAGCTCTGGCAACTAAATAATGGATCAAAAGCAATTGTCTCATTGCGTAAGGAAGCTGATCACGGAAAAGACTATTTAACACAGAAAGACAAAAACTCCAGTAATGTGAAAGTTGTCATAAACCATCACTCAACATCAAAATTATCATTTTTGGCACAATCAATGCTGAACAAGGTGCAAATTTTTCTCCAGATGACTCATCAAGTTGTATAAAGCTTTAAATGAGTTTTAAAAGATTCGGCTAGCTTACATAGAACTTGGGTTTTCCACATACCAGCAATATGGGATGATATGCGTATTTGAAAAAAGGAGATTGCAATGAGTTTCAATCTTTTTGGAGTTTATTTTCTGAATCGGCACTTCCTCTCATTTTGTGCAAAGTAGTTATTGTGTACACGGGCCGTAACAGGACCAACTTTTTGGTTAAAAGCGTAACAACCCAAGCATATTTATCATCATAGTATTAACTTTCGGCTTTGAAATTGATTAAGCAATAAGATCAGTTTAACTTTCATAACACCATGATATCGGAAAGAAATGTTGTTAGAGTCATAATTGTTACGGTGTTTTTCTCAAGAACATTTTTAATTAAATCTTGAATACTATAAATTTCCTTGAGAATAAGTGAAAATTACTAAATGATCAACAAATTTTTTCGATTTTAGTTTGGAAGTGGAAGCTTGATAAAAAATTCAGTCTTTTTGTTATATAGTACAGAATTGAAGTCACTGACTACAGAGCATCTATCATGGTACTGGAAAAAATTATTGTATTTCAATTGCTGTAGTGTGTAACAATTTAACATGCCTATCATTGAGAATGAAGTTTCTCATGCCATAGGCGAAGAAATATCCATTTGACAGAGATATAAATGCAAAAGGTTTAACCAATTTTTGTCATCGGTAGCCAAAGATTTTTTGTAATATTCTACTTCTGAAAAACAAATTTTCGAATGGTTTTTAAGGGTTGCTTTCTAAAATCAAACTAATTTTCACTGATGCAAAACTTGCAAACTGTAAAAATTAGCTTTTTTTGAAGCCGCGTGGTTAGTATCAAAATTCATCATGAATCTACGTCAGTTACATGCATATGTAGATAGTTCGAAGTTTCAAAAATTTGTGCATACTTTTAAAACAGCGGAAAGTTTGAAACATCTAAAAAACTATCTTCGCAAACTATTTTGACATAAAAAAAATTAAAATTATCCAAGATATCCAGAAAAATAATAAAATTACAACAAAAGTTGAAATGAATCAAATTTTTTTAACAAAATCTCTCAACAATTATAAAAAGTTATTAAAACTATTACTAGACAGGTATATTATAGTTGTTGCGGTTTCAATCATGGAGCATTCCCATGATAACAAAAACTTCCTCCAAACCATGACTTTTTTATCAAAGGTAAAATCAAATAATTGGATGAATAAATACAGTGAAATCTGTATCAATTGATGTTGAAGAGCCGAGAGTACACCATCTAATTAAGGATGGTATTGAACTGCTCGAACTTGCTTTTGGAGGCTATAAATATAAATACAATAGTAATAATGAGTTATTTCCCAACTAACATTATAATAATACAATGGATTTCATACATTTTTTTCATCGACTCACATTGTGAATAAATTTTAATAGCAATGAAAACTTCAAGTGTTCTCAATAATCAAGAATAATTATTAATAAAGTGGTAATTTGTTGTTATTGTGATGCTAACCAAAATAATAACTCGCTGTTATAAAAATAGCTAAGTTGGCTTGGTTTAAATTTTAAAATCATTATCATTGGTTTAATGTTTAATCAGTAAATGACAATGATCGTTAAAATAGCTATCCAATAACAAACACTAACTCAATCAACTGGTTTTTTTTATCTAGCTGAACAAACATGTTTAAAAACCATTCAATTTTTATCAACTGTGGTTGAAATATTACATTCGGTTTTTGGTTAAATTCCAAAAAAATGAAAAAAATTTATTAATAAAAAACGCTCAAGTGGAAGTTGCTCATGCGCTGTTGTAAATGCATTTAAAAAAACTCTGTCATTCACAAGAGGAGATAACTGCTTGATAATATATTTTTGATAGCATGCAATCTAGGTTTACGATTGACAAAATTTCTGCTAATCAATCCAACAGAACAAATTTTGATTCCAAACAACATGCTTTCTTTAAGAATTTTCACGGAGCTTTCATGAAAAGCTAGTCATGGAGTTGTGGAGTCAAACTAGTCAAGAAGTTGAAAAAAATTATTCGGTCACCTAGAAATGACAATATCGACTTTTTTGAAGCAATTTTCAAAATGTGAATGCCGGGACTTTAAACTGGGGTATGAATAAAATAAGTTTATTGATTTTTCCATTGTCCATTTATGCGGGTTTCACTGTAATTTCACCAGCCACCATTTTTACAGTGGTGATCACTATGAACATAAATTGATGCTCTCACAATTTTCAACAGTTGACTAATCGTAGCAAAGCAATTCCAAAATGTGAGATCTTATAATTTTTCAACTCGGCATTACATTTAAGAAAAGACAGATAAAGTTTCATATTGAGAACATGAGTTCTTGCAAATTTTGTTGTATATATCTATTTGATTGCACCCACTCACTGCTTGCCGGAAAGAAGGAAAATTAATTTACTTATAGTTAACTTCACTTTCGTAGGATGATTGTTACTTCAATATTATACAAAGCTAAAAATCCTTTAACAATTTGAATTTGCAAATCCAAAGTTTTGACTTACAATATTTTGGAGTTGTCTACTCAAAATCTAAACAGTGAAAAGTATGCAAACTTTGTTTTTTTTTGTTTGTGAGAGTTTAAAAAATAAATAAAAATGTAAAAACCATAGTGCCATCCATTTAAAGCCGATCAATTTACCCTAGACTGAACGTACCTCATAAAGCTTGTCCAGAAGTTTTGGACGCAATGCCACATGCTGACTAGAGCCTGTAAATGAGCTACACCTAATATTAACGGAGAAGCATGTTTCTTTTAATTTGAGCCAGAGCAGCTACAAAATAAGAGCAAAGAATTGTAATATCCATTAATACCGAAAAGAAATTTGAAAAGTTTGCTTAACACCAAAAAACAGTTATGGCTAGTGTTGAAGACAAACAAGTAGAGTATGAGAAAACCGTTCTAATGATTACCTTTACAAAGTGCATAATCTTATTGTATAAGAGACAACCTAAATATAACTGTCCATGGAACAAAATATATCGTTTTTGTTGAAGTATAAAACAACAAAATAAAAGAATTGTCATCTTCAACGAAGGTTTTGTCACAATTTCAAAAGAAACAGACTAGAAAAACGGAATTGCATTCTCATGCGTTATATTAATTTGAGCAGACCAAGTCGTGTTGTTGTGGTTCCAACTGAGCTGGAAAATGCGACAACAATTAATCAGTAAACTAGAGGTACAATCAAAATAATCGATGGATAACCTTCTTATAAGAGTTGAAACGAATGTGATCATGAAGCTGCAACCAAATAAGTGCACCCTGCACACACTACCCTATTCTTGGTAGCTATGCAGAAAAAAAACACTTACTATAGTGCCTGCCTTTCTGCTGGATATAATACACCTTGGAAAAAACATTTCTCTTGGTCAAAGGACTTCCTCTAGTTGCAGTTCTTCTCTGCATAATGCCAGAATCACTATCTCCTGAAACAGCACAATATTTAGAGATCAAGTAATAATCTTGGAGAAACAAAAGAAAAATTTCCCTCAGAAGTGACAAGCAAATGCTTTCTTCTCCGTTCTATTACTGTCTTACTGTCTATAGCAACTGAATAGACTTGGAATATTTTATTACCAATTTCTTTTTGACATCAATATGTAAATATCAAATATCACAATAAGCTACACATAACACCTTAGTTATCAGGCACATGCCCATCATATTTCCAAATAATCAAAAACCCAAAATTTTCAAATTCTTGCCTAATAACTGGTGATCAAGTGATATTAAAAATGATCATTTTAAGAAGAATAAAACTCCGCTTGAAATCAATAGCCAGTCTAAAAGACTGAATAAGTGTGTTTATGCAGATTATTACCATGAAAATTGCCATAGCTGCAGTTGTAACACACCATATGTTCTGAGCTACAGATTTTTGACGAACACTTTTTTTTAACAACAATGATTTGACTTCAATTTATAACATTTGTGAGTTTTTCTTAAAGGAGATGGGTCAAAAATAAGGTAAACTCTGTCTGATGTGAAAACTTGACTGCTACACACAATTATCTTTGATTCACTTTTTTTACCAATTAAACCAAACTCAAAGTGATATTATTTGGCACTAGATGCGCAAAATACCGTCAATAGATGAGAACTCCAGAGTTAAAGCAGCCAGAATTCTTAGAAGCTCCTATTATGAAAGAAAATCAGCTTCTTCTACCTTGCAAACAATTCACGGATTTGCAACCAATAAACCATATGCACTTGAGATCAAACTAAGACAATGAAAAATATGCTAATGACTAAAATCAAACAAACTTACAATTTTCATCGGGTTGGTGATCAGAAATAGCCACCGTCACTCACAATCCAGCATCCCATTCGGTCAACAAGAAATTGATGATAGCTGCAATGCAACACTTGCATCATTACCCTGAAACAGTTGCATACGTGTCAGCATGAAATAACTCCATTTGCTGATACTTATCTATGCATCAATTACATTGCATGGTCAGGTTTATCTCATGCTTATATATAATGTATGGTAGTGTTTTTTACGTGTTTATGCATGAGCATGTGAGACGCTATGCTAACAAATGACACTGAGCAAGCAACTCACAATTTGACTTCAAAAAATGCAGGAGATATTGCCGTGTTGTTGCTCCAGTAAGTCACATCTGTTCTGATATGCACACATCCTGGCATAGTGTGCTTTGCAATCACTCATAAATCTTTTCACTCCTCTCTGCAAGACAAGTAGCATAAATACACAAAATTACAACAACAAAAAGAGTAAAAATGGCGTGAATTGCACAGAGCAAAAATTTAAGTTGGTTAGATTATGGAAAAAATTGTATTCAGTTTGCCGTATAGAGGGGGTAAACTGATTATCAAAACCATGCTCTGTGGAACAACTAGCTGTAGATATTATTTGCAATTTACGTAGTTCTGTGATTTTAGGCAGCAGCTGTTGAACACACCACTTTTAACATGAGACAATAATGGTAAAATACTTTCCATAAAACAGAAGTAAGAGTTTGGCTGTGCACCAAGAACTCAAAGAGTTAGCTCCCTCTTGCTGTTTTAGCTGTTTTCGTAGTAACTGTTATAAAGTGAGTCAGATAAACCTTTGTCAATTTTTTTACCATAATGGTCAAGATTGTGAACACTTGTTATTTGGAGTAGTCTTATCAGTAATTCAAAGTTATCAGCTGACAATGAAACCAGTTTCTGTATGAAAATTAAAACAACTAATCCCATTTGACGTATTTGATTTACGTAAACTTGCCAAACACTTAATTATCATTTCATAATTCGTTACCAATTTGATTGAAGATACAGAACTTACAAATTATTTACAGTCGCACTTTTCTCAAGTTTATTCCTGGAGCCTTGAACTAACCAAAAACAGCCCATTGTTTGCTGTATGAAAACTTAAGTGCCTAACTTTTTACGCCAAATCTGGTTGACTTTTCCACCATTAGTCATCTCTGGAGTTAGTTGACACAAAACACAATGAACATCTCTTAAAATGCAAAGTGTGTATGAATATTTTCAGATCGATACAGCAGATAAAACAATATTTTTTTACACATTGGATGGCATTATGTGGTGTTGAGGCCTTTATTCAACAGTTAATACTTGCTGTAGTAGTTACGATGCTACAACTCTAAACAAAAACTACTGTCACATTCTATGTAACCTAAATAACTCAATTAAAACCGACTGAAAAGCGTTATATTGCAACTAACAATGTAATAGTCTTATGAATTTCATAGATTTTTTCACATTGTGAATCAATTTTAATAGCAATGAGAGCTTCATATTTGCTCATTATTTAGGATAGTTATTAGTAAATTAGTAATTTAATATTATTTTGATGCGAACCAAATAATAAATGACTAATGGAAATCAATAAATTTGTATGGTTTAATTTTTAAAATCAATATCATTGGTTAATGTTTCAACAGTAAATGACAACAATCATTCAAAAACAATTTCCAATAATATATACTAACTCGTTGATCAACTGTCTGTTCTTCTATCTGAATGAACATGTTTAGACTGCTCTAACTTTTTATCAGCCATGGGTGATAGTTGAGATATTGCATATGGTCTTTCTTACATTCCAAATTGAAGAAAGTTCAGGAATAAAAAACCCATGAGTTGAAGTTGCTCAGGCATGGTTGGAAAGGCAATTAAAAAAATTCTGTCATTAACAAAAGGAGATAACTCTCTGATTATATAATTTTGCTACCGTGCCATCTAGAAACATGCCATTAGCATGCCATTAACGAAATTTCTCCTTGTTAATTCAACAGAACTAATTTCGATTCCAAACAACATGCTTTATTTAACTGTTTTCACAGAGCTCCGGTGAAAAGCTGGTCATGGAGTCAAACTAGTCATGAAATTGAAAAAAATTATTGGTCAACCTAGAGATGACAGTATTGACTTGCTAAATGTCGGGACTTCAAACTGGGGCTTGAATAAAATTTAAGTTTATTGATTTCCCCGGTATCGATTTATGCGGGTTTTGCTGTAAACTACCCCGCCACCATTTTTACAATGGTGATCACTATGAACGTAAATTGATGCTTTCACAATTTTTCAACAGTTGACCAATTATAGCAAATGGAAGCGAGCTCTACTCAATTAAATAATTCCAAAATGTAAGATCTTATAATTTTTCAACTCGACATTACATTTAAGAAAAGATAGATACAGTTTCGTGTCGGGAACCTGAGTTCTTGCAAATGCTGTTGCATTTATCTATTTGGTTGCACCCGCTCACTGCTTGCCGGAAAGAAGACAAATTAAGTTACTTCTAATTAATTTAAATTCCATATGATGATCGTTAATTCAATATTATCCGAAGCTAAAAACCCTTCAACAATTTGAACTTGAAAATCCAAAATTTTGGCTCACAATATTTTGGAGTTGTCTACTTAAAATCTAAACAGTAATAAATTGACAAAATTTTATTCGTATTGTTTGTGAGAGTTTTGAAAATAAATGAAGATATAAGAACCATAATGCCATCCATTTAAAGTAAATCAATTTACCCTAGAATGAACGTACCTCTTAAACTTTGTCCAGAAGTTTTGGATGCAATGCCACATGCTGACCTACATTAACGGAGGTGCAGACTTCTAAGAGTTTGAGCCAGAGGAGCTACAAAGGAAGTGCAGGCAGTTGTCATATTCATTAGCACCAAAAACATTAAAAGTTTTGTTCAATACAAAAAACAATTTATCACTATTGTTGACAAATGCTCAAATGATTACCATTAAAGAGTGTATTATCCTATTGTAAGAAAGACAACCTAAAAATAACTGTTCATGGAACGAAATATATGGATTTTTTGAAGTAACAGACATCAAAATAAATGAATTATCATTTTCAATAAAGGGTTTGTCACTATATCAAAAGAAACAGACTAGAATAGCGGAACTGCCTTCTCTTGCTCTATATTAATTTGAGCAGACCAAGTCGCGTTGTTGTGGGTTCAAGTGAACTGGAAAATGTGACCAATGGTTTATTAGTAAACTAGAGAGGTATAATCAAAATTATTTATGGGTACCTTATTATAAGAGGCGGAATGAATGTATTCATGAAGCTGTAACCAAGTCAAATAAGTGCACCACGCACACACTTCCCTATTCTTTGTAGCAACAGTATAATTGACATTGGACAAAGCATCTAGTTGCTGTTCTTCTTTTCTGAAACATGGGAATACGTAGAGATCAAGTAATGTTTGTGGAGACACAAGAGAAAAAATCTCTCAGAAGTGACAAGCAAACACTGTCCTGTACGTTCTATTACTAACTTACTGTCTATAGCAACTGAATAGACTTGGAATATTTCATTATCAATTTCTTTTGGACATCAATATGTAAATATCAGATAGTATAAAAGGCTACACATAACATGTTAGCTATCAAGCACAGGCCTATCAAGTTTCTAAATAACCAAAAACCCAAAATTTTCAAATTATTGCCCAATAACTGGTGATCCAGTGATATTAAAAATGATCATTTTAAGAAGAATAAAACTTTGATTGAGTCAACAGAAATTCAGGTTGGTAGCCATCAAAAAGAAAGAATAAGTGCGTTAGGCAGATTATCACCATGAACATTGCCATAGCTGTGTTTGTAATACACTATATGTTCTGAGCTACAGAATTTCGACTGGAAGGGTTTCTAACAACAATTAGAGTATTCGCGACCTATTCATCGAACAAAAGACAAAAAATAATAGGTGTTCGTAATTCACTATGTTGCATATGCAACTGACCATTAGTTTGAGAACAACATAATATTCAATGAAATTTTATAGTTTACCGAACAAATCATAAGGAAGATAACTCCCAATTTTCAAAACAATCGAGAAAGTAATACAATTTGAACTGCTATAAAATGTATTAGTTTGTTAAGCTGCCTTTTGCTTTAGTAAATTTGCATAGCTTGCAATTATTTGGAATTATTTTTCAAGGATATAATACCGGTATATGAAACTGAAAAAAATCAACTTGCTCATTATTATTTATCTAGTGTTCAGTTTCATTCGCTCCCTACGAACAATATAAATAAATAGTTGCTGATTTTTTCTTTGTTCAATGAGCCAATTTTTTTTTACCCACGAGTTCTGAACAAAATTATTATTTTTTGGTTAAATTTATTGCCGGTCTGATTATTTTTATTGAAATGTGCTCGGCGAACAAACGTCGCGAATACGCTTATTGATTTGCTTTCAATTAATAATATTTGCTATTTTTTCTTAAAGGAGATAGGTTGCAAATAAGGTAAAATTTGTCTGCTGTGAAAACTTGACTGCTACACACAATTATCGATTATTCAATTTTTTAACCAAATAAACCAAACTCAAAGTGATACTATTCTGCACCAGATCTGCAAAATACTGTCAATAGATGACAACTCCAAGTTGAAGCAGCCAGATGCCTTAGGAGCAGTTATTGTATAAGAAAATCAGCTTCTTTTACCTAGCAAACAATTCAAGGACCTGTAATAAGTAAATCATATGCGCTCAAGATCAAACTGAGACAATAAAAAAATTGTAATGACTAAGATCAAGCAAGCTTACAGTTTTCTGAGGATTGGTGATCAGAAATAGCCACAGTCACTCGCAATCCAGCTTCCAATTCGGTCATAAAGAAATATATAGTAGCTGCGTCAATTGCATCATTACCCTGAAACAAGCAGCATACGTGTCAGAATGAAATAAATTTCCATTTGCTGATTGATATTTGTCTATGCATCACTTACATTGCATGGTCAGGTTTATCTCAAGCTTATGCATAATGTATGCTAGTGTTTGTAACATGTTTATGGATGGGCATGTGTGACGGTATGCTAACAAAAAACACTGGGTGAGCAACTCACAATTTAACTTCAGAAAATGAGGGAGATATTGCCATGCTATCGCATTAGTAGGTTATGTCTGTTCTGATATGCACACATCCTGGCATAGTATGCTTTGTAATCACTCATAAATCCTTTCACTCCTCTCTGCAAGAAAAGTAGTAAAAATGCACTAAATTAAAAAAAAAAGTAGTTACAATGGCTCGAGTTGCACAGAGAAAAAATTAAAGTTGGTCAGAGTATGAAAATATTTTTTTTCAGTTTGCCGTTTAAAGGGGGTAAAACTATTATCAAACCATGCTCTGCGTAACAACTAGCTGTAGATATTATTTGCAATTTACGTAATTGTGTGATTTTTGGCATCAGCTTTTGCACACACCACTTTTAGCATAAGAAAATAATGGTAAAATACTCTCCATAAAACGGCAGTGAAAGTTTGGCTGAGCGCCAACAAAGAAATCAAAGGATTAACTCACTCTTGCTACTCTTGCAGTTTTCGTAGTAACTGTTATGAAGTGAGTTTGAGAAACTTTGTTACTTGAAGGAGTCTTAGCAACACTTCAAAATTATCAGCTGACAATGAAATCAGTCAGTGTATGATAATTAGAACAACTGATCAAATTTGCCGTATTTTCTTTACACAAACTTGTCAAACACTAATTATTATTTCATAATCCGTCACCAGTTTGATTGAGGGTGCAGAACTTACAAAATAATTAGTTGCACAATTCTCAAGTTTATTCCTAGAGGGTTGAACTTACGAAAAACAGCCCATCGTTTGCTGTATAAAAACTTAGATGCTAAAGTTTTTACACCAGATTCGGTTGCCTCTACCACCATTAGTCATCTCTGGAGCTAGTTGACACAAAGCGCAATGAACACGTCCTGAAATACAGAGTAAGAATTAGCTGTTTTAGATTGGTAAAGGAGATCAAACAATATTTTTTTACATATTGGTGGTATTATGTGGCTTTGTGGCCTTTATTCACCAGTTGATACTTGCTGTAGCAGTTATATGGTGCAACTCAAATAAAAATAAATTAAAATTACATTCTACATAACCTAAATAATTCAATAAAAATCAACCGGAAAGCGTGCATGAATTCTAAAAACAAGCACAGAAAGTTGTGGTACCAAGAAAATAATCAACTTGTTTTTGCTGCAAGATTTAATGCTCAATTTTCTTCAGCAACGGTGTCCTAAAACTTTCATAAGACCACAAAAACTTGCCCATCACTTTTCTAGGAGTTTCTTATGCATTTGTAATGTCTTACACATTTGGAGCCAGCATCTGCTCTGGGGAGTTGTAAATACTCAAATAAGGGGGGATAAATTTGCAACAAAAATCCCAGTTTCGCCATAGTTTACGTACAAAACGCAATTCACTGTATTAATGATAATGCATGTTCTCATAGCACTTCATAAACCTATCAAGAATAAAAAAACAAGCTTTCACTCTAAGTGATAAAACTTCGCAAAAGTTTTAATTTAGAAAAATAGTTATGAATTTCTTGACAACCGGCTCGTAGCACACTATTCAGTTTTGTTTCGCCTCATTTTTACGTCATTTTCACCCTTCGTCTTCAGAGTTTACTGGGAAATTTATTTATAAGCATTTTAATAAATTTAAGAAGAGCCTCTGCAATTGGTTGACAGCACAAATTTTGCACACAAAGAGTAAGTGGTCCCTGAATTCTGCCATCCTAAAATGAAGAGATCGTCTTACAAGAAAATACAAAGCAGAGTGACGTAATTTTAAATTTTCAAGTAATAAAAGCTCCTGAGACGGCGCAGAAAGCAGCGATGTAGACAATGGAGTACAAATTAAGCCTACATGTAAATTCTGATTTACTGGACATTAAATGAAAGACCAAATGTGTCAAGTTTAACCCTGCAGTCAAAAATAACCATTTGTGTCACTTCTCGTACTGGAATTGTCTTCTTAAAAATACCACTTATTACAGCTACTGCTAAAGCCGTGGCTACACACACCTACGTTTTGTAGGAATATGACGGACATACGTTTGGTAGCGTTGCTTTGGTTGCTGCACACACATATGATTGATCACCGAAACGCTGCGGAGTGTCCAGTGAGGCAAAGAAGACATTATGAAAACTATCATAAATATAAGTTATAATTAATAAATAATTATGATATTTCTTCATAATAATAAATAAATTAGTTGTTATCTGTAATAAATAGATAACGCCTAGAAATAATAATTAGTTGTTTATAAACAAAATAATCCCTCTTTGATAGAAGTAACAAATGGTCTGTTGGCGAAGCAGTAATGACCAAGTCAATGTTGAATTATAAAAAAAGTTCATTGGAGTCGTCAAATTTCGTTTCTACATTTTATTCAATCGAAAATAGTTTTTCAATAACAATTGTCCAGTCACCGAAGCGTCAGGCAAAATTATTTTCGTAGTACAACATGTTGGTCTGCAAAATTGAGCGTCTCTTTGTAAGAGAAAAACGTCGCTTGCAGGGGAAAAACACGTTTTCAACGCATGCTGACAAAACATATGTGTATGTAGCCACCGATTTAGGTATAGCCTTTTATTGAAATTTAATTTTACCAAACTTCCTGTTCGAACTCGGAGCTTAGCATTACTTGGATTCATGAAAAACAGAAGTAAAAAAGAGCACGCTAATGCCCTTAATCATTATAGCTAAAAAAAACAAAGTGAGTGAAAGCTAAAATTGAGTGAATACTTTTTTTATCCATTGTAAGATCAAAAAGTAACATACCTTCTCTTTCATGTCATCATAGGATCAATGCCATCCATAGTGTTTGTTGCTTTACTTGTGGTAGTGGTCCCCGAACTCATGTTTACTATAAAAAAATGGGAAAAAAAGTTGCATTTTATATTTCAAGCTCGTATGTAAAAACCATGAAGTGAAATTCCGCGCAACTGAAGCCCAAAACATTATAGAATAAAAATAAAAACTTATTACTTGATTTTTTCTAACTACGAAAATGAAAGCCTAGTTGATGTACATTCAAGTATGATTAACACAAAAAGTGAGATGTAGGGTTCGCTTCGATTCTTAAAAGCCAACACACTTAAATTGAGAATCAAAATCTAAGAAATTGAACTTTGTAAGTTGATAAATGTTCTTCAGTTGGTCAAACTATGGTCTAGAATATGATTCACTTCAATTCACAGAATATAAACTGCAAAAAAACGTTCAAAACAAATCCATAACGTTAACCAAAACAAATGCATCAGTTTTAGCTAATGAAAAATGTAAAGATAGTATTGGTTTTATTGCTTTTAACAAAAAATTTGAAGTTTTTGAAATTAAAATCTTTTGTCCCTGTTATAAATATGCCATTCCGTTTTTTTGCATCTTGTGCATATAAATGCTTAAAAAATCATGTTAACAACACAAAAGTATTTTCATTTTTTTTTCCAAATGCCAGTTTCAACATAAATTTGTAAAACGCTTGTGACACTAGCGAGCATTGATAAGATTACCTTTGTCCATGAGTGCTTCAATGTTTGCATCAGCAGGCTTCCATACAGGCTGACTGCAAACAAAAGCAGAGTGAAACACTGCAACACTTTTTATCCAAAGCTCGCAGAGTAAACAATAATAAACGACATTTTATTCAGCTAGTACAACCAAACTCATAAGCAATAGTGACTGTTTGTGAATAACTATCTGCTAGAAAATTAATAACTTACAATTTGAAACTGTAGTGGCCAAACAATCAGAGTTTATAACATATATATGATAATATTTTGGTACAGGAGATGATAGTTTGACACACCTATTGCAGTGATACTCAACTTTCATTCCCTCAAACATAAATTTATTGACAATTTGGTTTTCCAGAATGAAAATTGAACTCAGCAAAAACTTTATATCTTCCACTTTTCCATAGAAAAACGCTTAGGTCTTTTAAACAATGTTCTAAAAAACTTAGTCAACAACAGACCAAATGCATCCAAAAGTTCTTCTTTACAATAATTTAGTTTTTTGACTGCATGAGCACATATCTCTTCCATGTCTGGTTTTATTAAAAAAGACTGAAAGTATTGGAAGTTGTCTTGCATTGCTCATTTTCATTATACAAAAGAAGCTGGGACCAAAGTGATGCTTCGTGTTTGTTCATAAGCTGTTAGCCTCAGTAGTTTACCTTTTCCAAGTACGTGTTGTTTTCCTCACAGGTTGTCTTTTGTCACTTGGCAAGCATCGTTGCTTTTAGAATGTCTACAAAAAGGAAAGTTGTGGACTGCAAGACAACATAGGCCGAGTGTGTTTCGAATATAATATGTAATTCACAGTATTGCAGACAATTCACAAAAACGTCATGGGACACATTTTATACATGAAAAGTTGCTAGATATTTTCAAGTTTTCAGGATGTAAACAAACGTACTACAAAATAGACAACATGATTGCAAACCATAGCAGGAAAATTTGTTTCAGATACATTTCTCGGAGGCAACCAATCTACAGGAGAATTTTGTCAAAAAAAAACATATGACAACTATTTCAGCTCTAACCACTAGTTTATATGAGAATTTGTGAGCAAAACTGATTACATACAAAGAAAAGTACTGATCTTACAATTGTTAAAAAAGCATTGCACAATAAAGTGAAACTATCTGCAGTGCTATAAGTGACCAAAACTGGACAATTTTTCTTCCGATTTCTCTAACAATGTTTAGTTGTGACTTTTAACATGCAACTGCCGCAAGATGATTTTTCAATATTTGCAACTAACCTGTCTTTAGTTGACTCTACACCTTCTGTTTACCTGAAGATAGCTTTATAGTCCCTTCAAACTCAGCTTTATTTATGATCAAGTGAAATATCATGTAAATGGTTACTTTTCCACATTCTAGCAATATGGTTGAGCCAGTCCACTTAACACAAATAGCAGCAAGCTGTGGCACCCAAGTTTACTGCAATGCCACTAACCACTAACTAAAACTCTCAGCCACAACTACTTCATTGTTTAGTAGCTGTGGCTGGTAAGCGCTATAAATGTTTTGTTCTCAGCTCCAGGCTTAGGGCTTGTTATGTAATTCCCTAGCTTTAAGTGTGAGTCATTATATCCCAATACAGTCAACAGAATGAAAACTCATATATTTTATCCTTATCAACACATTTGGAAATTTTCCGGCTGAGGTGGCTAGTTAGCTGTGTTTAATTAAGTGATTTTGAAACTTTTCAATGTGATTAGTAACTAAAACCACCTTATAGAAGCTAAACAAATGACTCATTTCTTTCGTGCTCCATGGAAGAGAAAACTTGTCATTATAGGACTTCATGGCTTGAAAAACAAAAACTCGACGGATGGAATATATCATTTTTCTGTTGTTGTAAAAAAATTAAATGTAAGCCCGGTAACCAATATATTTAATGAGTCAGTAAAGTGTTCAACACAAAGAATGTTGTGGAATATTACATAACCATTTTGTACCCTTGCTACGCTGTAGGGAGTGGAGTAAGCAAATAACCCATCCATCAATGCCATGGATGCAATAGTCAAATTTTGCTACACTGTTGAAATAGTTTTGCCACTTTTTAGTTTATGTGAATTATTTTGTTACATTTTTCAAAAACTAAGAGTTAGATATTGCCCTAACCAGTATCTACACTCAAAATTGTGCTTTTTTAACATTAAAATCAGAATGCATGTCAATAATGACTTGGTTTATGGGAAACAACGTAATTAAGCGGAAAACATGAACAATACAGTAATGACTTCAGCAATCTTTTGTTGCTATGTGAACGAGGGAACCAAAGAAAATATGGTTTGAACCGGGTTGCTATGAACTACTTTCCCACTGCTTGCAGGCAAGAGTTACATAATGCTTCACAATAAGCTAACCACAAAGCAGTTTAATATGTGGCAAAGGTTGACAAAGGATGCCAAGCAAGCTTCTGAACTGATGAGTTGTTAGCTATTCAACTCATTTTCTTCTCTAACTGCTGTCTGGCTTGCAAGTAGATGAAATCTCCATTGCGCATTAGCAAAAAATATTTTATGTACCAATATCTTCTGTTGCCCACTGCAAAACAGAAAAAAGTTTTTCAATGTTATTAGCTTGATTTTAAATAATCTAGTTTGAAACCAGCTTCATGCAAAGTATATGAACAGAGCAGAGAGTTAGTAGAGATGAAGTACCACAACATTGTGGTGCTTCATCTCTACTAACTTTGTGCTATGCCCATGTACTTTACATCAAAATAATCTCGCTTTACAGTCAAGCAAATATGCTTGACTATAATACAAAATTCTTTAATTACATTTCATGCTTGCTTGCTATTTCCAGTATGGCAAGAACAAAAAATAACAAAAACCACACACCACAAAGCTAAACTCTTTTCACATTATGCGAACACCATCTATGTTTGTTATATCTCAGAAACCCAACACTTGTGATTCCACTAGTTTCCTATTAAGGCAATAGCTTACATTCATAATCTACCTCCTTGATCACTGTTAACAGCTGTGCAAAGCTATTTATATTTAAAGCCACTCGCCAAAAACTGAATTTAGCGGCAGGTTCTTTCTCAGATACCAGTAACAGAACAGTAAACGGAATAGGCTGCAATAGTCTATATTAAAGTTAGCTTACCTAAGCTGTCAGTGAAATTGAAACTAAATTCCTTTCAAAAATACTATTTTCCAAAGCATTCAAAGATACAAATAAGATCCAACATTTTAAGAAAAAAATAATGATTTTGGTTTGTTTTTGTCTCAAAGTCAACACAGCCTGTAACAAAAACTTTTGAAAGAAAGCAAATACAATGCCTGTTGCTGTACATTATCAGTCTGAAGCTCTCATAACTTGTCAAAACACCGAATACGTCCTTGAAATGATGTTTCACATCTGCTAGAACCCATTGGTCAATTATCTATTTAGCACATAAAGGACTTATTGTCGATTATGTAATCCTGCGTCTGCTTGAACATACGGCACTAAATGTGGTTAGTTAGGTGCATGTAGATGCTTTCTGAGAGTTTAATACTAAAGCAAGAGAACAGAAATTACGCAGTAGCTGCGTCACCATTTTTTTCATCCAGAGTGTTTTTCTGTTAAAAATCATTATTTAACAGCATTTACAGAAAGTCAGGAGATTATTAATACCTAATAAGCAGCTTCAATATTTGTACATAAAATAGCTGAGTTGCAAAAACAAACTGATCTGCAAACTAACTTTTTATATTATTCATTGCGATGTGGTGCTGATAAAAGTAATATCTTATTTTGTAACTATTTCAAGTTTTTATTCATAGCGTTTTAATTTTTTGTAATCAGTGTACAAGTAATTGCCTCAGATGAAACATGGTAGAACTTATCGAACTACATTGTCAGTTTGCAGAACACCTTAATCAACTCTCAAGTTACCTTACGGGCTTTGATTTTAATTGGGTTTCAATTTACCAGTATTCAATTTCGGAAAAAAGACCACAGGTAAAAATACGGCTGATAGTTCGGCATTGAAAAAAAATTGAAGAAAAAAGTTTCATGAATAGTTGTTTTTTATAATTAAAAGAGTTTAAAGCCTTTTCCAACAAATTGCTTTATTTTAGTACCTGTTTCTGGATTGAATGTTCAAACAGTCTTACAGCACCATCAAACTGCCTCACTTCTGTTTAATCTCTCTCTTATAAACAGATTGAATATGCTCTTATTCCCACTGCTTTGATGTAGTTTAAAGTGAGATAGAGATAGATTATTCTTCTTGCTACTACACAACAGATGTTTGTAGTAACTCCTTTTATACTAGCTATGAGATGTGATAGAACTTACAGTACACTGTTCTTTGATTATATATGTTACAATGAAAGATTTTCTTTACTTTTGGATAGCACCAACTCGAGGACAAAAAGCTTGCAGAAATATTTACCGAAAGTGCAGAGACTCACTCCCAAAAATATTTTCTATTCTAACTACCATATGGTATTAACATGTGATTGGAAAAAAATTAATATTTAAAAATCAACAGCTCAAGCTAATTATGCAACAGTATTTGGAGGCTCATTAATTGACAGTTTTGAAACATCGAAGCTGGAAATAAGGAAAAAAATGGTGAAAACTTTATGTCCGTAGTGTCAATTTTGGCACACAAGACGGATGGAAATGCTTATTGAGCAACAAACTCCTGATCTGTTTTTGCTCGCTACTCATAACAGCCTGTGAAACCTAAAAACTTTCGTGGGTTAAAGCCAGGTAATTGTTGTAAGTAGAATAAAACTGAAAATTGACAGGTAATCAACGAAGTAATCAAAAGCACCAAAAACCGTCAATTCAATAACTCTGGGTTAATATCAATGAAATTTTTTTAGTTAAATACAAAGATCAAAATTATTATTCAAAACAAGAAAGCATGTGAGGGTTACCCATCAAGTTATAAAACAGGTTCATTAACCTAAAATGCTTATAATGCCACAAAACAGAGGATCACAGAGCTAAGAAATGCTTGTAGGCCTATACCTTGAGGCTTGTGATTTTTTCTAATTAATTGACAAACAAGACAAGTACATGGTATCCACAAACAAAAAGAGAGCTTCTGAACTTTCTACCCAGAAAGCTACTCTCACCTCTCCCTTCTTGCAGTTTAAAGATCTAGCGCATTCAAACTATTTTGATTCTTTACCTTGATTGTGACTGCGAAAAAATCTAACAGCTGTAAAACAAATGCTAACCACACTTGGAAAGGTCAATTACATCAGCACATCACTTACAAATAGAAAACTATTAGAGAGTTTGCACCCATTTTTGTCAAGAGCCATTTGTGAAATAGGTTTTTTGTACCATAATCTAGTTCTAGGTCAAGCTCATCAACCTTACATTGGTTATGTAACTAGCTTAAACTACTGATTAAAAGAGTTTTATCTCTAGGCACCACTTTACAAAGGATTACTGCATTTACAAGATTCTAAAGCATCCAACAAAATAACAAAATAACAAGTTGCCAGGGCTAAACCAGTAGTTATCATATCTGTTAACTTTTCTTCAATTTAGCTGCAAAAAGTATTAAAAACAAATTTTGTTAAATAAGGCGCTAGATAAAAAACTTCGATCCATAGCGATGCATTGGTACATACACTAAAATTTGCACTGTGATTTTCATACCTGTATTTGCGCAAATCCAAAAATCGGTAATTATTTTTTGAAACAGTTGTTTTCTTCATGTTTGTTTGAAAGCAAACAGAGCAAACTTGTTAACTGCACAATGGAAAGTGGGTAATCAGTAAAGTCGTGATAGAGAGGTGCTGCCCCAAATAATGCATTTGGAAACGGTCTATAAAAACTGAAATTGATCGATGTTGGAAAAGAGGGTAGCATACTTGACTTGAAATGTGAAACTTATTGGTTAAGGTTGTTTCTAACAATTTGTTGGCCTAGAAATTTTCCTTGTACAGTAATTCGCCCTGATATCAACGATAATTGCTTTATTTTGAAAGGCTTCGCCTAACAATGAAACACCTTCACGTCTGTTCAAAGAACTTCATAATCAAAGCTACTTTGCCATTGTTTCTGAATGCTCTACTAATGAGGTTTTATAGTGGGAGATCAGAAGGATTACGTGATTATATAACACAGACTTTGCGCACACTTATCAGATATTTTCTGTGAGATCTTGATAGCAACGAATAAAAAAAAAACCTAATTTTGTTTATGTAGCACCATGCTAATATTTCACTTACTACGCAATATGACTACAAACAAGTCAATATCAACAGGCTTCAATATACTGCAACCAAATAATTGTTATTCAAGGCTTCACATAAAAACAACTTGAATTAAAAATGGAAAAATAAATAACTGCCAGTTCAATTTGATTGTACCATTAAATTTAAAGACTCGTTGCTCAATAGTTATAAACACATTGGAAGTCACCAACATGTCAAACTAGTTGTATATTCAGACACTATACTTTTTATGAGATGGTTTTTACGCATAAAGCATAATGAAATACAGTTTCAGTAACAAATCAATTGCTTTCCTTTCGAGACCATGATGGTGACCTCAAAAAGTTAGAAGAATCAATGGTTTTGAGGCTAAAGGTTTAATGCCTCTAAATTTTGATAAAGCTCAACATTATGAACTTTTGCTATGGGCCAACCATTTCCAAGAACGTTTGCCATAGAAACATATTTAACTAAAATGAGTATCAAAATTACCAATTGGACATGCAGAAGTCATTTTTTCTCTGTATCTGCAACTCCATGCTTAATTTCAGCAACATTGTGTTTCTCAACATTTGAACCAAAGAAAAATCAAACAGCTTGTAAGCAATGCAGGAGTTATCTGCACTCCATCATTCTACACTTTGGTTTGACAGTGAACTTTCAATGAATTTGAATGAAGCTCAACCAGTTGCTTTCACATGGAGAGTAGTCAACGGTTTTTGCTTATAAAATACTGTTATTATCCACTGAATAAAAAGAGCTTTAAAATCAAGTTGATAGACTAAAGGCTTTGGCTAATTATATTGCAATAACTAATTACTGCACATGCAATCGAGAACTACATGGGCTCAACAAAAAAAGTGATTTCTTTAAAGTTAGTTATTCCACTTAAACAGATGTAGGTCTAACCAATAGTTTTCATCTAGCTTTGCTTTGTTGACATAATGAGTTTCTCGCCTCTAACAAAATAATAGGCCTAAAATAACTAAAATCTGATACACCGAAGAAAAAATTGTAACAATGTTTAATGTACAAGCTTGAATCACATTGCAGAGTTTAACCACTTGGCTGAAGCTACTTACTGGTATAGTTTTTTTACCATGTTGCAAATTAGAACTTGGTGAATATTTCACTCAGCACATGGTATAGCTCAGCAATTCAGAGAAGTTGTGTCCCCTTTACTTTCTCTGTCAAAGTAGAAATTTTTGCTAGCAAATAGATTAGTAAATTTCAGCAATCAAGCTTTGGTGCATACAGACGCATTATGTGGTTCCCTGCAACTATCTGATTTTCTCTTGGATTCAACACTATTTAAATGATGGAAAATATGGTAAACAAAACTGTTCAAATCTCACAAAAACTTTTTTTGCAAAACAATAGCCTGATATAAAGTGATCATTGTCTAGTTTTAATGTAGACAAAAAAGGTTTTTTGTTCAGGAATTCATCAACGCTTGACCTTAGTCAAAAAGCTATTCAAGATTTTGAAAAAAAAAACATTCACAAAAAATGTTCCGCAATAGGAGCATAAGCCCTTCGCTACCCTGAAACATAATCACAAGTTTGCCAGAAAATGCTATTGAGGTAACTGACAAGTAACAAACTCTGTGTGTTCAGTACTTTTAGTATTGTGTTACAAAGTAGCATAAAAAGCTTATCAAAAAAATTTGGTCAGAAACAACTTTACTCCATAAAAATAAACATTTGCTGTATACTACAATTTTATCCAAAATTTTGTCCTACAAAGGAGCCTCACAACCATTTTACAATTTTCTGGGGTACTATTAGGGCAAACATTATTTCAACTTTCCACAAGCGTTTGAAAATAATGTTGGATGAAAAACGTTCGCAGTACATTTTTAAAAGCATTATTGTAGTATTTTCAAACGATGTTAAATAATCATTGAAACAGGCGTTTGCTAAACATTACATAGTAACATAGTTACAATATTCTAAAATGGCATTTGAGCAAACATTACTTCAACATTCTATAAAGGTTTGAAAACAATGTTGGCTGAAAACATTCCCAGAACATTTTTGAAAACATTATTGTAACGTTTTCCAATGATGTTGAATAAAGGTTTAAAACAAATGTTTGCTACACATTACATAGTAACATAGTAACAATGTTCTGAAATAAAGTTCAAGCAAATGTTATTTGAACATTCTATAAATTTTCGAAAACAGTATTGGCTGAAAACGATCCCAGAACATTTTTAAAAACATGATTTTAACGTTTTTAAACGATGTTAAATAGCAGTTGAAAACAAACGTTTGCTGAACATTACATCGTAACATAGTTACAATGTTCTGAAATGACACTTGGGCAAACGTTATCTCAACATTGCACAAATGCTTGACAGCAATGTTGGCTGCAAAACCTTCCCGGCACATTAATAAAAACATTGTTGTAATGTGTTTAAAAAATGTTAAATAAAGGTTGTAAACAAATGTTTGCTAAACATTGCCCAATAACATTGTGACAATGTGCTGAAGTAACATTTGGGAAAACATTATGTTAATGTTATAAAAAGGATTGAAAGCAATGTTGGCTGAAATCGATCACAGAATATTGGTGAAAACATTATTGTAATGTTTTTAAACAATGTTAAACAAATGTCAAAAACAAACGTTTGCTGAACATTACATCGTAACATAGTTACAATGTTCTGAAATGACACTTGAGCAAACGTTATCTCAACATTGCACAAATGCTTGACAGCAATGTTGGCTGCAAAACCTTCCCGGCACATTAGTAAAAACATTGTTGTAATGTGTTTAAAAAATGTTAAATAAAGGTTGTAAACAAATGTTTGCTAAACATTGCCCAATAACATTGTGACAATGTGCTGAAGTAACATTTGGGAAAACATTATGTTAATGTTATAAAAAGGATTGAAAGCAATGTTGGCTGAAAACGATCACAGAATATTGGTGAAAACATTATTGTAATGTTTTTAAACAATGTTAAACAAATGTCAAAAATAAACATTTGCTGAACATTACATAGTAACATAGTTACAATGTTTTGAAATGACGTTTGAGCAAATGTTATCTCAACATTGCATGATTGTTTGACAGCAATGTTGGCTGCAAAACCTTCCCGGCACATTAGTAAAAACATTGTTGTAATGTGTTTAAAAAATGTTAAATAAAGGTTGTAAACAAATGTTTGCTAAACATTGCCCAATAACATTGTGACAATGTGCTGAAGTAACATTTGGGAAAACATTATGTTAATGTTATAAAAAGGATTGAAAGCAATGTTGGCTGAAAACGATCACAGAATATTGGTGAAAACATTATTGTAATGTTTTTAAACAATGTTAAACAAATGTCAAAAACAAACATTTGCTGAACATTACATAGTAACATAGTTACAATGTTTTGAAATGACGTTTGAGCAAATGTTATCTCAACATTGCATGATTGTTTGACCGTAATGTTGGCTGCAAAACGCTCCCAGCACATTAGTAGAAACATTGCTGCAATGTTTTTAAAAAATGTTAAACAAAGGTTGTAAACAAACGTTTGCTAAACATTAGTCAATAATATTGTCACAATGTGCTGAAGTAACATTTGGGAAAACATTATCTTAATGTTGTAAAAAGGTTTGAAGAAAAATGTCGGGTGATAACCTCCCGATAAAATTTGCTAAAATGTTAGAACAATGTTCAAAAGCAACATTATTTGAATGTTACATCACGATGTTGAAATAACATCCAAGTGGAACATTCCTGTAATGTTACAAACTAACATTTGCACAAATGTTGTCTGGACATTTTTTAAACGTTTTAAAAGAACGTTAGCTTAGTAACATTCTCTTAACATTGTTCCGAATGTTATATAAACATTTTGTCACAATGTTGTTGTAATGTCCAGGCAAACATTTCGAATAACCTTTTCTAAACGTCTGAAAAACATTTTCGCCAAACATTTTCCTGAAACGTTATCTCAAAACGTTGCAACAATATTCGGAAAACATTTTGTGCGAATGTTTCATAAAGACAATGTTGTGAAATGTCCCCTGGATGTTATTTGCTTGTTGGGTTATGAGAGGATTCATTTTCACCCTGCAACTTCCCCAACTGATCTAGCCTACCACTGAAAACACTTGTTCAAAGTTGTTCCTGAGCTTGCCACTCTACTTCTTCAGCAACTGCTAATTCCTGAGGTAAAGACTTGGTTTTGGAATGATGGAGGGCATCCAAAAATGTCTTTTTTTTTACTTTAAATTTGCTTCATAAAGTAGCTGAAGTGCATGAGGCGCCTCCTAAATCATTGGATACGCACTGTCAATTTGTCCAATTCCATTTTGCTTAAAGAGTGGGATACGCAGCTTGTGATCAGTTTGAATTCGAACTCTCAACCAAGTAATGTAATTTTTAACCTTTCACATGCCTAGACAACTCTTAACGCCTCTTGCCCAATTGTGGTATGTCTCATTCCGTATCTGACAGTGACCTGCATCCTGTGAGAACAACTTGCAAGTTGCTATCTGGCTGTACCTGCAGAAGAACTGCCCCAAACCCATTGCAACATGCATCAATATGAATTAAAGTCTCAAAAGTAAGATTATATGAAGCTAGCTCCACAACATTAGACAACTGGGACTTTATTCTGCGGAAGTCATGTTTTTGTGACTGTCCCCAAAATCAACTAACTTTTGAATGCAACAGATTTTATGCGGCTCAATTCCGCCAAATGGGGAGATAATTTATTCATTTGTTCTGTCATTCCAATAAAACTGCGAACATCGCTTACGCTAGTAGTAATATATGAGCAGATCTCCCTACCAAGTGTTTTTTTGTGGATTACACTTCGGGGTTGAGGCAATGGGTTACGGCGTTGAATGAATTCGCCGAGTTTATATTGTATTTTATTTGAGAGGCATTTGAGTGGCATTTGAGTGGCATTTAAGTGGCATTTGAGTTTTGATTATTTTTTACTTAATTTGAATTTATATGACATATAGATTTTGAATGTATGGTATTTAAGTTTTGATAATTTCTTACATAACTTGAACTCATATGGTATCTTGAGAGATATGACTATACACATTTATTGTATAATAAGTAGGGAAAATCTCTCCATATAATATAGCTAGAGTCAGTAAATACTAAGCAATAACAATTAATACATAGTCTTGTTTTTACAATGATGTCTTTGATGTAGTGATGTTATATCTTATGAAGGGAGACTTCTGTTTTATGTGCTTTTTGAATTCGTAATGAACTAAAATAAAAAAAAGTTATGTATTAGTATAGAATGATTAAACAAAAATTTAAAATAATTACATGAATTTGAATTATAACTTTAGTTACATTGGATAGTTTACATTATATAAAAAAGGGAAATAGCTCACCAAGTCACATTGTCCAACTTGTTTTTTTGAATTAGAGACTATCCATCGCTAAAACAAAAAATTATTTGGGGTAGAAATAATAACAACTACATCTAAATTGAGTTGAAGTGTTATTTACAATGATTAGAATTTATTAAATAAAAAAACTCTCACCGAGTTTTATCATGTATCTCATCCTTTTTTTCAGCAACATATCCTGTCTCAAAATCATCAAAATCTCCACGTAGAAAATCTTCAAGTTCTTCATCATCATCAATTTCTAATATTGCTTTGTTGTGCTTTGCTTGATCAAAATATTGTCTCCAATAAATTTGACCGAGTCTGTATGTAGAGCAAAATGAAAGATCGTATTCCGTCTTAAATTTTCCGTGGGTTTTTTTTCCTCTGTAGATCATCACACCTTGAGCATGTTGGTTAGCTTCTGAAGTATATTTGTCTGGTATGGCAAGCGTCTTCAACAGTGTTTCTCCACATTGTTCAATGGTATAACGGATACAAATTACATTTGACTGCCCTCCTTTAAATCGATGAGAAACGAATCTATCGACAACATCTCGGTAAGGGAAAATAGCACCGGGTTGGAAACTATTGAGGGTCTTGATGTTCAAGAAGCGTTTGAGCTGACCTTTAGTCAATGTACTCAAATATAGTGATTCCTCTTCAGCTGCCTTCTTGCTTAGAGGATGTCTGGTAACACGTTTGACATCATACCAAAGAACACTTTTATTTTTTGGTTTTCCCTTTCTACCAATATACAACGTTAAACGGAGGGGGGTAATTATCACAGTTGAAGTTTTTAGCTATTTCAACTGGACAGAAAAGTATTTTGGGTTCGAGTTCATTTATATCTGAAGGATCATGGTAGCGAACTTGAGAATATCTACACTTCTCCTTACTCGATGGATGTATCACGCCAGTCACTGGCATAATGCTTGGGATAGGAAGATCTTAAAATGTTTTGCAAATCGGAACTTTTGGTGAGCCAATCACTTGAGAACCTTTAGACTTTTCTAATACCTTAGCTCTCCTTTCGTTGAGACATTCAACTGTTAAATGAGCTATAGCTCCACTCTCCATTGTTTTCTTATTAACGGAAGTAGTTTGTTTTCTCACTATTTTTTTTCGTTTCCTTACTATTCGCTTTTTTGGAGCAGTTTTCTTTCTCTTAGGAGTTGTTTTGCCGTTTTTCATTTTATTTTCTGTTGGAAATGGATCTGTGCAAAGGAGCTCTTCATAAAGATCATCCACAACATTCTAAAAATAAAAGGGTAATATCTGCATGAGTGGCTAAGAGTGTATTTATTAGTTAGAGTATCTTATATATATATATCTATATATGTATTTATGACAAAAGCAGTTAAGACCGCAGAGTTATGATAGATTGAGAATGCTCTTATTAAACTATTGGGATGTGGAGACAGACAACAAAGGATGCGTTCAAATATATATATATATATATATATATATATATATATATATATATATATATATATATATATATATATATATATATATATATATATATATATATATATGTATTTACTTAATATCATACTGCTTTTAACATCTCAATTGGTAAGAAATGAAACATAATCGTTTGAACAAAATATTGTAAAATAATAAAAAAACAACTAAAATTTTTTCATAAATATGTATGAAACGCTTCTAACATTAGTTCTAAAATACGTACAGAAGAGGATAGACCTTTATCTATTTGGACATAATTATAAATATGTTTTCTGAATTTATAAAAGGTTTTTTGTTCCACTTCATGTTATATAATTTTGTGAAAACTATTTGATTCCAAACACTTCTTTCAATTTCTTTTAAAAAATCATTAATATTAACGACTTCCACCATTGACAAAACGGTTTCGAAACCGTTTTTTATAATATCATCAAAAAGTTCTGTAGATACATCATGTTTCTTACAACACATCCCCTTACTCATCATGTGTTGAGTTATACAGAATATTATAACTTGGAATGTCAAACGTTCTACAGCTTTTTCTTCAACAACATCATTATTTATCACATAGTTATGATACATTTCTGGAAGGAAGTCCTGTAAGTAGATTGGGTTTGTTGTTGTATTGTTCTAAAATACAAGCGATAATTAGATAACTAAAATAATTAAAGGTTTTCAACAGGTGTTAAATAGTATTTTTTATTAATTTTTACTTTTTCATCAGGCTGAAATTCCGACTTTAGATACAATGGTTGGTTTCCTATGTCTTGAGTATTCATTCTGAAAAAACAAAAAAGTTGGTTCAATTCTTTATAATCAATTTAAAGCTAGATATGTCATAAAGCCTTCAGATTTTTTGTGTTAGCTAGCGAAAATAATTGTATTTTTAGTCTTACCTTTATGCAGAGAGAACTCTTAGTAGTTGCAATGGAAGTTGTAGTAGAAGTCGCTCCTCTGCTCACTGTTGTTGAACTGGATGCTCTCTGTCTGAAACCCTTGTCTCTTATATAGCTAAACATGTGAAAATAATATGTTTTATTCCCCCGAAAGTATTGGTTTCTATTCGCGTGAAAATAAAATTTTTATTCCCGCGAAAGTATTGGTTTGCATTCGCGTGAAAATAAAAGTTTTATTCCCGCGAAAGCAACGGTTTCCATTCGCGTGAAAATAAAATGTTTACTCCCGCGAAAGCAACGGTTTCCATTCGCGTGAAAATAAATTATTTATTTCCGCGAAAGCATTGCTTTGCATTCGCGTGAAAATAAATTATTCATTCCCGCAAAAGCAATGGTTTCCATTCGCGTAGAAATAAATTTTTTATTCCCGTAAACAAAGGTTTCCATTCGCGTGAAAATAAAATGTTTATTCCCGTGAAAGCAACGGTTTCCATTCGTGTGAAATTGAAATAGTTATTCCCGCGAAAGCAACGGTCTCCATTCGCGTGAAAATAAATTATTTATTCCCGCGAAAGTATTGGTTTGTATTCGGGTGAAAATAATTTTTGTATTCCCGCGAAAGCAACAGTTTCCATTCGCGTAAAAATAAATTATTTATTCCCGCGAAAGCATTGGTTTGCATTCGCGTGAAAATAAAATTTTTATTCCCGCGAAAACAACGGTTTCCATTCGAGTGAAAATAAATTATTTCTTCCCGCGAAAGCAACGCTTTGTATTCGCGTGAAAATAAAATGTTTATTCCCGCGAAAGCAAAGGTTTCCATTTGCGTGAAAATAAATCATTTATTCCCGCGAAAGCATTGGTTTGCATTCGCGCGAAGATAATTTTTTTATTCCCGCGAAAGCAACAGTTTCCATTCGCGTGAAAATAAAATGTTTATTCCCGCGAAAGCATTGCTTTGTATTCACGTGAAAATAAAATGTTTATTCCCGCGAAAGCAATGGTTTCCATTCGCGTGAAAATAAGTTCTTTATTCCAGCGAAAACAATGGTTTCCATTCGCGTGAAAATATATTAATTATTCCCGCGAAAGCCTTGGTTTGTATTCGCGTGAAAATAATTTTTTTATTCCCGCGAAAGCATTGGTATTCTTCCGTAAAAACAATGTTTCATTAATTTAACCTTATGATAAATGGGATGATTTCAGCTATATAAGAAGCACTGTTTTCACACAGAAAGCAGTCACTTCAACATTAGCAACTGAAGGAGTAAGATCTACTACAACATCATCTACTACAAGTGCTAGAAGGAATTTCTGTTTTGAGGTAAGTCAACTTGATGCACTATTGAGTATAAATTTAATTTTTTATCGATTTAGATACTAACAGCAGTATGATATTGAGTAAATATACATTTATATATATATGTATATATATATCTTCAAATTGGTTTGAAAAAGAAATCAAAAAATCATAACAAGGATTTTTACTTTATCTTTTAGAATGTCAACACAAGTCAATACAAAACAACTGAAGAATAAAGAACCAAAACCTTCACAAGACAAGAAGGTGATTGATGACAATGTACTTCTTCAACACACTACGATCCCCTTTCAAAGTGCCGGTCTGAATACTCTGGCTACTCTCATCATCAAAAGCGCCTCTCTGTTAAGTACTCTATCTCCAGCTTCCAGAAGAAACATTGAAAACATAGTCAAAGTTGAAGATTTACCAATTCCTACAGTTATGCAGGTGTTGACAGTCGAGCTCCATGATGAAACGAACTGCAACATCATCTACAACTATAAAAAGGATGGAAAGATAGTTAGAGTGAAGAGCACTATTCCATTAGCAGCAGGATTACTTGTTAATGAAGCTTCGCAAATAAGACCACTGGTTTTGATCCACATGGGTGTTGAAAAGACTGGAAAAGAAATTTTTCATGCCGCTGCAGGAACAGGAACTACTTTGAGGTGTAAGAATGCGTTTGATGTATTACCAGAAAAAAGTATGAGACAAATCAATGCTTATTTCAAGGTAGCTCATCTTCAGGATTTCCCAACAGATAGTGTCATATGTTTCCAAAACCCTGAAGTGATAAAAAAATCTGACAGGCGATGGAATGGGAATGAAGAGACTCTTCTAGTTCAATACAGAAGTGTTGTAGATGAAGAATTACTGATCGGAGATATGCGAATTTCTCATCAAATAACTTCTGCTGTGACATCGGAAAGATTTGGAGTTATTCTGTTCAAGGGCCTGAGTCGAAACGCAGACAATTCAATTTTTCTACAACATCAATATACTCGCAGCTCATCAAGCCTTCGTCCAAGCCTCGGAACTGACTGATAATCCAAAATCTGAGGATTTTCTCAACCACTTCGATGATGCTGAAAAAGAAGCCTGTGGAGAACAAACTCTCGAGAAGCTAATCTATAACTCAAGGGATTCATATCACTATAGGTAAGTTTTATTAATTTTTACCATAATTTAAAAAAGTTGATTTGTGAAAATTTTGTGTATTCTTACCATGAAAAATCACTTAATTTCTCTTTTTCACGTAAATAACAACAGTAAAACGATTTATCACGTAAATGATCAATTTGTGAACATTTTTGTAAAACATTTTTGTAAAACATTTTTAAATTATATATATTTCGGATTAAAAAAGGGTTTTTTTTGTGTCATCAGTGTATTTTTTTACATAAAAGTTGGAAAAATAACAAAAGATTATAATTATTTTACAAAAAATGCTTAATTTTTCACATAAATGATCAACTCATAAACATTTTTTGTAAAACATTTTAAAATTATCTATATTTCGGATTAAAAAAAAGGACCTTTTTGTGTAATCAGTGTATTTTTTTTACATAAAAGTTAAAAAAATAACAAAATGTTGTAATTATTTTACAAAAATGTTTAATTTTCCACATAAATGATCAACTCATAAACATTTTTTGTAAAACATTTTTAAATTATATATATTTCGGATTAAAAAAAGGACTTTTTTGTGTAATCAGTGTATTTTTTTAGCTAGAAGTTGAAAAAAAATCACAAAAGGTTATAATTATTTTACAAAAATGCTTAATTTCTCACGTAAATAACACGTTTTATCACATAAATGGACAATTCATGAGCGTTTGTTTTAAAACATTTTTAAATTATATATATTTATATATATATTCCGGATCCAGATGAAAAAAAGGACTTTTTCGTGTGTAATCAGTGTACTTTTTTACATAGAAGTTGAAAAAATAACAAAAGTTTATAATTATCTTACATTAATTTTTAATCATGCTATACTAATACATCACTTTTTATTTTTGTCCATTATATCGTAAAAAGAAAACAGAATAAAGGACTCTCCTTAAAAAAATAATGAGCTGAATGATGTAACTCAGTGAGTTATTTTCCTGTTATATATAATGTAAACTATCTAATGTAGCTAAGAGTAAAATTCAAATTTGGTAAAATTTATTTATATAATGAATAACTTTTGTATTTTAGTCAATTATTGGATCAAAAAGAATACCGAATACAGGAATTCCTCTCTGAGACTAATAATATATCAGCAGAACATCAAAGAAGATATCGTTCAAGAAAAATGCTTTGTAACCGTTGATATCGTAAGCTATAGTAGTTTGTATTACACAAAACTTACTATAAAACAGTTTTATGAATGTAAAAACTAGATATGGTATTTTATATTACAATTATTTTCCTGTAAATTTTATTCATCTAGATGAGTAATTTAGTGATTTTTGACAGTGTTTAAAAAAATATCAAAAACTATATATTTTAAGGATTGGTTTTTTTAAAAAAGTTAAAAGTACAAAGAAGTTAAAAAACACTATGTAATAAAACCCTGTTTTGAAACATAAAAAATTTAAAAGGAAGGTGTAGGATAAAATCCTCACTCAAAAAATTAATAAAAATTGAATGGAATAAAAGAATATTTTCCCAAATACCAAAATTTTGTAAATATAAAGTGTAAATCTCTATATATATTTTTTAAAAAAATATCGAAAACTATATATTTCAATGATTATTTTTTAAAAAGTTCAAAAAAACAAAAAAAAACCATGTAATAAAACCTTGTTTTGAAACATCAAAAATTTAAAAGGATGGTGTAGGATAAAATTTTCACTCAAAAAATTATTGAAAATTGAATGGAATGAAAGAATATTTTCCCAAATATCAAAATTTTGTAAATATAAAGTAAAAATCTCTATATATATTTTTTAAAAAAATATCGAAAACTATATATTTTAATGATTATTTTTTAAAAATGTCAAAAAACAAAAAAAACCCATGTAATAAACCCTGTTTTGAAACATAAAAAATTTAAAAGGATGTTGTAGGATAAAGTTCTCACTCAAAAAATTTTTGAAAATTGAATGGAATAGAAGAATATTTTCCCAAATACCAAAATTTTGTCATAAAAAATTATCGAAAACTATATATTTTAATGATTTTTTTTTTAAAAAAGTTGAAAAAACAAAAAACTTCGTAATCAAACCCTGTTTTAAAACATAAAAAATTAAAACGATGCTGTAGGATAAAACCCTCACTCAAAAAATTAATGAAAATTGAATGGAATAAAAGAATATTTTACCAAATACCGCATTTTTCTTGTAAGTATATAGTAAACATTTCTAAAATATTGTTGGTGAAATTTACTGTAAAATGGTTTCAAGTGTTTCAAAGACTAAATATGATGTTTTCATTGAAATGTTTATTTTCAAAAGATCCATATAATATCATTGAATCAATTAGTCAAATTTAACACTCAAATTATTTATTATCAAGTAGGCTTAATGTTTCTATTGCGATTAATTCTCAAATATTGTAAACTTTAACTATCTAGAGGAGTAATTTGTGGATTTTGATGTGTTGTTTTTTTTTAAAAAAAAATGATCACGTAATACCACATACTTCAGTTCTAATTCGTTTGAACAATTTCATAGGAGACAAAGAATAAAAAGTTACATTGATTTAGTTTTTAGAATTGAAGTTGCCATCGAAAATGGTTTGTTCTTGAATGGGTAAATCCATAACCTCCTCATCATCATGACAGAAGTTTTCTGATGATTGCATTTTGAAAAACAATTTTTTTTCTTTAAAAAAAAATGATTACGTAATACCACATACTTCAGTTCTAATTCGTTTGAACAATTTCATGGGAGACAAAGAATAAAAAGTTACATTGTTTTAGTTTTTAGAATTGAAGTTGCCATCGAAAATGGTTTGTTCTTGAATGCGTAAATCCATAACCTCCTCATCATCATGACAAAAGTTTTCTGATGATCGCATTTTGAAAAACAATTTACATTGATTTAGTTTTCAGAATTGAAATTGCCATCGAAAATGGTTTGTTCTTGAATGGGTAAATCCATAGCCTTCTCATCATGTCTAAGTTTTCTACCCCAATATCTCCAACCTCTCAGAGATAGAGATTGTTCTGTTTAAAAAAATAATGGAAATTGTATATATAAATGATTGTTTTTGAAGAAATGGCAAATTTTTAAAAAAATTCAAAAGGAAAATGCGGGATAAAACCCTCACTCAAGAAACTAATTTTGTATAATAGGTTGCTTACCTAACAATAAGAAAATAGTGAATAATGTATATTTAAGCAATTATTGAAAAAATTAATGAAAATTGAATAGAATAAAAGAATATTTTACCAAATACCCTGTTTTTTTGTAAAGATATACAAACAGGTAAAATTTAACTATTTAGAGGGTGATTTTTTTTGCAAACAAATAATGAAAATTTAATGAAATGAAAGAATATTTTACCAAATACCCTGTTTTTTTTTTGTAAATTTGTACAATTAGATGAAATTTAATCATTCAGAGGATGATTTCTTTTTGCAAAAAAAAGTAATGAAAATTGAATGAAATGAAAGAATATTTCACCAAATACCTCTTTTTTTGTAGATGTATACAAATAGATGAATATCTAACTTCATCCATTTTTTTCCATTTGGGATCATGTTTTGAAGGTTTTCAAGATATTTTTTTTTAGTAAAAGCTTATGCAATGATTGTCATTACAAGTTGTAGTGTTTTGTATTATTTAATGTTTACTGACTCTAGCTATATTACATGAGATTTTCCCTACTTATTACACAATAAATTTATATATTCACATATTTTTTCATTTTTAAACACTGTATTTATTCAACGTAGATATATCTCCTCTCTCCTCTCTCTCCTCTTTTCATCTCTCCTCTCTCTCTCAAGATATCATATGAGTCGGAATTACAAAAAACTATCAAACCTTAAATGCCTTACATTCAAAATCTAGATACTCTATGAGTTATAATTATGTATACAATTATGAAAAAAAATGTTCATAACTTAAATACCATACATTCAAAATCTATACACCATATAAGTTCAAATTAAGTAAAAAAATAATCAAAACTCAAATGCCACTTAAATGCCACTCAAATGCCCCTCAAATAAAATAAAATATAAACTCGGCGAATTCATTCAACGCCATAACCCATTGCATCACCCCATGTTTTAACCCCACAAAAAAACACTTGGTAGGGAGATCTGCTCATATATTACTACTTACGCTAGTAGGACTGGCAAAATCCTGGATGCTTTGAACTGCCTTGGGTCTTAGTGTGATGCCTGAGGAGGATTTGACCGGCCTAGGAAATTGATTATTATTATATTTGATTGATTACAATAATATAAATATTAATAATAGTAATAATAGGTCAACATATTTATTTTATTCCAAGAGACTATAATAGTATTGCATTGAATGCTGCACATTGTATAATTCATCAATACCACCCGGAGAAGTAACAATGTTCTTAACTGAAGTTGTTTTGGCTATGGGAGGATAACTCTCAAGTGATTAATTGCCTTGCGTGTGCCTTTGTTTGCTAACATATAGTAATCCGCTCCCGTGTGGTGAGTCCTCAATTAGGCCCTTTAAATGCTTGCAAGAGCAGTACAAGAAAATATGGCTTCTACATGCAACTCGGAGTCAATTGTTCAGCGGAAAAACTTCTCCGGTTTTGAAAGTCAGTGACAGCTGTCCATTACTAAAATGTTTGGTGATCTTACAATACGATGTGCTTGGCTATGATACTAGTCAAACTTTTGATTGCTTTCATAATAAGTGAGGAATAAAGTAAAACATATTCAAAAACATTTTTTCAAAAGCATGAATATGAATTTTACTCACCCATAAGCAGAACAGTTCTAAAATGACTTGGCCTCTTTTCATACGCAAATATCTTGTACTGGTTCAACCAGAGGGCTGTGTAGAGGTCGGTAAAAGCACAATTGTCTGGATCAGTGCTGTCTATAGAGACAGTTACGTTCGATTTGCATATAACGCTCAGAGCACCTGAAATTAATGAAGGTAACTATGTATGTTTACATATCTACCAGCCCTTCTACGCATCTGACTGTTTCATCAAATATTATGGCAATACATTCAATATCAGCACAAGGCTACAGCAATGGGGTTCCACCAATAATACTATTTAAACGAAAGTAACTTCATTTTAACAAGATTACTAAAGAAACATTTTGTATTCACGGCAGCTGATAAGTTAGGGCTATATAATACTGACGATGTGCCATCAACATAAATTGTAAAACTACAACGGCACTGTGAAAACAAGCCACAGTAATGGTTAAGGGCGCGCTTTCATTAGTTTACGTTGGCAAGTTTAATTAGACTCAAAATACGAAACTATGGTTCTACCTGTGAACATGATATTTAATTTTTTTTGAACTGAAAAAACTAATTATTTTTCAAAAAAGAATTTCAAAAAGCTTTGATTCTTTGAGCTTTCTCAACAACATCAATTTTGTCATATTATTTGCTCAAATTTCCTCACATCAGAATGATAGTCAAGCAAGTCATGATTTTTAATGATAAGTTCAACAATCGACTAAGCTACTTCCGGTTACAAAGCTAAAGTGAAATTACTCTGCCTGGACCCCATTCATTGAAAATGTGAAAAGTGTCAGCTCGCTACAAAATGCTACATGAATTTAGTGAAAACGGTGAAGGGAATAATTGTAGTGACGCTGTATTCTAATTGATAAATAATAGAAATAAGAGCAAGTGGTGTACTCTATGTAAGTGTTATTTTTGTTTAAAAAAATAAAATGATTTATCATAGAGTTATTGTGAAAAATGCTGTGTTGTTAAACTAAAACATAGACTTGAGTAATTTTCTCTGTAAACAGTTACATAGTCATACAACAGGATTAAGGGTACTTCATGGTACCAAAACATAGAGGTGTATATAATGGTACTGGCGAAGGTAACAAACCAAAACTAGTGGTTAGTAAAAGCCAAAGATTAGAGTCACGACGATGGCTTCCTGAAATTTTTGTTGTAAAAACTAAATGTCAATATGAATGTCACAGATGAAGTATAAAAAGAGCAGGACTGGAAAATCTAATATAACAATTACTAACTTTCCATGTAGCGCTACATAATGGTGTCATGGCTCAGTGCTTCTCAATAGCGATAAACCATCACGCTTTTCCATGAGCCAGCAATTACAGAAAGCCAAAGGTCATGAACCCTAATTAGCGAGTCAACGGCGACTTTGAGCTAATGAGTCAATGAGTGAAACTACTGTATGAAGGAAAATTGTTTCCACAAACAATTGGTTTTAAATGCTTTTCTTGTGTTTGTTTCATCTAATGCTACATACTCCACAGGAAAAAGTTAGAAGCAGCAGTGCTTGGCTAATGTGTAATTTATTTATTAAACTGAAAATAATTAATTATTTTTATTATTATTTAACCACGGCCAATTGATTATTTATTATTATTTACTTTTTATTATTATCAATATCTAAAATAGGGAAAAAAACAATTAATATAAAATAAAACACATAAATATATTTGTGATCACTAATTCTGCATCATTTTTAATTAATATAAGTGGTCTTGAAAGGCAACTGTCTCATATCACTGAAATTTCTGCCCAAATTATTTAATTATATTGACTGCAGTGATGCTGGAAATACTGTACAGGATTTTGGTTGCTATGGTAGTTGGCACACCTGCACAACTCCCCACAATCACAAATGCAATGGAAAGTATCTGTTTGGTCCTTTCTGTTATCAATCAGTGCATGCAAGGGTCGACTTGTTTGTGCCGAATATTAATGCAACTAGAAATGGCTGTTCGGCCGTTTTCGTAGTCAGTCGGTGCAACAAAGGTCGACTTGTCTGTGCCGAAATATCGGGTGAGTAGAACTGCTTGGCACCGTACACCGACAAGCGGGAATACGCAGCAAGGATCGAGTCGATCGATTGCTTTCTACCAAGGTTCCTTACTACACTGATAGTCGGTAGTGCAAGCTGTAGTCTGTATCCTGTGCTTATTGTTTGTGCTACTGACTAAAGTCTGTGTAGTAGTAAACAATCATTTGAGGCTCACAGTTGCTCTGACTTTATTATTCATGACAGCCATATTTATATGCATGGTTATATAATAAAAAGTAGTACATAATAGATGCCACACCTCACACAAACAATTGGTCAGAGTGGGCCAATAGAACAATATGGGTGGTAGTTAGAGTATCGCATGAGTGATTGCACATGTCCAACATATAAGTTTGTATGTTACTGGAAAATAA
The DNA here is from genome assembly GCA_945261195.1 of Cryptosula pallasiana. Classification (NCBI taxonomy): domain Eukaryota; kingdom Metazoa; phylum Bryozoa; class Gymnolaemata; order Cheilostomatida; family Cryptosulidae; genus Cryptosula; species Cryptosula pallasiana. The sequence goes on along the minus strand of OX183131.1, from coordinate 2,269,028 downwards.
TAATGAGTACATAGAATTAATTACGTTAGAGTGTCAACATAGAACTACTTAGGGTGTACGTAGTGACGATGGTTCGTATGGCGTCCCTAACACACTTCCCCCCATTGGCAACATTACGCCAATAATAAAAACTGGGGTATGGCATAGAACATTGTCACGGTTGGTAAGGTACTGCTTACAGTGAGTTCTTTGCTTTCGTGATCCTATCTTTTAACTCCTCGACGCGTTGTAGCCGTCGGCATGCCTCCTTGGTAAGCTGATACATCTCATCCTCGTACCTTTTGATTCGTTGTTGTATCTCTTCCCTTCGCTCTGCCTCTCTCCTGGGTGACCTTAACTTCTCTGTTGTGTCTGGTTTATCGGTCCTTAGGCGGGGGGTGCTTTCTCTAGGTGCCTTGTCGATGGGTTTGGCCATCGGTAACTCCAACTTCATAATCTTGGATGGTGGCTCATCTGTCCGTGGTCCCAGCCTGTGTTTGACACTGGTGTTCGGTGTACTGTCCTTGACAGGAATTGGGGTGCCGAACGCTGCTGGCTTTTTCCACTGTATATACTGGCAGAAGTCGTTGTAGGAGGTAGCATCTACTTCAAATAGGGGTCGGGAGTCTCCTCCGTGTGCGAGGTCTCCATCTTGTTGCCTAATATGTCTTAGGATACTATCTCTCGAGCTACTTTTCTTTCCGCATTTACAAAAGTAAAATACGTAGTGCTGTCGGGTGTGGTAGACAATTCTTTTTCGTGGTAATCGTAGTCGACAGACTGTGCACTCCCACTCCTCGGTTGTGGCAATCTGTTTAGCTGCTCGCTTTATTGCTTCTCTGGTGGCGTCAGATATCCACACCTCTGTCGGTTTTGCTGCCGGCGGTGGGGGGGATTGCCACTTGTCTACTCCTCTCTCTGCACCTCGCTGCTTCTGGCTCTGGCATCACCACTCTCCTTACTCTCGTAGGAGATACAGCGTTGAACATCTCCTTCTGAGGAACCCGACTTCTGCTTTGCCTCTCCTCTCTTGCTAGTAATCTTGCCGCTACGTCGGCGTCCTCTTCTACTGACAGGTAGCCATCATTCTGTTCTGCCATTTTTTTCTCAAATAATTTAATTACTGTGATGATGTCTTGTAAGGTGCTGTCTGTGTGTGGTGCTGTTGCTGGCGAGAGTGATTGTGTTTTCTCTTTCCCGCAGTATTTGTTGTTATCGATACTGTGATTGGTGGATTTCTCCTCCCCTTCTTTTGTTTCGAAGTCCCACGTGGTATGACGTAGTGGCTGGGGGGCGTCGCTATGGTTGTGTCTATGTTGTGGACATAACTCTATGTTTTTCTGTTGGGGAGTTGTCTGTCCTTCGCCTTTTCCGTTTTTTCAGGTAGTTTGCACCCCTGTTTTGGTACCCCCACCGACAACGAGTGGTTGTTCTGTCGATGTTTTTATTCCTAGCCTATTTTTGGTGTCTTGACTATCTGTCCACGGTTTAGGGGTAGTTTTTCCTGCTCTTTCACCTGGTGATGGTTTAGAGTTACTTTCTTTTCCTCTAGCATGATAACAGTGGTAGTCAGTGAACTTCACTGGCTGCCTTCTGTTTCTTTGTGGTCTCTCTGGAGTGAGGTTAGCTTGACTAGGTAGCGCCGGCCAGTCTTCGTCATTCACCTGACTTGGTCTCTCAGCTGTCTGTTCTGGAGTCACCTCGCTTTCTCTGGGAGTTGTTGTCCCCGTAACTTCTGTCCTTTCCTCCACTGCTGGTGTCATGGGTTCAGGTTCTAGTGGCGTTGCTACTGGGAGCTCGGCTTCTTGGTGTGTTATGTCCAGTGGGTTGTGAGCTTCTGCGGCTGTCGGGGGCCCTGGCCTAGGGGGTGTCGGCTCCCTTAGGGGTTGTCTCCCCTCTCTCTGGGTTGGTTGCCTTTGCTTGTAGGCGCCACGCATGTTAGGTCGCACCGCCTGTTCCCTGCTGGTGGGTGCTCGGCCGACAGTCCCTTCACATGTCCTATATAGTTTCAGCCGCCGGCCGTTCTGCACAAAACCTTGGCCGTCCTTTTCCAATCGATATGTGTGGTTAAGGTAGGCGTGTGTAATTGTGTACGGTCCTATGTAGCTGGGCTGCAATTTTGGGTTGCTACCCTTTGTTCTTCTACGGTTCTCTATGACCACCAGGTCTCCTTCATCGAACCGGGGGGGCTCTCCCGTCTCTTCTTGCCGGATCTGGTGCTGCTGTTGCCTGACATAGTCATGTGCCATTTGCAGGTTCTCCTGGACGTGTTGGGTGTGTTCTGTCAGTCCATGGCTGCCTAAGGTGGGGGGGGGGGGGGGAACCGGTCAGCTGGTCCGGAAGTCGAACTTCTCTGCCCAGCATCATCATATTTGGTGTTTCCTTTGTTGTTGAGTTGGGGGTGCCTCTGCATGCACGCATGATCTGGGGGAGCAACTGGTCCCATTCGTCCTGCCCCTTTGTTAATATGAGGGTTCTAAGGGCGTCCCCAAGCGTCCGGTTTTGACGTTCAACCATGCCATTCCCTTGCGGGTGGTATGGCGTGGTCCTGGTCTTTTGTATCCCCCAGAGTGTGCACAACTCTTCTAGTATGACAGATTCGAATTGCGCACCCTGGTCTGTGTGCACCTGTTCAGGCAGTCCCCAGTAGCTGAAGACGCGCTCGTCCAGTGTGCTGGCTACTGTAGGTGCTGTGGCATCTGGTATGGCAATTGCATCTTGCCACCTGGTGAAATGGTCCGTCAGTACCATTATCCATCTGTTCCCTCTCTTTGTAAGAGGAAGGGGGCCCACTAGGTCCACCGCCAGCTTCTGGAAGGGTCTCCCAGCGTAGAGCCTCTGGCCTTCTGGTGGGGTGGGTTTCTTGCTCTTCTTAGCAACCTGACATATCTCGCAGCTATTTACCAGCCTGCGGGTCAGAGCGGACATGCCGGGCCAGTACCAGTCCAGCATCAAGCGTGCTCGGGTCCGGTGTATCCCGGCATGAGCCAGTCGGTGTGTTTCCCACCCGGTCTTCTGTCTCCAGGATGGGGGACAGACTGCACAGAACTTAGTCCTGCCCTGTTGGTCGAACCTCATGACCAATACTTTGTCGGCGCGGATGCTCATAGCTTCCTTCCTGTCGTACAGGATCCTGAGTTCAGAACTGCCTTCTTCGAGCTCTCGCCGGGTCAAGGTCCCTGGTGTCTGTACTTCTGCGTACAGCCTGGCTACGGGGTGACTCCCGTCCTTCTGTGCTTGAGCCAACTCCTTCCCGCCAGTAGTGGGGTTGGTAATCATAAGGTTGACTTGTCCGGGTGGTGTACTTTGTTGTAACTCTGTGTGAGTAGGGCCACCGTCTCTTTGCTCGACTGCGTTGCACTGTTTGCAATCGAGGCACTGCTCCTTCCTGCTGAGCCCGTCGGCGTTCCCGTGATGGGATCCAGCCCTGTGTTCTAGCTTGTATTTAAACTCCGCCAGGATTTCTAGCCACCTGGCTATCTGGTTTGACGGTTCCTTGTGTCTACACAGCCAACGGAGAGAGGCGTGATCCGTTCTTAGCTTGAACTCCTGTCCGTACAGATAGGGACGGAAGTGTTTGACGGCCTTTACCACCGCCAGGAGTTCTCTGCGGGTCACGCAATAATTGCGTTCGGCTGCCGACAGCGTCTTGCTGTAATACGCAATTACCCTTTCCTTTCCGTCCTGTACCTGTGATAACACGGCTCCTAGTCCTACGGCGCTAGCGTCCGTGTCTAGAATGTACTGGAGTGTGGGGTCAGGGTACCCCAACACTGGAGCCTGGCTGAGGCCGACCTTTAGTTGGTTGAACGCCCGCTGTTCCTCTTCCCCCCATGTCCAGGGGATACCCCCTCCGGTGAGTACAGTTAGGGGTTTTGCCGTCGTGGCGTAGTCCGGCAGGTATTGTCGGTAGTATCCGGCGGTCCCCAGAAATGCTTGTAAAGCACGGACGTCCTTGGGTTCCTGCCATCTCTCTACCGCTGCTACCTTGTCTGGATCTGTGGCTACTCCTTCTGCACTGACTACGTGGCCCAGGTATCTGACTAGTTGGCTCAGAATCTCGCATTTCGAGGGCTTTACTTTGAGGTCCGCTCGTTGGAGGCGGGAGAGTACCTCTCCTAGCCGCTCTAGGTGTGTGGAGAAATCTGGGGCTATGATGATCACGTCATCGAGATACAGGAGTAAGGTTTTCCAATGTAATCCCTTCAGGACCCTTTCCATCAATCGCTGGAACGTAGCGGGGGCCGAAGTGAGGCCAAATGGTAGCACCTTCCACTTCCAGAGGCCGCTTCGGGTGATGAAGGCTGATTTGTGCTGGGCATCTTGGTCTAGTGGGACTTGCCAATAGCCGCTGGTGAGGTCGAGGGTGGAGAAGTATTTACTTCCGGCTAGTGCATCTAGGGAGTCGTCTATTCGGGGAATCGGGTAGGCGTCCTGTCGTGTGACGTCATTTAATCTTCTATAGTCCACGCAGAACCTCCATGAGTCGTCCTTCTTCCGGACAAGCACGACGGGTGAGCTCCATGCCCCGTCTGCTGGTTCTATCAAATCTTTAGCTAGAAGCTCTTTCACCTGACGTTCTGCCTCTGCCTCTTTTTCTGGTCCTAGCCGGTGTGGTGGACAACGGATGGGTCGGGTTCCGGGCTCTGTTGGAATGGAGTGCTCGGCGAGGTGTGTCCGCCCGATGTCGCTGTCGCTCCGGCTGAACACGTCTTGGTATGTCAACAGGAGTGTCCGTAGTTGGCTCTCCTCTCTGGTGTTCTTACACCCTTGTCGTGCTTGTTGGAACAGGGCCTGTAGGTGGTCGGGAAGATCACCATGTATGGGCCCGGCTTGGGGTTCTCTGGAGGGAAGGGATTGTACCTCCTCTCGTTTGATGCCAGTGTATGTACCTATTACTTCGCCGGCCGGTATGTGGAGGGCGTCCTGTGTGGGGTTGATACACCGTACTAACACTCGTCCTCGGTTGTCCGGTGTGTTTACGCTGGCAGCGAGCAGTAGTCCACCCTCTATGCTCTCGATTATCCCTTGTTCGCAGGGATCTCTGTCAGTGAGGTGACATGAGACGGTAGCTTCGGCTTGCGGGGGTATGCTCGTGTTCTGGCGTACCTGAACTTTGGAGATCAAGTTTCTCCCATGCCTGTCCGTGCAAGTCAGCTCTTGCTCCTGGATTCTTAGGACGGGTCTGTCGAATCCCATTTGGCAGTGGTGGTTAGTTAGGAAGGGCATCCCTAAGATGATGTCTTCATTCACTTGACTGACGACGAACGTCTCTTTGTATTTGACTTGGCGAATGCGGCCCGTCAGGGTGATGAGTCCATAGAACGGCAAGCGAGTTCCATCTGCCATCAGCCCGTGTGAGTCGTAGTCTTGCAGGTGTCCTTTCACTCCGTTTGGCAGCTGGTCGAATATTCGCTTCGACAGTAGATTTGTATTACAGCCCGTGTCTATCAAGTAGGACACGGCTCGTCCCTCTATCCGTCCCGGCAAGTAATAACTGGATTTGTAGGGGCGCTCAATTTGGTTGAGGTGAACAGTCATAGGTTGTCGGCCGACCTCTGGATCTTCCGGTGGTGGCGGTGTCTGACTAGCTTTGTGTCGTGTCCGCCTCATTTTTGTGGGGGGTTCTGTGAGTTCCTCGTCTTCTTCATCTGTATCCTCTTCTTCGTCTATTAGGGGTGTATACCTATTGGTTAGCGGAACAGGGGCGGGTGGCATAGGCGCGTATCTGGGGCGCCTGGTGCTTGCTTGAGCCTCTGTTCGGTGATGTTGGCGTTTTTGGGTTTGATCCGGTGCCCTGCTGCAACGAGTAGGTGGCCCTACTGTTGCGGGCCGTACCCGTTTCCCTGGGCGCTGGTCCAGGGAGCCGTCCTGCATTCCTTTCTCAGGTGCCCTGTCCTTTGACATCCCCAGCATCTTCTGAGTGGGGGGTCCTTGTTTTTGCCTTTTATTTCTGCCACCTCGCGGCTCAGCTCGGCTATGCTTGCTATCAGCTTTCCCAGAGGATCCTCTACCTCCTTGCAAGCGGCCGGTGGTACCTCTTCTTGTTGGTCTTCGTGTACTACCCGTATGTTGGTGTGTGTCAGCGGCTGGTGCTGGATTTGCAAAAATTCATTGCCTGCTTGTATGGCTTCTTCTACGGTAACCGGCCGGATGGCCAGTAGGTGCCTCTGTAGGTAGGTGTGACCTAGCGTGCTTTGAAATGTTTGTAACGTCAGCTCCGTTCTATTCTGTTGTGGGAGGTCTTGATATGCCGCCTCTATTAGTTGTTCCACTGTAAGAGCGTGCTCCCTTAAGGTGTCTCTTTGGGGCTTCCGGTAGTGCATAAGCTTGTTCTGGGCTTCGGTTCGGGTGAGGCCGAAGCTGGCTTGTAATGCGTGCATGATAGCCTGTAGTGTCAGGCTGCGCCCACACTGTTCTGCTTTGCCTAGCAGCGACTGTCGGAGGTGTATGATTGTCTCATCCTCTGTCCATCTGTTGGCTCCGGCTACTTCTTGAAAGCGCTGTAAAAAGTAGTTAACGTCTCCTTCTCCATTGAATTTTGGAGCCTGGAATTTGTCCTTGTTGTTGGTGACCGTCATTCTATCCAGAATGTTGGTCAGGGTGCCCATAATGTGCATGGGTGCTCCCTCTCTGTCTGTGCTGACCGCCCTTCGTCGGTTGGCCATCTTTCTGTCACTTTATTGCCTTTTTGTGTGCTGGTGTGGGAGTTATCTTCTCTGGGAACTGTCGGAATCCCACTGCTGCCACCACTGTACAGGATTTTGGTTGCTATGGTAGTTGGCACACCTGCACAACTCCCCACAATCACAAATGCAATGGAAAGTATCTGTTTGGTCCTTTCTGTTATCAATCAGTGCATGCAAGGGTCGACTTGTTTGTGCCGAATATTAATGCAACTAGAAATGGCTGTTCGGCCGTTTTCGTAGTCAGTCGGTGCAACAAAGGTCGACTTGTCTGTGCCGAAATATCGGGTGAGTAGAACTGCTTGGCACCGTACACCGACAAGCGGGAATACGCAGCAAGGATCGAGTCGATCGATTGCTTTCTACCAAGGTTCCTTACTACACTGATAGTCGGTAGTGCAAGCTGTAGTCTGTATCCTGTGCTTATTGTTTGTGCTACTGACTAAAGTCTGTGTAGTAGTAAACAATCATTTGAGGCTCACAGTTGCTCTGACTTTATTATTCATGACAGCCATATTTATATGCATGGTTATATAATAAAAAGTAGTACATAATAGATGCCACACCTCACACAAACAATTGGTCAGAGTGGGCCAATAGAACAATATGGGTGGTAGTTAGAGTATCGCATGAGTGATTGCACATGTCCAACATATAAGTTTGTATGTTACTGGAAAATAATAATGAGTACATAGAATTAATTACGTTAGAGTGTCAACATAGAACTACTTAGGGTGTACGTAGTGACGATGGTTCGTATGGCGTCCCTAACAATACAATACACGCATGTGCAAACCAGTAGCGCTACGGCATTCCCTATTTCCATAACGCTTCAGTGGTCTGGCGTTATTATAAGTCGCTACTTAGTAGCGACTTTCAATAGCGCCACATAATCACGACTTTAGTAGCGATATAGCCATTTCCAAGAGGGGAAAACCCGTGGCGCTACGGCGTAGCGCTACGGCGTCGCGTCATGGAAAGCCACTAATAGTGAGACAACTCCAGCTACCAAATCTAATAGTAACTGCATGCGCAGTATGAATCACTTCTAAAAGATTTGGATATTCTTGCTTCTATTGACAACTCTCTTAAATAACGATTCCAAATCAGTCCAATATTAAATTCCCCATATTTTCTCTGGTACAAAATTGGCCTCTCCAAGCATCAAGGCCGACTCATCAAGGCCGATTCAGCAGACTCTAACAAACTAAACCATAGTTTTGGTATCAATAACTATATTTTTGCTTGTCACTACTTGCAATTACCATTACAGCCTAAAACATCTAGCCAGCAAAACTGAGAAGTGCTAAAAAGTAAAAGCTGCGTTTGGTATCCACTACACAGCCTTTTAGAAACATGTACATATAAGTCACCATGCCAGATAAGTCACCATGCCAGATAAGTCACCATGCCAGATAAGTCACCATGCCAGATAAGTCACCATGCCAGATAAGTCACCATGCCAGATAAGTCACCATGCCAGATAAGATTATAGGCAATAAAATGGTAAGATGTTATTAATTTATCTATGTAACAATGGCTGAATCAAAACATAAATACAAAACATGTACATTTTCTACTTAGATATGTTCTAATTCTCTGGTACTGTTTCACCTTTCCTTGGTAGCCAGTACAAGGCCCGGAAGTCTGAGCTTCTTAGATGGTGAAATGGCTGAGCACGTAAATTAAGAAATCTTTTGATAAAATGGCCAACAGTGGTGTTATTATTACATCAGTTAATATTGTCTTGTAGTGTAGAGCAGTATAAATTCTAGAATGCCACAATAAGTTCAACATCTATTATGTCTTTAGATCATTACAAAGCATCGCCAAATCTCTGTGGTTTGCTACCTTTAGTACTTGGCAACAACGGCATATATTTTTACGCCCAATGTTTATCGCCGTTGGTTAAACCACCCCCACAGAAGCTGTTGCAGTCAGTGTGTTGTTAAGTGCAATTTAGCCGATTAGCATTGCAGGCTGTTTCTATTATTTTTTATTTTGGAATAAATAAATGACAAAAACATCACAGAGTTGTTGGCTGGCTACGGAAGCTGGGTTGTGATAAGGGATTTTAGTAGCACATTAGCTATCATTTAATAAATGATGCTATGTATTATTAGTTAGTAACAAATAATAAAAAAAACCAAGTAAACTTTTATTAAAAAATTTACTACCATTTGTGTTCCATTACTGCAATAATTAATTACCAGCAGCTAAGATTCGCTCGTTTCATAAATAACGGTGTAATAAACCACAGACAGAAATTATTGGTTAAATATAAACACACACACAAACTAATGATGCCATGCAGTTACAATGGATAATTTGCGGCTTCCTATTATATTGCGTATGCCTGGTTTTCTCATCTTTGGCGACATTAGCGCTTCCGATAGCAATAAACATCTGGCATTCAGCTTATCGCCAATTTTTTTGCATTCATAGAGTGACAAAAGTTTTTCGACAAGTCTCACGACAAAGATATTGACAATGAAGCTTCCAACAGGAATTTCATTTCTCTCCAATTTGTCATGATATGGAAACCTATTAATAGTAGCATATGATACAAAGTAAGTTTGGTTAGAGGATGTGGAATGTTGAAAGGCGACCGCTCCCGACACCAAGCCCTATTTGTCCCAAAGTCATGCCCATCTGGCATTGCAGGACACTTAGATGTATGACAATATTGCTAAGGGAATACAAGGGATACAAAACTGGTACACTAGATTTAGTTCATTTATTGATTTATTTTTCGCCTACGGAATAAAATAAACAGCTGGTAATAACCCGATACAAAAATGTATAAATCATACCATCACTAGTGTTGAGAAAGAACAGACGATCGGCGCCAGTGTCAGCAATCATAAGGGTGGTATTGTCAGGTGCCATACGCAGAGCTGCATCAGATGTACTCACTAACATTTGTGGGTCGTCAATTCGATACCTGGCTGTAGAATCAGGTGTTGTTGCTCCCCCAGATGAGCTGTGGGTAGTAATAATATAAAGAAATATGAACAAATTTTATGATATCGTATGCTCTGAAAACAATGAAGGGAAATAGGTATAATTGAAAAAGTGAAAAATTTGATTTCAGGCTCCTATAGGCTTTGTGCTCATGTTCATTCAGGAGTTATATATGAATCACTAAATTAATAACAGTCTGGTGATTTATGTCGTCCGTTAAAAAATTCACCAACAGGCAAATTGGCCCACTCTCCAAACACCAAGTTTTCGATCGAAACTTCTGGATATGGATTAGCAGACCGTAAAAAACATTGTTCTTGTCTCAAGGTTACCTTCAAGTGCTCTTGTTTTTGTTTTGCAGGAAAAAGAAAACTTTTAAGTGTTCTAATTTAAAACAATTTTTTATAACAGTAGTACTGTAGGAGCAGATCTAGTGAAAAAAATGGTAAGATTTTTCAAAGATCAGTTAAGAGTTATGCCTCAATCTCTTTGCCTGTCGACACATGACTTTTTTTTATTAATTTCAACTCTGTTTTCCCTGACACATACTTCTATCTATTAATTTTTAGTACAATAGGAGTAAATCAAGCCACCGGTGATTTTACTGGGGGGCGCGAACCGAGATATTCACTTGATCTCAGTAGTTATTGTACGGTTTATTAGTGCGAATGAATGGAGACAGCAGCGCCATTGTTAGTCTTGTCATTTTTTTCATATCTTTTCCTACCTTTGGCACATGAACTTTTTAGTAATGTAGGAGCAGATCTCTGCAAAAGAATGTGATGATTTTCTGAGGATCAGGTAGAGTTATGAGTAGTAATATAGGAGCAGATCTCCGTCCTGGAGATAAGGTTCTCCTGGTCCCTAGGTGCCTTTTTGTTAGCACCAGTTACTTGGTATTTTGATGTGTTGATTTTTTAGCGTTGATGTTAACTGTAGATTAGTATTTATTGTATGAGTTTAGTGATAACGTTTTTGTGTTGCGGTGGTATTTTGTTATCATCAGTTAGCATGGGTGTAGTTGGTATGGACTATAACATTATCCTGGTTGTCTATATGTAAATGATAGCCCTGTTCCCGGTGAACCCGATGAGGCGCCTTTTTGTGTGCACCAGTTTTTTGAATGGATGGTATTACTATGGTGTATACTCGGGGCCGTATTGCTCTTTACGGTCGCTCAGGCTGAAACCGGAGCACTTTTGAAGAGTACGGCGTCGCAAAAAAATGCTAATTCAGCTGCCAAGTTCAAAGCTTGTGTGATAATAGTATTTTCAAGGAACAAAAAAAAATCAACAATAATGTTGTTGTTAACCTTTTTTCTTAACCAAGCAGTAACAGAACTTTGACAACGGGCTCTATCTTTGCTCAACTGAGCAATTTCAAACTTTCATCCTCTCAGGCTATTGTTCTATGTTTCAACTTATTTCTTTTTTGTATATATTTGTGTATCACCCATGCTCATTGGCTGTTCAAATGAATAGCTAGCGCTTACTGGGTGACAATGTAATTTTACACGGAAAACTTCTCAGCAATGTTTACAAAAAGAAAAAAATTACAGATTTTTGTCCAGTGTGCAAGATTTATTGTTTATCTTGATGCAGTTTACTTTTTTGGCTTAGCTAATGATAGGACAACGTAGCAGTGTTTATTGGTAGCTGTTTTTTTCTTATCAATTGATCAACTAAAGCTAGCATGGTGGTCAGGAAAAGAAAAATTCATATAAATAAATAGCATAATAATAATTAATAACAATAATAAATAATAATAATAATTATTATTTCTTATTATTAATATTTATAATATTACTATCAATCTTCTTAACAATGACAACATTATAATAATGTTTTCATGATGGGTAAAAATAATAAAATGAATAACACTAAAAAACATCGTCAGAAATACTGTGCAGGATTTCACTGTGTGAGTTGGTAGCTCGGCCTACCTGCACAACGTCCCGAACTGAGTTGGCAACTGTGTCTATTGCTGAGCAATACAACCCGCCCACAGGTCGACTAGTATCCTTGGGAATGGTGTGTGACCATCCTAGTTTACTGTCTAGCTGTCGGTTGCGTTAGCTTGTTTCAGTGTGCAAGGCAGAGGTCGAACTTTGAAGGCGAACTAGGCAGAGCTAGGTTCGGCCAGCAGAGGTTCGAACTGTTCTGCTGAGTGCAAGTCAGTGACCGAACTTTGAAGGCGAACTAGTCGGAGCTAGGTTCGGCCAGCAGAGGTTCAGGCTGATCTGCTTGTTTATTACTACTCGAGTAATAGAGCATTCGTTGTACGTGCATGTACTTAGCGCAGTGAAGTTATTATTGTTAGAGAACAAATAAACTTCTGAGAGTGTGCAAACTGACTCTGACTTTATTGCTGCCTAACACGGCTATTTATAAAAGGGGTTACATAATAATAAAATGTATAAACAAACAGGGACAAAGGAAATGTTGTAAGGCACGCCTGGTAATAAAGACTAGACAAATAGAAACAGTGTATAAAAGATAGAGGCTGGCTTTACAGCTACCGCTGAATGCACGCACATGGGATACATATAATATTGTACAGGAATTTACTGTCAAGAGTGGTAGCGACCACCTGTACAACGGCCCACAGTACTAAGTAAGTACAACAGTGCAGTGTACGCCTCTTCGACTCGCCCTCCACCTATCCCGAGGAGTAGGTGTAGTAGGTCGACCTAGCCGTTCGAATAACCGTTCCAGTATCACTTGCCCGTAGGTCAAGTGCAGTGTGAGTCGAGATCGACTGACCACTTTCTACTGACTGTTTATTCTAGTTACTAGTCGACTGATTCAGTGCAATTCTCCTGTCCACTTTGTCGTGTAAGTGCTGAACTTCCCAAGTTCTTTTGCCAGCGCAATCGGTGCAAAGCTTACTTGTATTGTTTCTATCAAGCCACCTGTGCTTTAGCATAAGTGCGCTTATGCTTAGTAGATCAAACAAGCAAGTGAGAGTGTAGGCAGTAACTCTGAGTTTATTTAGGCAAGACACGGGTATTTATGCAAGAAAAGTTATATAATAATGATTGATAGCTACACAACAAAGGCAGGCTCCGCCTGTACACAAGATTGGTTGATAGAAAGCCAATAGAACTGGTATATGGTATAAACAGGAGGTGCTAAGCAGCACGGCTGAGTGCATAAGCACATGTGTAAAAACAGTAGCTCTACGCAAGCAATATAATATATATGAAGGTAAAATAAGTAGTAGTAAAATAATAAGTAATGTAAAATAGAAGTTCGGTAGTGTTGGCAATACGGCTATGAATGGTTCGGCAGGTCATATGTTGTATATGGTCGACCTGTTCGGGGGTCGTGGCACATTTCCCTCACAATATTGCATGTAGATAGAATTGAACAGGTAGAAAGTAAATATATACATAAAGTTATTAGTCCTAGAGTGCTAACATAGAGTGAGTAAATATATCAACATGGCGCCGTCCGTCACAATACTAATAATTATTAATAATTAATTAATATTTACACATTCCCCAATTATATATTATTACTATTATTATGTACTACTAATAAATTTCATAATTATTAAAAAAAGTTAATAAAAAAATAATAGTAGAAGCTTAGTAGTAGTAAGACTGAAGCAAATAATAACAAATAAATAATAATGATTATTATTATTGATCATATTCTTACTACTACTAGGTTTCTACCATTATTTTTATTATTATTCTTATTAATGATAATAATTATTATTATTACATGATTATTACGATGATATATATAAATGGGAACTTGTCAATATTAATAATTATTCCTTTTTTATGGTGTTGTCCCGAGTTTAATTCATTATTATTTATTAATCTTAATGGCCTATATGACAATATTATTATTATAATACACAATGTTTTATCAAACATTATTTTACTTTTAGTTTTTTTGTTGATTTTTTTGGATGGGCAAGAGACATGCATTTTACCTTAGAATATTTTAGCAAAAATTGAACACTTGAAGTAAAAAAGTGCCTCAGTAGTTGGATAACAGTGTGTTAATATGTGTGGTTACAGGGATTGCAGTAACCTGATGTATATTTTTCATCAATCGATTTGTCAACGGTGTCTTCCATCAACTACTACCACCCTTTACTTTTAGATGAGTGCTGCGTTTTGTGCTTAGTCAATCAATAGCATGTAATTTTCACCCCAATTATAGAGATCAATAAAAAAAAATATTTCTTGGTATAATTGTAATAATAATAACCCGAACCTTATCTCCAGGAGGGAAATCTGCTCCTATATTACTACAGTTATGCCTTAATCTTTCCCCCTGTCAACACATGACCTTTTTATTACTTTTCAACTCTTTTTTTCCCGGCACATACTCCTATCTATCATTTCGTTAGTACAATAGGAGTAAATTAAGCCACCTGGGTTTTTACTGGGGGGTGCGAACCGAGATGTTCACTTGATCTCAGTAGTTATTGTATGGATTATTAGTGTGAATGAATGGCGACAGCAGCACTATTGTTAGTCTTGCCATTTTTTCATATCTTTTCCTACCTTTGGCACATGAAATTTCTAGTAATGTACGAGCAGGGCTCGGTAAAAGAAGGTGATGATTTTTTTGAGGAACAGGTAAGAGTTATGCCTCAATCTTTCCCCCTGTCGACACATGACTTTTTTAATTACTTTTTAAATCTATTTTTCCTGGCATATACTCCTCAATATTATTCTTTTTTAGTGTAATAAGAGTAGGTCTCGGTGAAAAAATGTGAAGATTTTTTTGAGGATCATGTAACAGCTATGCCTCATGGTGATTCAACTTAGAGTTACCCTCCAAAGCTACCCCTCCAATTACAACGTGTTACATACATGCAAAATGTAGCTATTGGAATAGTGAGTTTTTAGGGTAGCTCAAGAATTGTGGATAGCTCGAGGGGATTGGAAAGCTGGGGAGACACTTTTGGAGTGACCACACTGGGTGGTGGTTGTGTTGTGCTGGAGCTTCTATATACTTAGTGAGTGATTTAACATGGCGTCGTAGGCAAAAGAGAGGGAGGATTGTTGTCATATACTATTGTGTTCCATCATCTGGTGAAAGGGGTATTGAAAGGTTTGTGGTGATAGTGAAGGTCGGTGTGGATCTATTATTTACTAACTCCGTTGTTATTGGACTGGTGCCAGTTTGTAGTGGTGAAAGTGTGTGTTTGTTATACGTTGGTGGTGTATTACAACTGTTGTTGTTGGAGAATACAGTCAATAAGAATTGTAAAGAAGTTGGCACTTACTAACCAGTTTTTAAGGTCAGTGTTGCTGAACACTTCAGGCTAGTGAAATGTGGCCTTGGGCTTCGATTTTAACAATTTTCCTAAGTAAGTTATCAATCCTGATGGCACTTATGGTTCATGGAAGGCATGGTTAGATGAATTTGAGCTTGGTGTGGAAATGGTTACTTTTAAACTAGGGAAGGAAACAGTAAATCGGAGAAAACAAGATGTTTTCAAGGGAGGAATGAAATTGTTGGCTTTATTGCATGCCTTTGGTCAGGGAGGTAGAGATGCCCTAGAGTCTTTTGGATTTGATATGAGAAGTGAGGCAAGTACTTATGAACAAGCGATGGCAGTAGTAATATATGAGCAGATCTCCCTACCAAGTGTTTTTTTGTGGGGTCATTATCTGGGGTTATGTAATGGGTTACGGCGTTGGATGAATTCGCCGAGTTTATATTGTATTTTATTTGAGGGGTACTTGAGTGGCATTTGAGTGGCATTTAAGTGGCATTCGAGTTTTGATTATTATTTTACTTACTTTGAACTTATATGGTATATACATTTTGAATGTATGACATTTAAGTTTTGATAATTTCTTTTCATAACTCGAGCTCATATAGCATCTTGAGAGAGAGGAGAGAGGAGATGTATCTACCTTGAATAAATTCATTGTTTAAAAGCGAATCAATGTATGACTATATACATTTATTACATAATAAGTAGGGGCAAAATCTTCTCATATAATATAGCTAGATACATAATTCGAACTCATATATACATTGAATGCTATAAAATATATCGGATGATAAAGTTAAATATTCATCTATTCTTTATCGATATTTATAAGGATGATGAAAGATTTTTTGTATTTTATATACATATATACATAATTATAGTAACTGTGGTAAAAAAAGTCTATTATGAAGGTTTTTATTTAAGCCAAAGTAGGCTCGGTAGATACTCCATCAGAACACACTCGTCTTTTAGCATAAAAATATGTGAGACCTCGTTTTATTTGGTTGTATGTCAACATTTTTTGATCCTTTACTACAAATCCTCGATTTTTACCCATAAACGACTTTTTTGTGTTCAATACATTTAGATAACTGTCTTTGTTCAATTGATTAATTCGTTTGTTCAAACCTTTTGAGCTAAACTTGTTTCCTTTTTCTCCCCAGCAGTAATAGGATTTAGAGTTAAGTGCAACAATTCCATCTCCGGTAAATTCCTCTTTAAACAGCCCAGGTGTTCTTTTTCCGTGTTTTAGTACTTTTTCACAACAGTCTTGTGTGCTCCATTCTAAACCCATTGTTTTGGTTCTTAAAAACTCATCCCTATGTTTGTCACAGTATGGGCGTGGAAACCAATCACCATATTCATTGTAAAACTCTTTTTTCATACTTGGTTTTACCAGTGTTTCTAATGTTCCACTCAACGCCATGTATGCGCTATCTGTATCCATTTCAACATATTGGAAATCACTTCTGTCAATATATCTATAAATAAAAAGTTTGTTTCGATTTCAATTATTTGGAAGTTTTACTTACTTACACATAATAATGGTAGGGAATTAGGTTTCACTTACTTATCCATAAAGTCGTAGTAAAACTGTAGCATTCTCAGTTTAGCATACTGTAGCACGGAGAAACCCAAGTGTACTGGAACATTCATAGTTAGCTGAAATGATGGTGATACTGATTAGCAAAGTAAACTTGTGGAATATAAATTTTGGATTGCGAAATAATTGTTTTAAAACTTACTAGCTGTTTACAGGTTATGATTTCATAAAAATCATCTGCTATCTCTTCCATGGCGATAAATTTGTTTCCTCTGATACGAAATGAAGCTTTTCTGGCCCCTTCGATGAACTTGATGGTGGTATGTTTTTCTTTATCAGTGATTGTTTTTCCATAAGCAGCATTTCCTACCAACTTGCTAGTAGTAGCGAGTAATTCTTGACTAGGGTCTGCATCTCCCATTCTCCTAGCGTCTGAAACCGATGTTCCAAAAGCTTCAAAAGCTTTTCTAGGAATATATTCTATTAGCTGATAAACTTTGGTGACTTTCAATCCTTGTTTCAAGTACCATTTCAACAAAGGACTCATTAGCAATATCTTATCTCCGTACATACTTCCAACTAATGAGCGTTGAGGAGTCTTTAAAAACCCTTCGGCTTCAGCAAAGACTTTCATTTCATCGCTCAAGTGTTCTCTGGTTAACATCGTATTTTTAAAAATCGGGGGCATTTCGGAGAACTTTTCTTCCTCTTCCTCAGGAACTTCGATGTCACATTCAACAAATCCGAAGAATTCTTCTGATTGAACTCTCTCCAACACTTCTTCTTGATTCAGCTTTTTTTCAAGTATTTTAGGGTAGAAAGAATTGTAAAACGTGTTGACAAATTTTTGTAAATTTGTATGAGTTTTTACACGTTTCATCCACTCACACTCCCAAATCGAGATTACAGTGCAACCTAATGCTCGAAGATATTCTTCATTTTCCATCGTAGTTTTAAACAGATTTGCTTTTGATTTTCTTCCACTAGCTTGAAGCTCTTGCTCTTTAGCGTTGTTATAAGAGCAGTCGTGTCCATGCCAAAAACATCCGTGGAATTGAAAGACATGACGATTTTCAACACAGAAACCATCAACTGGTAATCCTCGCTGTCCGAGAGTAACTTCTCCTCCATTGAGCTGATGTCTGATATTGATTTTTTTTGAGAACATTTGGAACTGTAACCAGCTATGAGCTATCTTGCTAAATTTTACTGGTTCAGCGACAAAGGAGTTTTCGATTTTTCTTCTTCGAGGATAGCCAGTAGGCATTGATTGCATCATACACCATAAATAGAGCGCATTTGCATCAACTCCATAGATTCTATCACAAATCTTTGCTTCTTTTCCCAACCAATGTTCTCTAATTTTAGTTATACCTTTTTCGTGATATCTATGCATCACTAGACTTGGCCCACCAACTATGTTTTTCTTTATTAGAGGATAAAGTTCTGCATTGCAGTTGTCAAGCAGACAAATTGGGAGAGTCTGACGAAATGAGTTACCAAGTTCATCAAAATTCAAGTATGTAGAGAGGTATGGAGGGGGTGGTTGAGGTGCTTTGTTAAACATCCATCGAATCGCTAATCCTGGTAAAGATATACCATCTTTTAACATATCAATCCCATGCTCTCTGTAGATCGATCTTTGTCTTTCCAACGCTTGAACAAATGGTTTTACATCCAAGTTGTTGTACCATTTTAAAAAATCCCTCATTGTCTTCATGTCGTTATTTTTCCATGCTTCTTGACAAATTATGTACTCTTCTTCACTGATATTCTTTTGTTTTAAAGAACTGTAAAAAGCTTCTCTTGGAGGTAGATGTTCTTGATTAAGTTGTTCCAAGTCTTTCATCCATTCATAAGGAAAAAATCCTTTTCCGGCTTCACATTTGTATGCTTTGAGATACATTTCATAGCTATATCCAGGAGCGATGAAGTTTGTACAATCTAAAAACAAAAAAGATCCTATTCCGATAACAGGCATCTTGGTTCCTTTTTTTATAACAAAATCAAAATCTGTGTCGGAGACATCTTTCAATTTTTGAAGCAGTTTTCCTTTCATCACACTGACATCATAAGTCTGTGAATTGAAACCTAGAATAGGGAGTTTTTTCATATAGCTGTACAAATCATCCAGAACTTTTTCAGCTCCTGTTCTACGTCTGAAACGATTTTTTTCGAAATCACTACGAAACTTTTCTTCAGCTTCTTCCAGTCGTTGTAATTCACCTTCTATCTGTTTTATGATTCGCGAAAATTGTTTTTCCAATCGGCTATATGATTCTTCACTAATATCATCCAAGTATTCAATGAACTTTCCAACGCATTCATCATCATCCCCATTATTGACAATACAACGCGGGTTGTTGAAGCCTGGTACATTTGAACAAATTGAAATGCTTAAAAGTTTATGCTCATTCGTGTAAATGGTTGTGTCTGTATCTCGATCTTTTTCGCAATTAGGTAACAAACACTCTATGTCAAATGTTGCAAAAAATGGATAGTATCTCAAGGAATCATCTGACCCGATATCTATCCCGAATTGAACCTTCAGTTTGTCGAATATTGTAGCAGTAGGACTGTATTGCCCTCCAGAAAACTGCATAGTTGTTGCCTCTGAGATTGAACATCTGTGTCTTTTCAGATTCCCCAATCTATCATAACAAGTAGAACAGGTTGGACATCTGTAGGCTTTGACATATCCTTCCAAGTTTGTAATAAGACTGAAGTGATTGATATAAAGATCCAAATATAGATTCTCCTTATAACTGGAGTTTGAATTCCAAATAACTGTTGAAGTCATATCATCATTTAAAGAAAACACTGTTATCTTCAGTTGAAATGCTCGCTCCAAAAGCAATAAATCAGCTTCTGTCACTCCTTTCCCATCACACCTTTTACCACTATCACCATAGATGAAACTATGATATTGTTGTTGGTACTCCTTCACCTCCTTAATTATCGGATCTTTTGCAATTCCACCGTTTTTTTGTAGTTCTTTGTGTAATGCTAGACATCTAAAAAAACAAAGATTGTCTGTAATTCGTTTTCCTTTTGTGTTTTTTAACATGGTTCGTATGTGTCTGTTGTTAAGGAGGTGAGAGGGCAAATGCTCTGGTGGTGATCCAACTTTTCCCATTCCGAGTAGTTTGTAGAAATAAAACGAAATGTTTGTGATTAACATCAATCTCCAAGTCGTATTTGGTCTCCGTCTCAAGCTATTTGTACGATGATCAGTCTCCATAACATCAACAAAGAAGTCATCAAGATCTCCTTCAGTTTCAATCAGTTTAGCTTTTGGATATACAGTAGCATTGTTTGATGATGAATGAAAGTATCGGAGTTCACCATCATTTTTATTTTCTAGTATACAACCTACGCTACAGTTGACTTTTGCTCTTGAGCTCAATTGTCTCCAAACTTTTTTTAGCAATTCTAACACTCTTGAATCATGATAGTCATTTTGGTAGGTATCAGCTTGATCTCTTGGAATCCCATCCCAAAGTCTTACATTTAAAAGTTCTATGACTTTTCCAGCTCTATGTTTCGTTTTCATAGCTCCCCAATATCTAGCTATCAAATCATCCCATTCTTCATCTTGAAAAGTTGGAGCTGTGCTATCATCAACAATACCTAGGGTTGATGCTCGGGTAGGTCTTTCAAAATTTAAATCTTCCATTTCTTCTTCTTCTTGTTCTTCCTCTTGTGCTTCTTCCTCTTCTTCTTCTTCTTCTTCTTCTTCTTCATTTTCTATCATTGGATCATTCTCATTTTCTTCAACTATCTCCTCCACAACCGGCTCTATATCTTGAGCTATTATGCTAGTCTTTGGTGGTGAAGGCTCAGCACCAAACCCTATTTGATTGATTGTTTCGTCGGGTAAACGAAAACAAATGAGATTTTCTTCTAACCATTTCCAATTAGGGGAAATTTCAGGGTTTTTTTCTTCTACATTCTCCTCCCGATAATTTAAACTTTGTCTACAATAGAAATGTTAAGACATAATAGTTGTTCTATAAAATATTCACATACATTTTATATAAAATGTAACAGAAGAAAAAAATGACTTAAACACCATTATCAATTAATTTTTAAAAATGGAATTAGGAAAAAAGACTCAAACATTATTATTAGTTAAGTTTTAAAAACTTACTGTGTACTATGACATGAATTCCCAACTCCCTCTTTTACATTAATTCTCTGATATTCTGAGTCCTGTCTACAATAAAGAGATAACGCATTATTTTTGCTGATTCATGAGATGAGTATAAAAAAAACAGCAAAAAAATTACTCTACTAATGTTATTAATTTATGATTTTAAAAACTTACTGCTTATCAAAGGCTATTGTATTTTCAGTAGTTGCTGAAACTTGAAAAGCCGAAGGTTTGTCTTGAAAAGCATTTTCAAGTTCCATCTCCATTTCATTTTCATATTCAGCATCGCATTCATCATTCATGTATTCATTATCAGCGTTTGAAAAACTGATATCATTTTGATTTTTCATGAGCCATTCCCATTCCTTATGTATGTCTACATCAGTATCATCCTCTTCTGTTTCCATAGCACTATAATAACAATAAAATCATTACTTTTTAATAGAAGTGACAATAGCACATAAAAAGGTAAGTTAAATGTCTCAGCTAATAAATTTTACCTTGTGAATAAAACTCCTAGTAGTCAGTTGGTATATTATATAGTAGATGTTGAGGCTTCAGTTACTGTTGTTAGAACGAGTGATTTATTATGTGAAAGCATTACTTTTTAAGTAGACAAAAACTTAAGTGAGATAATTAAGACAGATAATTAAGTCTTAGCTTCAATGAAAATTTTCAAATTCACACAGAAAAACTTTTAATAGTCAGTGGATGTAGTAGTAGATGTTGCTCCTCCGATCGCTGTTGTAGAACTGGATGCTTTCTGTGTGAAAACAGTGGCTCTTAAATAGGTAAAGCTGCACTGGTTGAACTCTATGAATACCAACCTTCTTTATAATATAACTATGAATCAAAATTTTGTCCACGCGAAAACCAATGCTTTCGCGGGAATAAATAAATTATTTTCACGCGAATAGAAACTGTTGCTTTCGCGGGAATACAAATTTTATTTTCACGCGGATACAAACCAATGCTTTCGCGGGAATAAAGACTTTATTTTCACGTGAATGGAAACAGTTTTTTTCGCGGGAATAAATAATTTATTTCCACGCGATTAGAAACTGTTGCTTTCGCGGGAATACAAATTTTATTTTCACGCGGATACAAACCAATGTTTTCGCGGGAATAAAGACTTTATTTTCACGCGAATGGAAACAGTTGTTTTCGCGGGAATAAATAATTTATTTTCACGCGAATAGAAACTGTTGCTTTCGCGGGAATACAAATTTTATTTTCACGCGGATACAAACCAATGTTTTCGCGGGAATAAAGACTTTATTTTCACGCGAATGGAAACAGTTGTTTTCGCGGGAATAAATTATTTATTTTCACGCGAATAGAAACTGTTGCTTTCGCGGGAATACAAATTTTATTTTCACGCGGATACAAACCAATGCTTTCGCGGGAATAAATACTTTATTTTCACGCGAATGGAAACCGTTGTTTTCGCGGGAATAAATACTTTATTTTCACGCGAATGGAAACAGTTGTTTTCGCGGGAATAAATAATTTATTTTCGCGCGAATAGAAACTGTTGCTTTCGCGGGAATACAAATTTTATTTTCACGCGGATACAAGCCAATGCTTTTGCGGGAATAAATACTTTATTTTCACGCGAATGGAAACCGTTGTTTTCGCGGGAATAAATATTTGCACGCAAAAGCATTGGTTTGTATCCGCGTGAAAATAAAATTTGTATTCCCGCGAAAGCAACAGTTTCTATTCGCGTGAAAATAAATTATTTATTCCCGCGAAAACAACTGTTTCCATTCGCGTGAAAATAAAGTCTTTATTCCCGCGAAAGCATTGGTTTGTATCCGCGTGAAAATAAAATTTATATTCCCGCGAAAGCAACAGTTTCTATTCGCGTGAAAATAAATTATTTATTCCCGCGAAAACAACTGTTTCCATTCGCGTGAAAATAAAGTCTTTATTCCCGCGAAAGCATTGGTTTGTATCCGCGTGAAAATAAAATTTGTATTCCCGCGAAAGCAACAGTTTCTATTCGCGTGAAAATAAATTATTTATTCCCGCGAAAACAACTGTTTCCATTCGCGTGAAAATGAAGTCTTTATTCCCGCGAAAGCATTGGTTTGTATCCGCGTGAAAATAAAATTTGTATTCTCGCGAAAGCAACAGTTTCTATTCGCGTGAAAATAAATTATTTATTCCCGCGAAAACATTGGTTTTCGCGTGGACAAAATTTTGATTCATAGTTATATTATAAAGAAGGTTGGTATTCATAGAGTTCAACCAGTGCAACTTTAGCTATTTAAGAGCCACTGTTTTCACACGGAAAGCATCCAGTTCTACAACAGTGATCAGAGGAGCAACATCTACTACACTTTCCATTGCAACTACTAGAAACTTTCTCTTTATAAAAGGTAAAATTTAAAAAAACCTATTATTCCCTACCTAACAAAGATCAAAATTAGTTTAGCTATAATGTAAAGTATGAAATAAATAATCTTTTAGTTCCGCATGAAAAGCTGAATTATATGTTATTTCTTTCTTTTTTAGAACACTATGGAGGATTTTTCTGCTTCTTACACGGATTTAAAGCCAATCGAAAACAAACAAAAAACGTTCAAAACACCCAAAAGAAAAAACTCTAACTCTGTCACAAAAGAAGCAGCGATAAAGAGACGAGCTCTTCCAAAACTGGTTTTACCCACAACATCAAACAATATGGAACAAAAAGAAATGCTCACTGATGCTGACAGAGCTCTCAAGATGGCCAAATCTCTCCAAAAATGGAAGACATGTGATTTGAAAAAGATTGGAGGGTTTCTTACACTAGCATCACTTCCTGTTCCATCAGTTTTGCAAATCGTTTCTATTGAACAGAGCACTGGTGCATACGGAAACTACTACATTCTCACTTATCTTGATAATTCAACTGGAGCGAATTTTCAGAAAGTTGTTTGTCCAAGTAGAGTAGTTGAAAGCTTCAATGTTGATAACTACCCATTACCTTTCAACATTTTGTACTTGGGTGAGATGGAAAACTCAAAAAAACCAGAGACTACTTACTACAATGTCAAACGTATCAGTACAAAACGATTAACCACAATGGAAGCTACTGCTGAAGCTGAAAAACTGAGAAAAATGAGTGAAGAAGAACTCAAACTCGCTTACGATATCGAGTATCTCAGTAATTTCAAAGATTGTTCCATTTTTGCTTACATCGAAGTTGTCGAAAGATTCATTCCTTTCCGATTCAATGGAGAAGAATCCATTGTAAATTGCATTCGCTATGTCACTGAAAAGAATGGAAAAAGAGAGACGAGAACGCTTTTACTACCAATCAGATATAACGAGGAAGCTAAAAGATGTGCACCAGGTGTGATGATTTACAAAGGAAAAAAACAGAGTAAGAATGGAAATCCTATTCCATACCACAATGTTGTGTTCATTTCTTCAACCAACGCTAGTGATTGGGAGCAATATTGCACACAAACAAGTTCCAATGAGGTGCTAACAAAAACGAATAATGAGGATGAAGTTCTTAAGGAATTCCTAGAAAACGAATTACAAGATTTTGATGAACCACTTGGTGTTGATGGTATGTAAACTCAATATCAAATGCTGACAACAGGTAGTCTCAAGCGGATAATGAATGAATAAAAAAAAGCCTGTGTATTCATTGACATTACAAGTTGTACTGTTTTGTATTACTTACTATTTACCGACTCTAACTATATTATATGGAAAGATTTTCCCTACTTATTATACAATAAGTCTATATAATCATATAATAATTCATAGAAAAGTTTAAAGGTTCTCAGGTGATTAACTCACCAATAGTTCCGGTTTTGCAAAACATTTGAAGATCTTCCTATCCTAAGCATTATACGAGTGACTGTACTTTTTTATCCAGTTGAAATATCTAAAAACTTCAGTAACTTAGTATTTACTGACTCTAGCTATATTATATGAGATTTTCCCTACTTATTACACAATAAATGTATATATTCACATATTCTTTCATTTTTAATCACTGTATTTATTCAATGTAGATATATTTCCTCTCTCTCCTCTCTCTCAAGATATCGTATGACTCAGAATTACAAAAAATTATCAAACCTTAAATACCTTACATTCAAAATCTAGACACCCTATGAGTTATAATTATGTATATAATTATGTAAAAAATTATCATAACTTAGATGCCATACATTCAAAATCTATATACCATATAAGTTCAAATTAAGTAAAAAATAATCGAAACTCGAATGCCACTTAAATGCCACTCAAATGCCACTCAAGTACCCCTCAAATAAAATACAATATAAACTCGGCGAATTCATCCAACGCCGTAACCCATTACATAACCCCAGATAATGACCCCACAAAAAAACACTTGGTAGGGAGATCTGCTCATATATTACTACTGATGGCTCATTTAAAAAATGTCCATGGTTTCCAGGCGACAGTTTATGTGAAAACATCCAAGTTTGTCACTGCTAATCAGGCTGTGGGGGAGAATGAAATTGATTATCTGCTAGGTGTTGATAAACTTTATAGGTCGTTAAGTTTTGGCAATATTGATAATGTTAGGCAGGAACTTGCATTAGCTATAGCTGTGAATGGTTTGAGAGAATCTTCACTGCGTATTCAGCTGATGCAACTAGGTAATTTGAACTGGAAGGGCTGACTGAAACTCTGAGGGCAAGAAAATTGGCTCGAGATTCAGAGAACACCATGGAGCGGGGTAAGGCATCCGCTAGACTCCACCCAGGTATCTGATATGAAAGAGAACATGCATGGTGGTGAGTGTTACAATAGTATGAAGGTATGTAGCATTTTCAATGGTCAATCTGCTGCGAAATACGGTAGACATGCTGAGAAATATGCAGAAAAGATAAAAGGTGAAGCTAGCCACAGCTGTGATGATTATAGGTCTGCTCATGCTAGAAATTATAGGTCTACTAGGCATTCTAACAATGAAAGGTTCATACCTGAATGGCATAGAAAGACTCTAGTAGGAGCAGGGTTGAATGTGACAGAAAAAATGATAGGCCCAAGTCCAGAAGTTATTTGGCTTTCCTTATCCTAAAGCGTTTTTTTGCTGTGGCAGAGATGATCACCAAATTCGGTTTTGCTCAGCTGTACACTGCTGGGTTTGTGATGGTATGGGTCATACTTCCCAGGGCTGTTCTTATAAAAGATATAAACATACTGATAGGTACAGCTATCGAGGTAGTAGCAGCAGTAGTGAACGGAGTTGTGCTAGTGAAATGAGTGAGGTTCACATAGTTCATGCAAGGTTTGCTCCTTTGGCCCAACCTGCAAGTGATGCCAGAGCTGGGGGAGTTCACGGCACCCTTGAAGCCTCTAACAGACCTACCCACTCTGAGGAGCTTTTCTCAGCCCAGAGGGACTTGTCTGTTAGGCCTGCGGAAGCTTCAGCTCCTGCGGAGGAAAGCCAGGAGGTAGTTGCTGAGCAGTCTTTTGTGACCCGGCAACAGCTCGCCTCCGAGGATGTTCAGAGGACATGAGGTGAGAACATGGATTGCTATACTCACTCCGGTGAGGACGATAGTGCTACTCACCTAGGTGAGATTCTGACAGGTGGAGGTGAGAGTCAAAGCCAGGTGGCGGTAAAGGCCAATTGTGTGGTCCGAAACCAAAGCCAAATGGAGGTGGAGGTGAGAGTCAATTGTGAGACTCAGATCCAAAGCCAGGTGGAGGTGAAGGCCCATTGTGTGGTCCGGAACCAAAGACAAACAATGATGGTGGAACACCATCGAGTGCGGCACAACGTCAAGTGATGCAAGATTGGTTTGACCGCTGTGGCGATACGGATGATAGCGATCCTGGGGAGATTGAGTCTTTGTGGTCAGCGGCCAGTGGTAGGTATGACATGGGTGAGGTATGTATTTGTTCCACCTAACTGTACATCTTGCCGGTGTGAATACTGTCTCTGCCCCTAGCCAAAGTGCGTAGTTTGAAGTATGTTTATGATGATGTTCCACCTCTGAATCTGCTCATAAATTTTGATCTTGTGTCTAGTGTATTGTGCTAGCTTGGAAACAAAGGGCATATTATATACGTGCATAATGTAGCTATTGGATTGGTGAAAGTTAAGGGTAGATAAAGGATTATGGATAGCTAGAGGGGATTGGAAAGCTGGGCAGACACTTTTGGAGTGACCACACTGGGTGGTGGTTGTGTTGTGCTGGAGCTTCTATAATACCTAGTTAACATGTTGTTTTTATGCTAGAAGCAACACAGTTCTGACATAAGTATATTCTAACTATTTATGTGGAGGTTCATGCCATGGATCCTATTACCAGTCCTGACAATCGTTTACACATGGATGACTTTTCATACTTTTTTTTTATTTGCTAAATTATGTAAAAATAAAGTAACTGACAGTTGTATAATTTCAAAAGCATTAGTTAGGTGGGTAATATCAATCATAAAATTAAATTTCACCAACTTATAAGCGAAGACTTGCAAATTTTGACATCACATCTTTACTGTGTGTTTTACTAAAGACGTCTATATGTTTGTGAGATTTGTAATCCGTAAACCAGGACGCATGTGAATACCCATATGACATTATAAAAAATGATTTCTGATACTACTGTACTCGGAAAAAATACATTTCCATTTTACAGAAGTGGTAGCTTTTCTATTTACGTGAGTGTTATGGTGCCATTTAAAATTATCCTTTCCTGTAAACTCTTTAGAGCACATATCAAATCTGTATAACTTGATTCATCATCATTGTCCTTGCCAAGCTTTTGCCTATGCATCTCATGTTGATGACGTTTCATATTAGATTTTGAGCTGAAGACTATAGAGCAGGACATGCAACTGTAGTTTCTCTCACCTACCAAGAAAAAAATGTAGTATTTACTAACTTTTGAGTTTCATGTTTACAATGTTAAAGTTTCAAGCTCCCATTTAAGACATATTTTGAGCTTGAAATTGACATTCTACTTTATTTGCGCAATCAGTATGCTCAAAACCTTTCTCTGTTTTCATATTTGTATTTGATCAATGCAAGTCAGCTACCATTGAGTTTAATTCTTGATGTTGAAGTCTCTTCTATTATTTTTCCTTTCAGCATCAGTCTTTTTTCAACAACGTCAAATACTTCGTAGACTTGAGACTGAACTATAAAAAAAAGATCCATTAGTAAATGATAATAAATATCCAAGCAAAACTATGATAATAATTAATTAATAGGTTTTATCTAACCTACTTGTGAATAGTAATAATAAATTCAAGGAGTACACATCTACAGTATGTGATACGTAAGTAAAACAAATAATAAATAATTATACTAAACATTATTTAAATAATAAAATGTGATAATAATCAATTAAAGTTATTATGCCAGCGATTGACACGGGATTCACTAATTGGACTGGTCTTTTTAGCGTTAATAAGTGCTAAATAGACCCAACCAAAATACTCAAAATAGACATAAGTTAGCAGCCGTTTAGTTTCCTTATTGTACTCAAAAATCATTATTCACTTACAATCTATCCTCCATGATTTTTTTCCGGACATTAAAAATTTTCATTTAGTTTTTTAAATCATCGTAGTTAGTGATGAAAACAAAAACGCCAGAAAATAAAATCTGACGGATTTTTTTCACAAATAAATTCTATATTATGTTATTTTTAATCTTTTGATATAGTTCGGTGTAAAAATGACTTTTTTTAACTGTAACATTGTTTTAGATTTTGAGATATTAGAAATTTATTTCATCACGCGAGGAAAGGTGTGTAACTAATAGCAAACCTATTAATAGTAATAATAAACTAAAACAACGACTCAACTAAAGAACTTCAAAAAAACCTTCAAGTGATTGCAATTTCAACTAGTGTTAAATAACTATTTGTTAATTCTTACCTTATTACTGCTGAGAGTCCTCCTTGTAGTGGTAGTAGACGCTGTAGTAGATGTTGTTCCTTAAGACTTTGGTGCAGGAGTGGATGATGCTTGTGTAAAAACAGTGCTTCTTATATAGTCAAAGTTGCACTGATTGACCCAAGCAGAAATCTTACTTGACTGAAAAATTCTGTTTTCTTTGCACGAAAATCTCTATAATATGTATTAGAATTTTCGAGCAAAAAAAATTTTCAAGTGAAAAATCCTTATATATTATAAATTATTATTTATTAGAAGGATTTTTGAGCAAACAACTCTTCTTTTCACGTGAACACTCCTTTACGATATATAAGAATTTTTGCTTGAATAAACAAACTTGTTCAATTTCTTATATGTTATAAACGGTTTATCGCGCGAGAATTTTCATTGGTTTCAGCTCAGGTTAATTGGAGCAATTTTAGTTATTTAAGAGACATTTTTTTACACAAAGGAGCACTCACTTCAACAACAGTGACTGAAGGAGCAACATCTACTGCTACAACTCAGGGATCTCAACCATTGGGACTTTATCCAAATTGTCCGGATTTTGGGGGCGTCAAATTTCACTACGATGGGTTTGTCATATTGTTCTTTGTTACCCGGATTTACTAGAATAATTATTACCTCCTTTACTTTCATACAATTGCAACTATATATTTCATTTGTTCCAGTATTTTATTCTCAGCTACAAACCTAATCAAAAAAAATAAATTAACAACTTTTCAAGTTGTTTCAATACAGCAACAACACTACAACTACTAGTGCCTCACTTTCACTACTAAATCATCATGTAGACATCTAACACAATGCTTTGATCATGTCATGAATGAAGACGAAAGGCATCAATGAAATCCGAACGAGCTAATATCTCTCCTTTCTTCACTTTTAGTAGATCTCTTGTCAGCAGATATTGGCACTACTTCTGCCCAATAGCCCACTACAATGTTTATTGCGTTTGCTTTAGGATACTTTGGTTATTGATGACTCACCATGTGGCTCTGGCTTGCATGCAACACTATAAGGAACTGTTTAAATGCAGTTTAAAAAGAAGATAACTACTAGTTTGAGGAATGTCTCAAATCACATAATGCGATGTATATGTAGATGGTTGATGTTGATGATGAAGGGGTGATGAAAACTGTAAAAAGGTCACAAAATTATATATCCAGAGCAAAACAAAATAAGCACATTGTACACAGTTATTCATAAACATAGTATATGGTCACACAATTTTAATCTAATCATACTTTATTCATTTTTCTTGTGACTCCAAGCATTTCTCATACTTCATCTTTTGCTGTCTCTGTTTGCAATACATTCGTTTTAATTGATTGTCAAGTGTTTTATTAAGCTTTAGCGGTCGGGAGCCCGGCCCCGGACCCCATTCGGGGGGCTTACAGCGCACCCCCAAACCCACCAGTTGATATTGCTTGGCGCTGCGCGCCTCAGTTTGGGCGCTTCGCGTCCTCAATGACGCCGCGTAAACTCAACTAGGATTTTTCAAAGTTGAGATCCCTGCAACCACTAGAATGACTCTCACTGATAAGGTACAAAATAATAAGTAATTATTTAACAGCAGTTGAAAAACTCAATCAGTTGCACTATGGAGTTGTCCTCCTATTCGAATGTGGAGGCATTCTCCTAGTCATAGAATTATGTCTCTTAGATAATTTTAGGCTCATAGAGCCTAACCTGTTTGCTCTCAAGAACGCAGATTTTCGCATTGACCAAACTGTCTGTTTGTCAGAGATAAGAAATGCGTTAGTGTAAGATATAAAATCATGAACTACCAGTCGATTTTGCACTTTAAAGTCAGTAATGTATGTTATCAGTGCAAAATAATTACAAATTACAACATTTTAATTAGTTATCAGAATAAAAGAGTTACTTTTCGTTGCTTTTGATAAAAAGTTTGTTCTTAAAAACGTTTAAAAATTCCGATAATTATACATCCAGGTGATTTTATTTACTTTTCAATATTATTATTAGATTGAATTTCCATTAAACCTTGAAGTGTATTAGGTTTATGATTTTTATAAACACTATTAAAATATAATGCTGTCATGTGCAACTTTTTTGGGCTAACAGCAATGATAACTATGTGCAAAGCGTGTAGTATTATTGGTGGAATTACCTGTAAGGCCTGTTGTCAAGTAACATAATATTAGCCAATTGGCTGGCTAACCTCACTATTCTAGGTAAATATAGGGTCAAGTTAGAGCTCCGGTTCCTTGATTTTTAATCTTGTGGCCATCTTCAGCAACTGGGCGCCGCTCCTCATTCTGAGTGGGTGACATGACAGTCATGTGACCAATGCATAATACAGCATCCTCTCTTTTCAGGAAGCGGTAGAAGCTATCACCATAATTATCAAGTGCGTAGGGTATATATATATATAGTATTTACAACATGTACAAGATGACAGGACAATAGTCTTATTGCCCATCTGGAAAACGTCAAACCTGACAGGCAGGGTTCAACGGCTACTTCGGACACTGCGTCTGGGAGCAGGTTGGGGCGTAGCCAGGACCGGGGTAGGGGATGCCAAGCTACCTTCGCTGGCCTCTCAATTGGCATTGGGAGGACCAGGGACAAAGGTGTCCTCAGAGGTATCAAAAGGTGAAGATAAGGCTGGTTTGATGTTGGCTTCGTTTCTTCTGACCAAATGGCGACCATTGTGCACAATGTACGATCTGGGGGACCGATGTGTTTCAACAATACGAGCAGGCGTCCAGTTGTCTCCCTTGCTTGTCCTTATAAGTACATCATCCCCATGGGACAGTGGTCTGAGTTCACGAGATGACATGTCATGACCGATCTTCTGCTTATGCTGCCTTTTATCAAGGGCCTCATAAGCATTGGCCATGGCAGGCTGCAGGTGGATATGTGTACAGGGGAGAAGTCCTCTTATGTTTCTACCAAACAGCATTTCGGCTGGGCTAAAGGAAGACCTGTTACAGGTGTCTGCTGGTAGGCTATTAGTGACTCGTAGAGATCTTCTCCAGACTCTGCCGTCTTCCTCAAGAACTGCTTAATGGTCTGAACACACCGTTTAGCTAGCCCGTTAGACCCAGATTTCTGCAGTAATCCCGGCCAAAACATGTACAGGTGAGCTCTATCCATGCATTTAGTAGTACCTAGATGGCCTCTATGCAGAATGGTAAGGTAACCAGCTTGCATGGCGCTGGGTATTAGGAGCTGTTCACCATGGTATATAAGGGTATTATTGAAACAAAGTGTACACCTGGATAATTCAGAATGTACAGCTTTTGAAGCGTTTTTTTTTAAAGTACAATTACCAGGTCTATTGCATAAGTTGGTGCAGTTGAAAGATATGCATCTCCAGTACATGTCACAAAAATTTTGTTTATGATTTTTCAACTAACATCTAGAAAAAAGCACTTGTGAGGCAAAATTTTCAAAGAAATGGCCGCCATTTCTAGCAAATTAATTTTAATACTTATTTCATCTCTCTTTTGGTTACTTAACATGACACTTTTTCACATTATTGTTCAGTCAATATAATAAATAATGGTCCATTTTCGAAAGATCATACCGTTTACAAATGCTCTCAGGAAGGAATTTCCTAAAAAATTGCTTTGCCTAGCATTGTTGTCATTAAATAAAAAATGGTGGATTTGAAGACGATCATTCAATGGCATTTTATTCCCTAGAGCTAGCATATTTGAGAAAAAAATTGCTTTGGCTTCTGCAACAACTGTTTGTAATAGCAACTACGAGCATTAGCTTGTTATTTACAAGCGTAGGCTTGCTGTCCAATCAATGAGTTTAGCCGCGGCTCCAAAAACGGTGGAATTACTTTACGTACATGACCCAACAATATTGCTCATAACTACGTGTAAAGCTCTGCTGCTTATTAAATTACTCAATAAACATGTTCAAGAACACAAGCTGCAACAATGATTCGAACTTCATCAGTTGTAGTGATGGAGGAGAAAAGAAAAAGTAAGTTAATTTTTTGCGGTGGACATTGTTACGATGTTACGAACATCCTCATTGTCCTGCAATTGTTACGAACATTCATGTTTATATCTAAATATAAATTATTGTTTCCTGTGTGTCAGTAGTAGGACAATTTATTTGGGTTTAAGATGATAGATGTAGTGTATCAAACATGTTCATTTGGATGCCAACCATCTTATACCAATTTATTATTATTATATACTTATTAATTTTCATTTTCCACCGATCTGACAGAGTGGTGGAAGTTACGAACGTAGCTGAATTGTTTTAATTATTATAGTTGTTTATAAGGAAAAATTATCAGTATTTATAAATTATTATTAATAAATAAATTATTAAAATTGGTTATTCCTTTATTAATTATTATTAACTATTATTATTTGTCATGATAATGGTTGTTATTCATCATCACATATTATTTCGAGTTATTATTAATATTTAATTATAGTTAGCATGGTGGCCAAATAAGTAAATAATAATGATATTATAATTATGTTTTCATAGCTAATCAATTTTTTATTACTATCTACTATTGAATAGTTTATTATTATTATTTGACGATTAGTTTTTATTATTATGTCATTATTAGTTGTCAATATTATGTCTTTGAATGGTGATGATGACAATGATGATGATGGTCACAATAGAATAATTCTATGTCGTTGATGATAAAGTGAGGGAAATGCGCCACGACCTTCCGAACAGGTCGACCTTGTGTACATTATATGGCTTGCCGAACTATTTATACTCCTATTCTAACACTTGCCAAACTGTCTATTTACATTTATTTACTATTTTATACTTGTACCTGTTTATTCCCATATATTATATTGCTTGCGTAGAGTTACTATTTTTACACATGTGCTTGTGCAATCAGCCGTGCTGCTAAGCACCTCCTGTTCTATGCTATTCAAGTTCTATTGGTGCCTTAACAGCCAATCTGCTACACAGGCGTGGCCTGCCTTTGTATTCTTGCTGCCAATCATTATTACATAATTTTTCATGTATAAATATTCTTGTCATGTCCAAAATAAAGCAGAGTTAATGCCTACACTCTCACTTGCTTGTTGATCTACTAGCATAAGCGCACTTATGCTAAAGCACAGGTAGCTTGATAGAAACGATACAAGTAAGCTCTTGCACTGATTGCGCTGGCAGAGGAACTTGCTAAGTTCAGTACTTGCACAATAACGTGGACAGAGAAATTGCACTGAAACCAGTCGACTAGCAACTAGGATAATAGTCAGTAGAAAGTGGTCAGTCAATTCGACTCACACTGCACTTGACCTACGGGCAAGCGATACTGGAACGGTTATTCAAACGGCTAGGTCGACCTGACACACCTATTCCTCGGGATTAGGTTGAGGGCGAGTTGGAAGGCGTACACTGCACTGTTGTACTTGCTTATTACTGTGGGCCGCTGTACAGGTGACAGCTACCACTCCATCCTAAATTCCTGTACAATAACTACATATATTTGCTATTAACATTTTATAGGCTAATAGTAAAATGATATAATTAATAATTGATATTTATATACCAATATAGTTTTTTTTCAATCAATATGATAATGCCATGCTGTTATTCAGAAATGTCGAATAACAGTATCCTTGTGTCCTTATTAACACTCTTTAGCTGTCAATCGTTATCACCACTTATGTATAGTTCGGTACAGCAACGGTTCCCTTTGAGTTTGCTGATGGATACTATTTTTCAGCATCCATAAATGTAAATTAGTTGGTATCATTTGTCTACTTCAAAGTCTTCCGGTTTGTGTTTGGTAATAAAGCAGTCGCTCTGTACGGTACTAATAAGACTTAGCAATGCTATTACTGCTAAATCATCACTATTATTTCACTTGAAAATTTTGCAGGATGATTTTTGAAATTTAATTTAAGTAACAGTACTGGAAAATTTATAATCCCAGTTATTTTTAATAATCATGAAAACATGCCCGTTATTTGCTGCAAAATGACAAGATTTCACTAGTGTGAAATATATCTTCAGTAGTATGCCCTATTATACAAAAGTCTTGATTTCCATCGTATAATTTAGGCCGTATATCTGTGAAAGTTGTTCTGCGTGAAGGAGTAAACGAGTGTAAATCTCATAAGGCAGTGGCATCAAAAGCATACAGAGAAAGAAAAAAATGTGAAGAGTGGCTCAATGAAGAGCGAGAACGAATGCGCGATTATCGAGCCAACCAAACTGAGGAGCAAAGGACCAGAAACGATCAGAAAACTAAAGAAAGAATGCGTAAGATGAGACTCAAAAAAAGAAGGGGCAAAAGTAAATACGGGAACAAAAAAGAAAGAAACAAGATCAGTGGCAGAGAAAGCTAAGAAGTTGCGGGAATACAAAACTCAAAAGCAGCGGGAATATCGTGCAAAGATGTCTGGAGCCAAAAAGAGATCAATAAGAGCTAAGGATGCCAAATATCGAATCAGAAAGCAGGAAGAGAAGTTTGAGCAAGAAAAAAAGAAGGTAGAACAAAAACTCGACCGACAAAAACAATCAAATGAGGCCAAAGCGTGTGCTGCAGACAAAATTGAAAATTTAATTCAAACCGCTACTCTTTCTACATCAAAAAAGCTTGCATCCAGTTTCATCTACAAACACAAGACGAGACGAGCTATCATAAAATCTCTTCAAGCGGTATCATCTTCAGCGAAGAAAACAGTCATAGATGTGCTTCGAAAGCAGAAGCCAGCAAACAAACAAGGGATTGCCCAAGCCCTTAATATTAGGCCTCCTACCTTGTCATATAAACCCAAAGGCCGAGCTAATACTAACCAAAAGGTGGGGCCGTTGGAGCAGAAAGTTATAGAAATGTTTTTAAAACAAGTAAATATCAGCACTCCTTTCCCCATTAGAAGAAGAAGCAAAAATTCGGAGCCGTACTATGTTATGCAGATGTCTTTGATTACTGCATATCGGGAGTTTAGAATACAGCATCCTGAAAACCAGATAGGAATTTTTTCTTTCCAGAGGTACCGTCCTAAATGTGTTTATCTACTGAGGAAACGTAAATGGTTGCAGTGTGTCTGTGATATTTGCGCCAATGTTTCTTACTTGTGTTCAGCAATCTATCACTCTATGATCAGGTCCAATTTTGAAGTACCTAACTGGTTACCAGTAACCAATTCTATCACCGTTGGCCTGAAAACGCTATGCGATGGGGCTGACAACTTTCCACCTTCATGCCTGAAACAATCTTGTAAGCGATGTGGGGTGCAGAAACTTACAGCTGATCTTTCACAGTGGTGTGAGGATGACAGGAGTGATACCATTCAATGGAAAGAATGGAAGGCGGTTCAGCAAACCGTTAGAGGAAAATTGTCAAGGCGCATGAAGCTAGAAGCCACTTATGGATCTTGTCGAGAGGCAGTTAGACATTTAAAGAAAAAAATTGGAAAATTTTGGTGTGCATTGTTTTTACGCAAAGTGGCAACAAAAGCAATTCCATAAGAGCATGGCGGAAATTGAAGTCAATGAGGTGATTACTGTTGTCGACTTTTCTGAAAACTTTTTATGTGTTCCGCAAGATGAAGCGCAGTCTGCATATTACAGTCATAACTCAGTCACCATTCACCCTTGTGTGTGCTCGTATATCAAAGACGGTTTAAGGATCAGGGACTCAGTTGTATTTATCTCTGACGACTTAAAACATGATGCATGGGCTGTTAAAGAGTTTATTCATGAGCTGATTCATCACCTGAAAATGCAACTGCCAAACATGGAGACTCTTACTGTATGGAGTGATAGGTGTGCTGCACAGTACAAGTCTAAGCAGCCCTTTGCCAATATAGCAGATAGATTTGGTCACTCGAATGTCAACCTTCAGTGGCATTACTTCGGTTTTCATCATGGCAAAATCCCAAGTGATGGAGAAAGTGGGGTTGTAAAAACTAAAATGTCCCGGTTGATGCTCACTAGTCAAATAATGGTAGACTCGGCTTAGCAGCTTGCAGCAGAGGCATCCCGTCGTTTAACAGTTTTGGACGGTACAAGCCTTCGCCATTTATATTATGTTAAGTCCAACATAATTGAAAAGTTCAGAGCCAGTCAGCCAGAGGCTTGTCCAATTAGGGACTCTCATGGTTTCACGCTTTGTACAGGGTGGTGGCTGGTACATTGGATAGCAACGCTGCTTCTTGTTTCTGTACATCTTGCAGATCGAAAAACGGCCAATGTCAATTTGGCTTAAGTTCATGTACTCGCAAAGTGTTGTACAAAAGTTTGTTACCGGCTTCAAAAGGCAGTATTAATTACTGCTTGCTACCCAATTGTAGTCGGCATGCTGAAGCTATTTTGATACAGCTTTTGCTTTGCCTGTTGAATAATCCCCATCCCCAAGCATCCCTATAGTTGCATAGTTGTTTCAGTGCGTTTTTTTTACTTTTTCTAGCTTAGTAAAAACAAAATCACCAGTATCGAGTTTCATATTATGCTTAAGACTAAAGTAGTTTCCTACTTTCATGAAATGGTAGAAACAAGTATGATAATCAAACAAGAATTCATAATCTTCTAGTCAAGCCTGCAAGCATAATAATGTTTTTTTTTACAACTCTAGAATTTGATGGTTAGCCTGAGAGATTGAGTGAAGATGAGGATGAAAGCATGAGATTAGAGCCTAGTGATGTGGATTGGAGGTGAAGTATAATTTTTTCATGACATTTTGGTTTGGTATGCAGAAAAATGATCAAGAAAAAGTCGACTGTGTTGTTCAATGCAGCTAAATAAATTTGCTATTTTTTTGTAATGAACTATTCTTGTGTTTGCAGTGAGGATTTTGATGACACTTTCGTGGTGGAAATGGACTAATGAGTTGTAGTTTGTTGTATTATCATTCGTGAATTGTTTTCTTAAAATGTATTGGAGTCTATACGCAACATGTCTTGAAATTCTAATCCATGTCTAAAAGTATAAGTCCAATAGTCATATACAACATTAGTCGGGCAAATAACGTTCCAGGCATTTACACAATGTGTTTAAAGAAACTGACACTTCCGAAATAGGAAGCTATTGCGAGTGATCAGCTAATTCAGTTAGAATATCAAAGCCCAATGAGCTACTAACGGTTTCATTGGATTGCCTTAAAAGTTGTGTGGACAGTTCATGTTACATACATCGCCATTGTTAGCACCACTTCATGAGGCAATTTTGCTTTTGACATTTTCATAAACTGCAAGGATGAGCGGTCAATTGTATCTTTCTTTTGAGCATACCCCAATGAAATTTTTTAGAAGCAACTGCAGTAACAAAAGTTTCGAAATTGTTTACTTTCATATTGTTTCGGATGAATGTTTCATCCAACCAAAATATTGCATTTATGCTCATTTGTTGTCATAAATCATTTACAAACTGAATTTGAAGCTTAATGTATACAGCGCCTATGAGTTTATCACATTTCTGATCAATTCTTTCTACATTATGGAATACATCCTTTGGTTTCATGTGTGGAATTGAGTGTGTTACGTACATCGCCATTAGTAGCATAGCACCTTACTGAGCAAAGCCTGTTCACTAGTAGGCCTTCAAAATATTGAAAAGTTACTGGTTATGGATTTAAAAGAAATGCATCGAGCTTTGTTGTAAATCATGAAATATTATTGTGCAGATGGGATAAGGAACATTGTTAAAAGTATAGTGCACCTAAACGTAATCACGGGGATTGCAATCATTCTTGCTACACTTAGTTTGCTGTGGAGCATTATCACCAAACTCAATCCAGAGCATTTCTGCAACAATAATGCATCACTTCTAGCAGTTAATTGTTAGTGGAAACAGTATATGTGAATTTATGATTGTTTGAAGGCTGTGGAATTATACATGTTACATACATCGCCAACAGCTACAGTGAAGGCTTTAGACGTTGATATCGTGGTGATCGTTAGTGAGAATTCTTCAATTTTTTTTTACAGTGTTTATACAGATTTACAGAACACAACATGGTAAACTGGAGGCAATACAAACATTTTTAATTTTTCAATCAAATACCGCCTTTGTGTACACTTTGTTTCAATAATACCCATAAACCCATCTTTGCGGTATAACTCGTCTCTCACATTCCAGTAGGGGTGTAGTTCAGTAGGTGAATGAGCCTTTGATGGCCAGTTCCATCCATCCAGTATGGTTGATGCTAATAATTGCATCACCATATCCGCTTTGTAGGCCTCACGTAGAGCGACCTCCCCATCTTCACAGACCTGAATAATGTGGACCATGATTATCTTTTCTTCCATCTTGCCATCAGCATCACCAATGTAAGCCCGGGACAGTGTGTCGGCCAAGTAGAGATCCTTGCCAGGGACATATGTGATTCGGTCTACATTGTGTTTTACCAGACGTAGCAGGAGTTTTTGTAGACGAGGGGAAGTTTTTTGGAGTTCTTTCTAGACTATACTCACAAAAGGGTTGTGGTTTGTCTGCAGGTCCACAGGTCGGCCATACAAGTGGCAATGGAGCTTTTCAAACCCATATACCATCACCAGTAACTCTTTGTCAGTTTGGGGCCAGTTCTGCTCCGTGTCAGTAAGTGCATGTGATGCCTATGCTACCGGGTGCTTTGACTGCATGAGGACATCACCAAGACTTGACTTACATGAGTCTACCTGCAGTGTCATATCCTTCTTGAGGTCAAAGTACTGTAATAGAGGTTCGCTGGTGAGCACTTTCTTGACTAGGATCATGGCTTGATCCTGTTTTGACCCCAAAACCAGTTTTCCTCATCTACATTCAGGAGAAGTCTCAAAGGCGCTGTCATCTCTGCTATGTTTGATATGAACCCTCCGGGGAAGTTGAGAAAATCAATCAATCTTTGAACACCCTTACTGTCTGAGGGGTTGGGCATGTCGTTTATAGCACGCACCTTCTCCGGGTCTGGACAAAGGCCGTTAGCAGAAACAATATGGCCTAGGTATTTGACCTCCGGTTTGTTGAGCTGCATCTTCTCTTTGTTGAATTTCACATTGCACTTGAGGGCTCGCTCTAGTAGTTTTTGCAGGTTACTGTCATGTTTCTCCTGGTCCTTACCATGTACTATCAGATCATTGAAGTATATCGCTCTGTGGAGGTCACCAAACATCTGCTCGACCCTCTTTTCAAACACCTCAGCAGCAGAGTTGATGCCAAAAGGTAGTCTCTGAAAGAACATCCTCTCAAAAGGAGTGTTGAATGTAATGAGTAACTGGCTGGGCCTGCCAGGGGTATGTGCCAGTAAGCGTGTCTCATTTCAAGGATTGTGAATAATCGAATACCTGCAAACTTTTGGGCTATGTCATCAAGCGTTGGTATGTGGTGGTGTTCACGTAGAATAGCCTTGTTGAGCTCTCTGGGTTTAAGGCATATTCTTATGGTACCGTCTTTCTTCTCTGACACGCACATGCTACTCACCCACTCAGTTGGCTCTTTTACTTTGGCAATGATTCCAGCATCCTCCATCTTCTGTAGCTCGGATTTGAGTTCGGCAGTCATGGATAGTGGTAGACGTCTGGCACAGTTCACAACTGGTTTGACTGAGGGGTCAATCCTGATAGTGTGTTCCCTCTCCAGGCAGCCTATGCCTTTAAAGCACTCATCGAACTTGGCTATAATGTCTTCCGTAGTGACAACGTCAATCCTGCGCACAACATCTAAACCTACACAGGAGGACAATCCTAGTAAGGGGCACCTCCCATTGTCAAAAAACTGTAACAAAGTTTCTTTCTTGCCCTGTCTTCAGTGGACAGACAAAACACCAGTACTATGGTTCCTGATAAGGTCTCCGTTTTAGTCTACCAGCCTGAAGCTGCTAGGCCTGATTACAACACTTATGGCCTTGGCGGCACTCAATGGGAGTATGTTGGCTTGCGCGCCCGTGTCCAACCTAAACCTCACTTCTTCAGATCTATCGTCTAAAGATATAGTATAGCTTTTGTACCAGGAGTCATCCTTACCAGCTGAATTGACCATACCAATAAACAATTCATTCATGGATATATCATTTCGTTTGGTTGCGACCATACTGATCTCCTTTTGGTTACTGCTGCGAACCCTCAGAAAGTGGTTCTTGCCCCCACATTTGCGACAAGTTTGACTGAAAGCCACGCATTTGCCCTTCACGTGATCATAACCGCAGAACTTACAGTTGGTTATCTTCCTGGGAGCCGGGGTAGGCGGTGTATCCTTCTTACATTGCCAACTGACTTGTTGCCAGCGGTCACAGTCATACTCTCCAATTGGTTCTTGGTCACTTTTGATGCTCTGATCATGTCAATAGCACCGGCTAGCGTGATGTCAGGGTTTTGCAAAAACTTCCCTTTCAACCCGTGATTTCCAATACCAAACACACATCTGCAAAGGATCATCATGTCACGGAGCTCTCCAAAATCACATATGGCTGCCTGTGTCTACAGTCGCTTCACAAACATGTCAATAGGCTCACTATCAGTCTGAGAAAGCGACCAAAATACATACCACTCAAACAGTGACTTCTTCTTGGGTTGAAGTACCGATCAAACTTCTCTGGTACAACGGGTAGTCTGTCAGCAATTTCTTGCTGGTCTCCATCAAATTCAAACTGGTCTAGGATTTCAACAACATCTTCACCAATGCAGTGCCTCAAAATCGCAATTTGTCTCCTCCATATAGGACCATTACCAGGGAGATAAGCACCATGTTCATCAGCAGGATGAGTGACCGAGTTAATACCAAGAAGGTAGTTTTCAAATCCCCGTCTCCATTTCCTCCAATTTTCACTTTGGTTCCCATCAAAGCAGAGCTGTGAGGAAGGGGCAAGACCAAGAGCATCCATGTCACAATATAGGGTCAAATCACGAACGGTGGGCAACACCACACAGACCAAAACCGGGCCACAGTTCACTGCAGGTCACAAGGTAAATCCAGTCACCAGGTAGAGTTAGTCATGGTAGGTAAAACCCAACTCCAATTTAACAAGCAGCAAATCAATCAGGCAATCAGCTGACTACAGCAGGTCAGTAATAACCAACTAATATTTTCCAGGATCCCACTGCTGCCACCATGTAGTATTATTGGTAGAACTACCTGTAAGTTCTGCTGTCAAGTAATCTGATATTAGGCTAATGAATGGCCAGCCTCACTATTCTAGGTAGAGTTAGTGTCGAGACTTTTAAGAAAAATCGTCAGCTACTAGCTCCGGCTCCTGGTTTTTTAATCTCGTGGCTATCTTCAGTAACTGGGCACAGTTCCTCGTTCTGAGTGGGCCACATGACAGTCCTAACAGTCATGTGACCAGTGCATAATACAAAAAAGCGCGAAGTCAACCTGTAGGTCAAGGCATTATCTAACATTAATCTAAATAATTGACAACAGCGACAACAGTGTTTAGTACTGCTGGATCATTTGGCATACACAGAGCCCACGGCTCAAACAAACTACACGGAATGTGGTTTGATTATTGGCTTTATTCCTGAACACCAAAGTATTAAAGTGGCTGTCCACTAGGGTGTTTGGCAAGACAAGAGTGAATGAATGCATCGAACATAAGCAGAGTCAATCCTTTTATAGGAAGGCTGACCGGAAATCATTTGCATATAACATATTAGAGTAATAGCACAGGAAGTAATCAATCCAATGAAAAGGGTTATATAAATAAATAACGATTAAGGTAAGGAATATTATTCATAGTTAATTGGTGCCAAGTGTTGAAAGGAAAGAGTCCTGTCTCCATTGTCCAATCATATACTTTGAAGGGCTCCCAGGCTATATCCAGCTTGTGGTCTTCTCATCGGGTAATTTGAGGAAGGGTGCTTCCGGTTCTTGGTAGTTTTGAGCATAGAGGTAAGGATAGAGTAATAACTGTATTACACGTGTTAAGACTGTATCCGGGGCGCTCATGTGTAACGATAGGCTCCGCCTATTCTGGTGTATTGTTGCAACTGCTTGTATTGTGTTTGTATTGAAAATAGACTTCCAAAGTCAGTTTAACAAGATTTTCTCCAGATTGGCTGAAGTTTCTCAACCAAAACTCTTACTCTGATCAAGGTTAGACACTCCTTGTCAACATTTAGCACATTTGGTGAAAATTGAAGCATTTACTTGGTGTATCTATATTTGATCAAACTCCATTAGTGGATGTGTTGACATTTGCTATTAGGAAATGATGCTCTAGCTATTATATACTGCTAGCTAGTTATTTTTTGTGCAACTGTTTTTTATAAAATAACATTAATCAATCGTTCCAACTCAATAAAACATAAAATAATAACAAGTTTACAACAAAATAATAATACACAATATGCGAACACTTTGACAAGCTTCATATCATTTTGAACATAAACATACTGCATATCTCAATATTAGATACTGTTGTTCGTCATTATGTAAATATTTAGCTGACAGAAAAGTATTTGATTTTTAACTTGCTTTCATGCTGAATGACAAAAATATATTCAACGTTGTATTTCAGTATTTTATGCATAGATGTAGGGATCATGGACCTAGTTATAGAAATACTACATGCATTAACATTATTTTCGGTGCTCACATGTGTGACCATAGGCTCCGCCTATTCTGGTGTTTATTACCACCACTGAGGGATCGCAAGATGTACGTGAGATGCTATTCTATTTATATTATATTTTTATGGTTTTGAGGATTCTCCATTATGGCCGCCATCTTGTGCTGGCCCAGTATCACTATACCTGGTCGGTAAAAAATCAATACCAGCCCTGCAAGGGTCAATACTGGCCCTGCATGCTGTGCCACCCACACAGTATAGCTTTCCACCTGTGCAGCGGTCTATTGAGGGCTGTGGGTGGAATTCTAACACACAAATCTTAAGGTGTGAGGAGTAAAAAACCAGTTTACCTATAACCTTCACAAAAATCTACCACAATGCTCCAACCCCCCCCCCCCCCATCTAAATCATTATAAAAACCATAATAAAACAAATCCTGCACAATAAATACTTAGTTGATCATAAAAATATAAACTAAATTATTAACAATAAAAACTGGTGCGCAAAAAATTACCCTT
This sequence comes from Cryptosula pallasiana, assembly GCA_945261195.1. Lineage (NCBI taxonomy): Eukaryota > Metazoa > Bryozoa > Gymnolaemata > Cheilostomatida > Cryptosulidae > Cryptosula > Cryptosula pallasiana. Next base: position 2,225,581 of record OX183131.1, on the reverse strand, counting down.
CCATGTTTGCATGGTAACTGGTGCAAATGAAAAGGCACACGGAACCAGGAGCACCTCATCCTTAGATTCCATGCCAGAGATGTGCCCCTACATTACTAAAAAGTTCAGGAGAGGAAAAAGTTCAAGTGCCAAAGATAGGAAAAGATGTCTTGATTCATTTACACCAAAAATTTATACAATAAGTAATGATGTTGAGTGAACATCTCGGTTCGCACCCCCCAATAAAAACCCAGATGGCTTGATCCACCCCTATTGTACTAAAAAATAATACAGGTATGCACCAGGAAGAAACTAATAAAAAAGTCATGTGTCGACCGGAGGAAAGATTGAGGCATAACCGTTACCTGATCCTCAAAAGATATTACCTCATTTTCACGAGATCTGCTCCAACATTACTGCTTATAACAGCCAAGCAAGCAGCAAATTACAACTCAGTGTTTTGGCATCAACTTGCTGCATCCTCAATTGAAGAACAGATTTTACCAGTCAAACGAGAGAGTTAATGACAGGAAAGTTATCGACTGGAGAGTTATCAACAGGTAGAGTTGTAGAGTTGAAGAGATATACCAACTGTCGGCCAGGTTTAAGACACAATTCTTAATGTACAGCGAAATGTATTATTATCAAATTGATATCGATCAAAAACATCATTGTCGATTAAGTTGCCATATGGCAAACTTTGACCTATATCCACAACAAAACACTTGAGTACTACCATATATAGTCATAGATGATAAACGATACGCTCACTTCTACTACTCATTCAAGAGGTATGTATACCAGTGTGTGGTTTGTGAATCAGCGATACAATTGATCAACAAACAGAAATTGAGGTCAGACATATATGCTCAAGTGTAGATAGTCGGTTAAAATATTAATTATTGAAATTCAGCTTGAGTGCTGATTATAGCAAACTGATAAAACTATTGACAGGAATGTAGATTACTGAACCTGAGAAATCTAACGAAGACATCATCATCAAATGCTAGCAATTCTGCGGTTGGAAATCTGGTGGTATCATACCTGTTCACTCCTGAATACAAAACAACATGAACTGTATCACTACACAATAGCTATAACAGTTGAAGTCTGCAAGTATTGCATTATTAATTGTACATCAAGTATTCACACATTCATAGTATGTAAGGAATCAAAAGTTACAAATATTTACATGCATACATCTGGACTCTTGGGTGTTGAATGACAAATACAACAAATACAACAAAAAATTTACCACCATTGACTCCTTACCATATCCAACTTTGTGCCAAAGATAGCCACCAAACAGAAGCAGGTTTCTAACACCTGGAATTGTTTTAGTCACGTCAGTACGTCGAATCAAAAATTGACGAACATATCCACTTGATGTGATTCTGTACGCATATAATCCCTACAACAATGGCATCTGTAATGTAACAACATCACCGTTGTATGCCTATAACCTACGGCCATTTTAGTTAGTTCAATGCCAATGAACCAGAAGGGCTCATTCATTATAAGAGGAACCTATAGAACTATACGAGTGATAAAGAGCGGTACAATTGTAATGTGCTATAACTATGATGTATTGAGGTGTACAGATGTATCAGTCAACAAACAACACGGGTGCATGATATGTCTGCAAATGAATTGGGAAGCCCTTGCATTGGGCTGTTAGAAATTGCTTAATAGAAGGGATGCTAAAACATACCTCATTGGCGGCTCCGAGATAGAATATGTCCTTGCTCTCATCATAAGCCATACCATATATCGCTTTGTCATTATTTAAGATGTCTAATGTGTGCTTTCCACAGGGAATTGCAGAGTTACCTGAAAATAGTGAGTTAAATATCACTAAAGTTGAAAGTTTTGTAAAAAACAACAATATTTTCACCGCTAGTAAAACATACAGGAATGTTGTCCAATCTTGGAAAAATTAATGCTCGATTGCAATTGCTATCGACGACAAAACTGCTGTCATCTGAAAATAAAACAACTCTAGGTAAACAGTTTTCTCACTAATCACTAATGTAAAGCCCTGGTTACACGATAGTAGTAATAAGGGAGCAGATCTCTGTCATGGAGTCTAAGGAGATAGTTCTCCTGGTTCCAGGTACTTGAAGTATGCACCAGTTACCATGAGAACTTGTGAGGTACCTTTTTGTGTGCACCAGTTGTTTAGAATGTGTGTAATTTTATAGTGTTGAATGTTGATTATTACATTGTATGGTGTGTTGGATGTTCTGGCGGTTATCCTGGGGGTTTCTTCTGGTCTATTGGGTGCCTTTTTGTGTGCACCAGGTGTGTAGAATGTATGTTATTTATTGGTGTGGTATGTTGATTATTTATCCTCCCTGTTGGTGCCTTTTTGTATGCACCAGTTGTTTTGAATGTTTTGGGGGTTTGAGTATTGTATAGAAATGAAGCGTTGTATGGTGGGGAAGTTTGTTGGATGGCTAATAATTGTTATAGCTAGCAACCAGCATGTGCAGTCGAGCAGTAATGCAAGCTGACAATATTGAACATGTGCAGTCAAGCAGTAATGCAAGCAGGCAAGATTAAACATGTGCAGATTACAGACAGGGTAGCTAACAGAGACCACTGTTGAGTGGCTACACAGGCCTATGTTTTGCATCGGAAGGCTTTGCGATGGGCGTTCCCGATGGGTGCGTCCACTTCGGCACATCGTGGGACCTGTTCAGGAGCATAACCAACGTGTTAGTCAATGCCCGATGCCGAAAAAACATCGGCGTTCTCTGATGGGTTGAAACAAAATATTTTCCCAAGCTCATTATGTTTAACCATTTACAACGCATTTCCGTTAGAATTTTTGTCAACAATGAGCATCCACTGCAAATTTGGAAGGAAATATTATGTTATAATAAAGTTTTGGATAGTGAACTAATTTTACATGGCCCATAGAACAGTGGTAATTGACAATTTCAACATTGCCGAGTATAAATATAATAATAGTTAAAATTAATAACAACAAGTACAATAAAATAAAAGTCATTATTACATCATCATCATTTATTTATTTATTATTATTATTGTTATTATAACTAATGAATAATCACAATAAAAAAAGGAAAAGTTAATAATAAACAGAACCAAAAAAAATATTGAAAGCGTTGTTTTCATGGTGAACAAAACCAGCCATACATCACAGTAAAATTGTTCTTCAGTTATTATTGTTTTTATTGTGATGATTATTATATCAAGGAAACAAATAATTCGTTGCCGGATATGAAACGGGCAAAAACCCGCACTTTGTGCCGTATGATTGGCTAGTTCAGGTGCAGCTCACCGATATCCACGACTACATAGTCATGCCACTTCGGCTCGTGTAGCCATCTGCACATAGCCATGAGCCATCATATAGGCACATCGGCACCAAAACATTGGTGCAATGTAGCCACTCCTTTAAGTAGAAGGTAAAGGCTCTGCCTACATGCCATCACAGAGGGAGGAGAACCTCAGCAAGTACACCCACTAATTGGAATATTTTCATTAGTTTGTTGTTATTGGTTGAAATGTGCTATGCATGCGTGATTCTGTGATTGTATGCATTATATTATATACAAATGATACATTTTATAAAAGGCCGCGTAATGGACAGTTTTAGTCAGTTGATAATAAATCTTCGAACACAAACACCTCTCTCTCTCTCTTCATTATTAGGAGTTGCAGTTGTAGCAGACGGGTATTTATACTGAAGTAAGAGTTAGCTGTTGGAGCGCAGGGTCGGTAAGACCCCAATAGAAGCCATACAGGGCTGAGCTTAAGTCCTTGTATGACCTTGTGTACAGCAAGGTCGGCTGTACGTAGGGTGGCCGTTGCCACGATGGAAAGCAGAGTAGGGGAGCAAGTTGCACTAGCCTACGCAAAACAGCAGTTGTGTCCAAGTAGTACGAGCAAAACCACCACAATATTATGTTTATTTGATTAAAATAGTAATAGTGAATGTAATAAAGTATATAATAATAGTGTAATACGTCGAAAAATGTAGTATGAAAGACTATAAAAACTTTTTAATTGTTAAAATATTTAATGACCTTGCAAGAAATATCGTCACACTCAGGATGAATGATGATAAGATTTTTTCCATTTTTTAGCTCAGTTTCTTCCGATACAGACAGAGATAAGTCTGAAAAATCCTCCAAATAGTTACAACTAAAAACTCTATAAACAGGAGGTGATGGAGTTGTAATTGCTACCGAATTGTTTTCGCATACGATGTATTCTTTTTTACAGTCACAATCATTAGTTGGATGTGTAGTTGACAGAGTAGTTGTTGGATTTGTTGTTGTTGTTGGAGTTGTTGTCGTCATTGTCGTCGTTGGAGTTGATGTCGTAGTTGGTGTTGTTGTCGTTGTTGGAGTTGTTGTCATCGTTGGAGTTGTTGTCGGCGTTGGAGTTGTTGTCGTTGTTGTCCAAGTAGTTGTTGTTCTCCGAGTTGTAGTTAGTGAACCTTCCATGTATAATCGGATATAAGTTAAAGCTTCATCAGTTTTGCAAACAAAGTACTGTTGAGTCCACCTATCATGTCTGTCGCAGGTTCTTCGTTGGTGGGGAAGTTCCATGATACATGTGAGTCTATACAGCCAATATTTTAAAGTTTGTCGTAGAATACGATTCACTGAATGAACTTCTTCCAAACCAAAAGATTCCATTGTGACAACCCGAAGCCGGTGAGACAAAATTAATGGATGAGTCTCTGTTGCAAGACAATATCTGAACAGGATAGGAAATAATAGAAGATAGATCCAGTGTTCCATTTTATTGAGAGAGAGACTTTTGTACTGCAGGTCATGCTTTCATCATCTAGAGTTAACTGTCTTAAACATTGAATGCGTTTAGTTAGCATGATACAATTGAAACTCAGTATATAGAATGTTGGGGTCGCATCTGTCTTTGTAATCTCCTTGACACATGAGACTGACAATAATCTTGTTTTGAACAGTCTTCAGACTTTCAAAACTCGAAAACAACAAATTCACACCTTTGACACCTTCAACATCCGCGATGATAATAGTTGGTTCGATGTTGATCGAATGATTGCATCTCGCGCATGCAAAGTCGAATTTCTCGAATTCTTCTTTTAGTGGACAGATCAGACGCGAGATTTTGTAGTCAAATGTGCACAATTCTCCATTCTAAAATAGTTTTGCATTTTGGGTAGGACCTTCCATATCATTTTTAACTCCCATCACATTCCTCTTCATTTAGACTGTATTTTGCTGGAGCATTACAAGATGTTTCATTTGTAAAGGTTTTACACTTGAAAATCCAAAAGGCGTTTCGAGGAAAGAAAAACCCATAATACACAAAGTCAGAGGGGTAGAGTCTCACGCAACTATTGTCATTTGCATCTGTATATCGTATATTCTTTTCGAAAGGTTATAAGATCAAGAAATCGTCTCTTTCCAAAACTCCATCAATACAATCGTCAATGGTGTTGGTGTAAAAGTTTTCACTAGCATTGAGAAATGAAACCATCAATAGCAAGATGATTGTGCAACTCATCTCCAAAATGCTTTTGGTTTCAGCGTTGACAACTAAATGCTTTTACCTGTTGTCGTTTTTGTCATTTATACGTAAGCAACTGTTGACTTATTCATCTCGCTCAGCTGCTTTTGGAGATGCGAGACAACTCCATCAAAGTGATTGCCAAAATGTAAGTACGGTTCCAACTGTATCTGAGTCAAAAGAATATGTGAAGCTGTCCACTGAAATAAAGACAATCCTTTTAAAATCGAAATATCCACGAAATCACCGAGCTCAGCATCGATCAGTTCGATCGCTTTCTTAAGTTCCTCAGCATCTATCAACTTGTCTTCAGCACAACAGACTTTTGGATCCAAGTTCTTAGAGTAGTTTACGCATTCAAGCAGATTCGATGTTAAAATGCACTTACAGCGTAAAAATCTACTTTGTACTGACTTTCGAGCTCCATTGAGTCCTAACACGAGGTAAAAGACCACTTCAGTAATGAGTTGAACAAAAACAGGATCCAGGCGCTCCAGAAGAATGTGTTCAAAGTGATTCTTTATGAAGTTAGGAACAAAATCAACCAATGTAGCGATCGACTTGAAGCCTCGAGTTTTTTCGCTCATGTTTCTTGTACAGCTCAGTGATGAATGAAGCAGATTTTTTTGTATACCTTCTTCTGTGATTTTTTGAATGCAGTTGTTGAATCATCATCATTCATCAAGCTATTTGAGTTATCATTGTTGCCATCGTCGCCGTCGTCGTCGCCGCCGCCGTCGCCGTCGTCGCCGCCGCCGCCGCCGTCATCGTCGTCGTCGTCGTCGTCGTCGTCGTCGTCGTCGTCGTCGTCGTCGTCTTCGTCGTCATGTTCTAGCCTGCAAAAAAATCACATTATTTGCGGCAAGAACACTTTCTAGTGTATAATGGTTTTTGCGCGACCTAAAGTCAATTTTTTGTCCAAAATAATCCATTCTCTTTCGCAAAAAAGCACATTTTTTGCTCAAAAAAGACAATAAATGTTACCTAAAAAAATGACATTATTCACGCGCAAATACTTTATATTGGATAAAGGTCTTCGCGCAAAATGAAAGCATTTTTTCTTTGCAAAATAATCCATTTTTTTTCGCAAAAAGACAAAAAATTTTACCTAAAAAATTAACATTGTTTTCGCGAAAACACTTTATAATGTATAAAGGTTTTCGCCCAAAATAAAGCCGTTTTTTCTGTGCAAAACAATCCATTTTTTTTGCAAGAAGCAACACACTTTCCGAGTGAAAAAGACACAAATCTTTGCTTAAAAAAATGACATTATTTGCGCGAAAATATTTTATAGTTCATTAAGGTTCTTGCGCGAAATAAAGTCACTTTTTCTGTCCAAAATAGATCATTTTTTCTGCAAAAAAAAAATTTTACCTAAAAAAATGACATTATTCACGCGAAAACATTTTATAATGTATAAGGGCTTTCGCGCAAAATAAACTATTTTTTCTGTGCAAAATAACCCTTTTTTTTAAAGAAAAACACTTGAAAGAGAAAAAACTTTTTACCTAAGAAAATAAAATTATTTGCATGAAAATATTTTATAATCTATAAAGGTTTTCGCGTGAAATAAAGCAAATTTTTCTGGGCACAATAATTCATTTTTTTTGCAAAAAACAACATATTTTCTGCGCAAAAAAGACAAACATTTATTTAAAAAAAGTACATTATTTGCACGAAAACACTTTATAATATACAAAGTTTTATTGCGGGGAAACTTAAATTTCCTGCTTAAAGAAAACCACATTCTTCCCGTGAAAAAATCAGCATTGTGTGCCCAAAAACCTCTAATAATATATATACATATATATATACTAAAAGGTAAAATAGTAAAAGATGTTAGAACTATTGGCTGACTACAAGTTGTTTCATGTGCTAGAAAAAACGATGGAAAAAGAAAATAATTTTAGGCACAATCATCAGGTCAGCTCTCAGCTGTTAAAAATGGAGGTGGAACAGGAAACATATATATACATATATATACATATACAAATATATATATATATATATACTAAAACTGCGGACAGCGGCTGTTTCGGCATTTGTTGCTTCATAGATTTTTTTACAAAGAAAACATTTTCTGATGTGAATATTCCTAAATATTCCTAAAGAGATTTTCGCACGACAAAACAACATTTTTTGCGCAAATGAATCAATATTTTCCAGAAAAAATAGGAGTTCTGGTTAGGTCAATCAGTTCAACTTCGACTATACAAGAATCACTGTTTTTACACTTAAATCATTCACTCCATCAACATCTACATAGCAAAAACTAGAATGACTACAATGACTCTCAGCAACAAGGTGGGAATTAACAAATAATTATTCAACGATTATTCCTTAAAAACAACTAATTTCAAAATGAAGTGTCAGAGAGTTTACTTTAGGATTTTAATTGCTTATTATTAAGAGCACTTGGTTAGTTTTTAGTTTAAAAAATAATTTTTTATATTGAAGAAATTATCAAATCAAAACATTTTTATCATCTAGTTTTTTTGTTTTGTTCCAAGTTCAACTTCTCACTCAACACTGAATATGAATGATGATAACAGATCAAAAAACCTTCCAACATTTGAACCATATCCTGATGAGAAAGAAAACATTCCACCTGATTTGTCTATAGCAAGGAAGAGACCCAAAAAAGCTGCAACCGAAACCATGGAATTTCGATAAAAATAAAACAATTGACTACGCATTGACTCTGAGAGATCCTTCTAATTCAAATCTTTCCTGCTTATCAAAAAACGCAGCTAGTATGCTAAGCTCTTGCCATATCAATGAAAGAATATCGATTGGAAAGTTTCAATCGCTTCAACTAAATCCAATACCGTCGCTTGTGTGTGTGTGTTGATCGGTGTGAGTGTACATAACAATTGCTTGTAGTTATTATTGTGTTTGATTGTTATGTTCGTAATTTGATAATTGTTATGGATTATAAAGTTTTTCTGGTTGTCAATATGTAAAAAATGCCCCTGTTCCCGTGAACCCGATGAGGTGGCTTTTTTGTGTGCACCAGTTGTTTGAATGGGTGTTAATACTACGGTTTTTACATTGTATAAATATGAAGCGTTGTATGATTGTATTGCTATTGCAAGCTAAGATGTCGACAGAGGAAGATGTTAAAATGAGACCGATGAATGAAACTGATACTGTCAATGGTACTACGAGTGATATGCTAGATGTTTTACTGAGTATGAAAAGTAGAGCGTTGATAGTTATGATGATTTTGGTATTTGCCAAAGGATTTTTTACTTTTGGAGGTGTTACTGACTTTAGTATGTATGAAAATGCTATGGAGGAAATACAAAAAGCGAGAAACTCTCTTGTGGGAATCATAAATGAAACTACTGTTGGATGACGAACATCTTTTTAAAGATGAATGGGAAACCTAAAGATTATGACCTGAGGATGCGCTCTCCTTTACGGCGATGATTGCAGGACCAACTGGATTGGGGAAGACACAAGCAATTTTACGAATGATTGAAGTTAGTCAGACTATAGCTCATCCTCCACCAGTAGAAGTCCACTACCGTTATGGATCCTATCAAAAGCCTTTGATGAGGTATCCGGAGTGATTTTTCATGAAAGAAGGATAGATATAACAGTGAGTTTTCCCAGAGATGGACAAAACCGATGGTTGATAATTGATGATCTCATGGGTGAAGTTTCTGGTAAAGCTGATGCCGATGCTCTGTATACAAAACACAGTCATCATTTGGACATAAATGTTTCTTTTATTGTTCAGAATCTGTTTTGAAAAGGGAATCGACAATTTCCTTGACTAGTCATTATTTTTTTTTTTTTAAAAACCCTAAAGATGCTTCTTCGATTACTTATTGGCTCGACAATGTTTTCCCTCAAGAGTAAAATATGTACAAGAAGCTTTTGAAGACGCGACAAAGAAACCATACTCGTGTCCAGTAATAGATACGACTCAGCAAACGAATGATCAAAATAGACTATTTGGAAACTTTACATCGGATCTTCCTATGAAATTATATGTACCCAAGTAAAACTATATAAATACTATTACTATTCGTTTGACCTCACACGTGGAGCAAAAATTAAAAAGAAATGCTGTGGTGTTGTTACCGCTCAACAATGCATCCTCCGCTATTCAAAAGTCTGTTATAGCTAAACCCAAAAAAGAGCTTATTATGACTTTAATGGAATGTGCTAAAGCTATTATAAATGGAACAATACCTTTGACAACTTCTCAGTATAATCAGTTGCAGCGAAACAGGAGGGACATTAGCTCCTTAGTTAGAAAATCAACGTTAGATGATAAGAAAGCTGTGTTGCAAAAAGAAGGATTACTAGCTTCTCTACTAGGACCTATTATCAGCACTGTAGTTCCCGGAATACTGAAAAATGTAATAGGAGGAATAGGAGGACTAGGGGGACAAAGATGAATTTCTCAACACGAATGATGCGGAATAGAATTGCTATTTTAGCTCTGGATGATCTGAGAAGGAGAGAAAAAATTGCTATAGTCGAAAAGTCCAACTTGGATCTGTTTCAATCATTGATAGAAAGTGTTAAAAATATTATATTAGGTAATGTTCCTCTTGATTCTGAACAGTTTATTGAGTTGCAGCGTTACAAGAAGGAACTACGTAAACTAACTGCTGAAGGAACAGTTAATGATAAGCGTAAAATTTTGACTCAGACTGGTAGAGGTAATCTTTTGGACGCTATTATAACTCCTATTGTATTTGTTTTATCATCAATAAAGCGATGAATCTTCAACCTTTAACATTCTCCACACACTTTTTTATACTGTCTGAAAACGAATACGGTAGATTAATGGAAAAACCCGAGAATAAAAAAGTTTAAGCGTCGTCTTACAATTGTTGCTGGAATAGGAGAGCAGATTCAGGTAGAGTTGGTAGATTAGGTAGATTCTCGAAAAGAAGAAGACGATAACACAGCATTTTTACTAACAGCTGTTGATTCTCTATCTAGAAAAGGTCGAGCTGTACCACTCATCTCCAAATCCGGACATGTTGTAGCCAGAGGATTGAGAAGAATACTTGAAGGGGAAAACTACAAGGCTTTACAATCTGATAAAGGTAAAGAGTTTGACAATGTCAATGTCAAGAGTCTCTTGGCGGAAAAATAAAACAAACGCTTTACAACCGAAAATGAGATGATAAAGGCATCGATGGTGGAGTGTTTGAACAGAACTTTAAAAGAGAAGATTTACAGAAATCTGACGTACAAAGATGATGATAGATACATTGATGTTTTACCAGATATGGTTAGTGCGTACAACAACACTGTTCACAGTGCTATAGGTATGAGACTGAATGATGTGAATTTTCAAAATCAGGAACTTGTATGGATTCGTGGGTATGAAGGAGTAGAGCACAGTTTAACGAAAGATCCAAAGTTAAAGATTGGAGATTATGTGAGAATTAGCAAGAAAGAAGGAGCGTTTGAGAGAGGATACACCCCGTATTGGACAATTGAGATCTGTATAATCACCGATGTGCTCACCAATGAAAAAACTGTTGTACATAGGGTAAAAGACTTGGCTGAGGAAATGATTGATGGTACCTTTTACGAAAACGAGTTGCAAAAAGTAAAAAAACCTACGAGTTTCAGAATCAAAAAGATATTGGGAAGAATGAGGAAAGGCGAAAGACAGATTCTGGTTAAGTGGTTGGGGTACGGAGAAAAGTTCAACGAATGGGTAGACGAATAGCTTATAAGGAATGGACGTTTGATATAATCACCATACGTTGGTAAAATGTCGATGCTAATAACTTTACCCTCGAACTCCAGCGCTGAAGAGTTTCCTGATAACACAAAGTCCGATTTTACAGTGAGACTGTATAAATATTTAGATGTTATCAATGGTAAATGGGAGATAGCTCTGATAAATATATGTTATTCTAATAATTGGAAAAAATGTTACCGAAGGGAAAATATATCTAGAAAAAACCTAATGTCTTTGGTAGAAGCGAAAAATCCTTCATCTTAATCGGTAATGGAAGATATGATAGTGTGGAGGAGTTGGAGGAGGTTATACGAAAGAGAATGCGTGAAATGAGTTTGGACAATAGTTTGCCATCTCCTACAACAAAGTAACCAACACCAGTTTACTAACTAACAGCGATCCTGATACAACGGTGAGCTTTTCCAGAGACTTGGCACATATCTTTGGAGCAGGAAAACTATGTATCCTCGTGGTAGATACACTAATGTTACACCTCACGATATAAATTTCAGACTAACCTCTTTGTATGTCTATTTCAACATTGTTGATAACAGAATGGTAGGAGATGCGAATGTACCTTTGCTAAGAGTGGTTCCGGTTCAAGGAAAGAATAATAGTGTTGTGTATCAAGAATTTAAAAACCCGCACTACATCAATAGTGATTTGATCCAAGTGCTTATAACGAGTGACGACCGTGAGCGAATACCATTTGACGGTGGAAAGGTCGTGTTGATGGTTCACTTAGAGAAAGAAAATCGTAATGAGTTTGGTAGGATACGACCCCAAAGACTCTAAAGAGTTTTTTGATGAGTACTGCAAAATGCAAGCTGGAAATGGAATTGAAGTGCAAAGCGGGCGACGGGGGATGCCTAATATGACAGGTAATGGACTTGGTAGTATTTTTTCAAGTATACTCAAATCTCTGATACCATTGCTGAAAAGAGGGGCAATAAGTCTGGGTAAGAAAGCGCTCTCTGTAGGTAGTAACACAGCCCGAGATGTCATCGAAGGTCATAGCTTTTCAGCATCGGCGAAGAAGAGAGTATTGGAAGAGTTGAATGATCTTGGGGGAGATGTACTCAGTGCAGTTCGCCCAGATCGGGTGAAAAGGAGATGAACGGGAACTGGAAAGAGGAAGAGAGGGAGTGGTAAACGTTCCATATTTTAATATTGATAGAATCAGGGATAAAGACACCAGAGCGTGATATTTATGTTCATTAAGCAATAACGCTTCGAGAAAACATCACTCGCAAAAGATGGGTAGTCTAAATGGAACAACGGGTAATAAGTTGGAAGGTTCTTCCTACAACATAAACCCTTCGTTGGATGTGTTTGCTCCAGAACCAACTCACATTTCGGTAGAGAGATCGAAATACGTTGTCATCAGACCCGACAGGTTCGATCCTTATGGTAGTATTGAGTTAACCTTGTCAGGGAGTACTGAGCATTACATGGATCCCTACAACTCGTTTCTGTAAGTCGAAAGCACAGTTGTTCAAGATGATGGAACCAATACTGGTCGTAACGATGATAATGCGCCTATGTGGATGGGGGATTCAACCCATGCAATGTTCAGCGAGTTGAAAATGTCGATAGAAGGAACTACTGTTGAATACGCTAACAATTACGGTTACGCTCCTACTTTTCACAACTACTCGAAAACAGTGCAGATAGAAAGAAGTATCAAGGCGGGATGGAGGGTTGGCTGTATGATGATGCAACTAGCAAAGATGCGGATAAGCACAAAACCGCGGATAAGAAAAAGAGGAGAGCTCTAATCAGAGCTGGGAAGACAATAGAATTAACCGGGAAACCTCATCTCGCGTTAATTCAGCAAAAAACGCTAATAATTCTCGATCCTAGTATGCAGCTGGAGTTTGAACGCGCTTCCAGCAAACTGGTCTTGCTTGCTGCCGACGAGACACCGGCAGGAGGAGCGAAGACTAGAATTGATAAATTTGAGCTTCATCTGTGCAAAGTCAAGGTAAATCCCACGATACAGAACTCTAAACTCAGTTTGGCGTTGAAAGGTCACAACTACATTTATCCAGTTAATCGAAAACGGGTAAAGCTATATGGAATCCGTGCTGGTGTTGCACAGATTGACATCACTTTGGAAGAAAACAAACAGAAACCTAAACAAATCTATTTAGGTTTGGTTGATCACAACGCTTTGAGCGAACGTTTCGCCAAGAACCTGTATAGGATGCAACACACCAATGTCGACAGTATTGTATTGAGAGTTGGTGATGTCCAATCGGAAGGAGGTTTGAGGCGGATTATGCTAGAGGAGTTTTTGGAAGAGAATATCATTAGTTCCTACACGCTACTGAACTTTCCTCGATGGTGACAGTCCTGGTATTACAAAAGAACAATACCTTGATGGTACTACGCTTTACGGATTCGATTTGACTGGTGATTTTCTTAAAGAAGGATTTCCCTCTATAAAAAATGTCACACGAGTGTGGAAATTCGCTTTAGTGCCAACACAACTGGAGGTTTATCCATGGTAGCATACTTTGTAAAAGATGGTGTATTGGAGATGGATAGCATTTTTCAATTAGCTATTGCGGGAGACGTAGTGCTCTAAATGGTAAGCTAGAGACGAATACCATACAGATTCGTTCGATCTTATCTTCAGATGATTTATGTCAAAGTGTAGGGATTCACGTTGAAGCTAGAGATCAGTTTTGGAAACAAATTTGTAATTTTCCAACAGGATGTTTCGTATTCAACTTTCATCATTCTCACCAACCCGGAGAGCATTGGTTGGCTGTGTACGCTAATGATTCAGAAGTGGACTTTTTATCGACTCATTCGGGCGTTCTGTTTACTTCTTCCCCAATGTAAGCGAATTACTAAGTATTCACAGAGGGTATGAAACAATACAAAGTAATGAAACGCAACTAAAAAAATTTTTGTCAGCTGTATGCGGGGATTACTGCGTACACTTTTGTTTAGTGAGAAGTAGAGGTTGGAGTATGGATGAGATTGTTAGAAGTTTACGAGATATAGGAGACAGTGAGATGAGAGATCACTCAATACGAAGATTTATCCTACAGACTTATCCTAGCTACGAGTTTACACGAGACAATACACTAAAAGGAATAGATGTAGTACATATACAAGGAACCGATTTGCTAAGTAAATTGTTAAAATAAATTATTATAATCAAATTTTATTTGTTATAACAAATAAGACGTATGTAAAATACAAACTGACTCAGTATTTGTACTAAATACCACAGAACCTACAAAACTAATTTTTTTTGTAATGGTCAAAGTTAATGTTGAGGAGTTCATCTCTTGCAAGCCGCAAATAAGATTATCTCATCTCTTCCTCAGGAAGCGCTCTTTAGTTAGATCTAAAAGACATAGTAACTATTGACCCTATCATACATAGATGTATGAATTGATTTGGAAATTACTTTGGATCCTATGATAAATAGAGTAAAACTTACCATCATAGACGGTGAGATGCATCCTTTCTCTTATCGATTAAGGTGCCAATGTGCTGTCTCGGACAATCCTCTTTTTCATTCTCATCAAAGTAGGAGAGGAAGTTGTGTTGTTCCAAAGTATCGAACAGTTCGGAGGCTTGAATAAAAGCTTGGAGGGCTGAGAGCAGAACGATGCCGTAGAAAATTGTGTTGTCCGCAGTTTGTTTTAGTCCTTTGAATTAGATGACACCGCTTTTTTCCGATACCACAGCTGAAGCTATTTGAGAGAGGATGTTGACATCTCCAATCAGTAGCTCTCCATTTACCATACATCTGTAACTAGCCACTAGACTCTCAGCAGTCTTGTTCCAACTAGTATCACAATTTCTTAGCATTCCAGGATTCTCAAAAGCTATAACACTTCCTGGTGGAAAATCGTGCAGGTGAGCAACATTGAAATAAGCCTGAATTTGTCTCATAATCTTGCCTGATAATGAGTTGAATGGATCCTTTACCTTTAGATTACATCCATGACTGTCAGCGAAACGAAAAATTGCACACCCTGTCTTTCCTTTTCCCATATAGATCAAAACGATTGGACGTGTTTGCTTGGCTTTATTAACGAGCAGTCCCGCCTCTGTTGAAACATCACTCTTCACTCTAATTCTCTTTTTAACCTTTTGATAGTTGTAGGTCATGGTACACTTCGATTCGTCACAAAATTCAACGGATAACACCTCCATAACTGTTGGTATGGGTAGATCTTGGATTTCCGTAGTATTTTCAAGTTTTTCTAGATGATCTGGAGACAGCATTTAACAACCCTGCGCTCTTGGAGACAAGGGTGTTTAGTTCGTTTTTTCCGGCATCTTGAAAGGGTATCTTGGTGTGACGAAAAAGTGTATCGTCTCCAACATTCATCACAACTCGTTTTTTGTATTTCGAGACATTGTCAAAATCATCTTTTGTCAAATCAACCAAAGCTCGTTTCATCGCAGGTGTTCTGTTTGGAGACAGCTTGTTGGTAGGAGATGAGGGTGGAGTAAAGTCTTGTTGGGATTCCGGTTCATCAATCACCATTTGACTTTCATCTTCTAAATTCTTTTTTCTCTCCGGGATAATGAAGATAGGAAAAGATGGTCTGAAAAGGGTTTGCTGAGATTCTGCTTCTACATTAGTAGTAATACATGAGCAGATCTCCCTACCAAGTGATTTTTTGTGGGCTTACTCTCCAGCGTTATGTAATGTAGTACCCCGTTGATATATGCTGCTATTTAATACTTTATGGCATTTAAATGTTTTGACACGTTTTTCTCTCTCTCTCTCTCCCCTCTCCCCTCCCCCTCTCCCTCCCCCATCACATCTCTTCTTATGCAGTTTGAGCCTTCATTGTTTCGGTATCATCAAAGTAGGAGAGTAAGTCATATTGTGTAACATCTATTGTATCACAGGCTTGAATGAAGCTCGGAATAGGTGTCAGTCGAGTCTTCTGGAAATTGGTAGGTTATGGTGATCGTCACAAAATTAATCGGTGAATACCATCATAGCTGTTGGTGTTTCGGTATCATCAAGGTAGGAGAGGAAGTCGTAGTGTAACATCTATCGTATCGGAGGCTTGAATCAAGATCGGAATAGGTGTGAGTGGAGTCTTTTGGAAATTTGTAGGTATGCTATTTTGGTATCATCAAAGCAGGAAAGAAAGTCATGATGTATAACATCTATCAAATCAGAGGCTTGAATGAAGGTTGGAATAGGTGTGAGTGGAGTCTTTTGGAAGTTGGTAGATCTTGAATTCTCGATGTTTTTTTTCACAGCTATTTCACTGGTGTGAGGTCATAGTATTTAGCAGAGAGGTGCTGTTGAGGATGAAGGGTCTCAGGTTGGAGGTAGGTGCAGAACTGCCTTTTTGTGGTGTAGCTAATGTTATTTTCTTATCTAACTAACTAAAACCGTCTACCTTTTGTCCCCAAGAGTATTATTGCAATAAATCGCCAGTTCTGCACCTAAATGTTATTTAATCGTAATAAATTCAAAGAAGATAACAATTTTATCAACATCCAAGGACTTTGCATTCTTTAGAGCGAACTGATTTGGTTGTAGGAGACTATTTTCTCCACAGTGCAAGTAGGTGAGTTTTTCAACTAGTGGTAAATAAATATTTAATAATATTTTATTATTTAGATCAATGTTAAATAATCCCTTAAACCACAGTTTGACCTCACTTTTTGCACTTAGTATATCTTTGTTGTTAGCTTAAAAACAGTTGCATATGATAGCATTATAATTTAATAATGTTTATAAAAATCTTAATAAAGACTAATACACTTCAAGACTTGAACGAAGTTCAATAAAGTAATAATGAAAACCAAATAAAATCATAATAATAATGATAATAATAATAATCATTTGATTTTATTATTATCAGAACTTGTAAAAATTATTTTTCATATTAAATACAATGAATAATAACTGTTTTATGCTGCTAATTAAGTAAAATAATACAATATTGAAAGTTGTAATCATTTTTCGGCTGTAAAGTTCACAATCGACTTGTAGTTCAAGGCATCATCTAATGCTAACCTATTTTTTTTCTCGGACAAATGACAATTCTGTCAATCAATGCCAAAAGAAAGCGATCTTGAGCGGAAACAGGATAGGTTCTATGAGCATAAAATTATTTAGGAGAGATACATCTATGGTCAGGAGAACGGCTCCATATCGTGATCGGAGGGCAACCCCATAGTGCAACTGGTTGAGTTCTTCAACTAGTGTTAAATAATTATTTATTATTTCTTACCTTAACATAGAAAATCTCCTAGTAGTTGTAGTAGATATTGATCCTTCAGTCACTGTAGTTGGAGTGGATACTTTCTGTGTAAAAGCGGTGCTTCTTAAATAGCTAAAGTTGTACCGATTGACACGAGTCCAATGAAAAGCCTCGCGTGGAAAAGCCTTTATAATATATAAGAAGGTCTTTACGCGGAAAACTCACGCAAAAACTACAAAAGTAAAAAAAATTTCTTCGCAGGAGGTTTCCTTCTTATATGTTATAAAGGCTTTACGCGGAAAACTCACGCAAAAACTGAAAAAATGAAAAAAAATTTTCGCGGGAGTTTTTCTTCTTATAAGTTATAAGGGCTTTACGCGGAAAACTCAGGCGAAAACTTTTCACGCGAGTTTTCCGCGTAAAGCCTTCATAACATATAAGAAGAAAAACTCCCGCAAAGAACATTTTTATCGTTCAGTTTCAAGAAGTTTTCAGTAGTGGATAGTTGTTCACAGAAATGCTTAACTTAAAAGTTGGGGATGACAACAACAAAATGTGAACAATTCGGGTTGAGGGCGTACAACAAGGATAATCATACAAAATATATCAGGTGATGGACGAGCTCAAACCTAGGCAGTCTTCTTACCCTTTCCACATTTGCTAAGGTCAAACAATATTTATACAACATTTAAGTAACATCCAACCAACATTTATGTAAAAGCACCTACCAATAACAGTTCTCAGAACTTTGGTATTTCTGTCATACTCTCTTATACATGAATTATCATCAGCAAATAGTATCTTGGCTTTATCTGATGTTTGATGGAAGTATTGAGCTCTCTGTAGCAGCTGTGGGATATCCCAATCACCCGGTGTAAGTGTACCCTGATTTACTGTGCCAGCCACCACTAAAACATGGGGTTCACTCACTGCCTGCTTTTGTAATGATGATAAGAAAAAAAATGAAATCTATGATCAACATGAGTGTCAGCATTCAACTGAAGACAACTCATTTGTAAACATGAACCGTCGAAAACCATTCCTACCAAAAGCAGAAGGTAATATTTCTCATCTATATCTTTGTCTTAATTCATAATCGAATAGCAATGCTACTAGTTGTATTAGACTGGCCAGCTCTGTTCTCGCACCCTCCCGCACCCTTTGCCGGCCCCACTAGACCTATCACCTTTCACCTTGCTCTACCCCTACAACGTTACAATTGTTCCTGGCTCTGGCGTCTTCACTTCTTCCGACTTCACTCTCTATCCCAACTGGATTTGAAAGATGACACAGGAAAATAACTGTGCTGACAGCCAATCAACTGGCAAAAACTATGTTAGGAAAAAATGTTGCTATCTATACATACTAAAGAGACCTAATGTGAGTCATAAACTTACGTGGGAGATTTTGTAACCCATATCAGGTTTAGAGAGAGTGCTATACTGGGTCAATGCTTAACCCTGTATGAGTTATAAAGGTTATAGAGGGCCTATCCCGGGCAAATATCCTGACCCCATTTAGTGGAAAACACCAGAGAGGGGAACCTGAGGACCAAAATACCAAATGGTTGTGTTTTTTTTTTATTCAAAAGATACTTCATTTTTACCATAACAATAACTTCTCAATTTATTTTATTCGAATAAAATTATTGGATTCGGCAATATTATTTTTATCATAATTATGAAGCTCCACTTTTATGTTTTAGCTAATCTCTCTGTTATAAAAACTACTATACTCTTTATTATTATTATTATTACTTACTATTATAACTTATTACCAGTTACTGCCATCATTTCTTACTTTTTTATTGTGCACATGCTTTAAGAAACTTGATGTATGTCAGCAGTAAGAACACTGTTAGAAACAATCACAGCAGAATTCACCACCGTAATAAAAAAATGATTGATCACCGTTGGTAGTTTGAAATGATGAACAAATAATGGGTTTCGTCGCGATATCATCGCTTTTTTAATATTTACTAATATTGTAACTTGATATTAATATTGCCACGGTGCTGTTGTTATGTAGCCCTTTAGTATTCACTCCCAATAGTTACTGCCAAAGTATACATTATTATTGAAAATTTTGTCATTAATCATCAGAAGGTAGCCATTGATGAGCCTACCACAAGAGGAGGCAATCATAGGAGGTGAATATTGGAGGAGGCGGCCATTGGATATGGTGATAGCAGGGACCAAAGGAGCCAGGGCTTTGGAGAAGTGCAACCATATGTCTGACAATATGTGTTCAATATTGTTTACAACTGGTCAGCTAGCTAGTTATTACATAAAACAGACCTCTTCATAAATCACTAAAGAAATTGAATGCAAGTTTTGTTTGTATACAAATAATCAAAAAAGGTTATTGGTAAACAACAAATACATGCACAAATGATTACATTTTGTATCATAAATACAGAAGATACTATCTATTACATAATGGTCCCTCTAGTGCCTACCTGTATACTGAGTACGATCATCAATCGGTATGTTTATTATTGGTCCAGCAAGGTTTACAGAAGTGAAAGAGCAAATTCCAGCCAACAGCTGGCCTTCATTCCTTATATCTACCTGTAAATAGGCAATTTAACTTAGCATGAAACTATGAAAGGATTAAGCCTGGCGCTTGTAGTTTGTATAAATGCAATGAGTGCCACCCAAAGATCATTGCACATTGCACACATGAGTAGTAATGTAGGAGCAGTTCCCCGCAATAAGATTATGAAGATTTTTTGAGAATCATGTAACAGTAATGCCTCGATCCTCCCCGCTTTCAACACATGGCTTTTGGATAACTTTTCAAATCGATTTTTTTCTGGCACATGCTGCTCTCTAATATGTTTTTGTGTAGTAGGAGCTGATCTCAGTGCTTTATGGAGCAGCTTTGTGAATTGAATTTTACAGATGTGCTGCAGCCTTTTTTCTATTTGGATATATGGCCTCTGATCACAGTTTTTTATCCCTTTCCCACTCTTGGCGCATGGGTTCGCTACTTAATTGTTATTTTTTGTAATATAAGAACCGGTCTATTTTATGGTGTCTAAGGACAACAGAGTTCTCCTGGTTCTAAGTGTCTTTTTTAGTGGCACCAGTTACCACGAAAACCTGAGAGGTACCTTTTGGTCTGCACCAGGTGTTATAACTGAATTTTTAACTTATTTGTTTGAATTAAATGTTTATTGTGCAGGGTTTGTTTATGTTGTGACTTTGTACCGTGTTTTAGATCATGGGGGTCGAGCATGTTATAAACGTGGTATGCATGCTTTGTTTTTATACCAGGGATTTGTGTTGTGTTTGATTGTTGAATTAACATTGTAGAGTTATTAGTATAGTTTTATTAGAATAAATAAAATTTTAATTATCTATTTCCATATATATCCTTGTACATATTCATGTCTATGTTCATATTGAACAAGATGTTAGGTCATTCGGTTGCAAAGCACCTGCATGAGTTTCCCACAGTTACGGTGTTAGACAGTGTATTTTATCTGGATGAACTAATCTGTGCTTTTATATCGGTAGTCAGGACCACAAAGGTCGAATTGTCTATTCCGAATACTTTGTGAGGGTCAAAGGACTTGGTGCTGTACGCCGTCTAGCGGCCGTATGCAGCAATGGTCGAAACAACCGATCACTTTCCACCAAGCTTCGCCTACAAGGGTAGTCGGTTAGTGCAAGTTGTTGTTATTCTGGTGCTTCTGCTTGTACTAGCCTTCATAGTCGGTGTGGGGTGAGTATCTTCTGAGAGCCAGGGTAACTCTGGTTTATTTTACAATGGTGAAAAATTAAACAGTACTGGTGAGCAAAGGATCGTAAGCCACGCCTTGCTACATCATAAAATAATTTGTTACCCTTTCGTGGAAAAACCTCTCACATAAATAATTAATAATTGAAATATATATAATTGTCCTTGTTAAAAATACCTAGAAGTAAATAGCTATAAAATATAATATAGGAATATAAAAGTTGTTGCCAAGGAAACCGTTGTCTTCAATGGTGCCTCTCACAATATTTATGTCCATTTATATTCATGTACATGTACATATGTAAATCCCTTTATGACCGAGTCCATATTTTTTATCCATATGCATATGATTATATAAACTTGAACTTGGCTGATGATTATCATAATAAAAATTGCATGTAGTACTTATTGTAAGAAAGCTAAAGTTTAGGATCAACAATTGGTTCCTTTTTTACTAAGCGCTTTTGTTTAAACCGTTACTTCGCTTGTTTAAACCTTTGGAACTAAACTTATTTCCTTTTTCTCCCCAACAACAGTAGGACTTGGAATTGAGCGCAACAATTACATCTCATGTACACTCCTCTTTCAACAACTTGGGTGTTTTTTTTCGACTTTATAGCACGTTTTCACAGCAATCACGCATGTTAAATTTTGCATATCTTGTTTTTATCCTCAAAAACTCATCCCTATGTTTTTTGCCGTATGGATGTGGAAACCAATTTGCGTAATCGAGACAAAACTATCTTTTAATAGGCGCTTCTACCAACGTTTCTAATGATCCACTAAAGATATGCATACGCTATCGTATGCAGACGATTATTGCCATAGTAACAATTATACATACATCACGAACATTCATGTAACTCACAATTCTACATAGTTACCAATTTATTATTAGCTTATACTTATTATTTACAATCTAGAATAGTTTTCCACAAAAATATTTAAACTAAATATTTTTATTATGTAGGCACAAGGCGTGGCTTGCGCACATCCTTTGTCTCAGTGTTGTACTTAATATCGTGTAATCTCAGAATAAATCAGAGTTAACCTGACTCTCAGAAGTACCATTGCTGACAAGAGAAACATACGCAGGAAAACAGTTACAGCTATCACAACTACAGCTCGCCTGACCAACGGTGATTAAACGAAGCCTAGTCAAAAGAGTGTACGGTCAATTCGACCTATTACGCTCACGGCCGCCGCTGTCGACAACAATAGCCTCTCGTTTATCACTAAACAGTCGGTACAGTTAGCATTGCACTTTCTGTAAGAACCAAGTTCGGCAGTAAACAAATCTAGCACACAGAATTAATTCACAGAATTACAAAAAGACTTGCATGTTTAATTGTAATAGCAGTGGTTCAACCTAACAGTGGGAACTGTACAGATGCCTTGCTACGAAGTAGCGATAGAATCCTGTACAGGTTGATAGAGGAAAACTAAGACTTACTTGTTCATAAAGTCGTATTAAAACTGCAACACTCCAAGTTTGGCGTGTTGTAGTACAGAGAAACCAAAGTGCAGTGGAAAATTCATAGTCAGCTCAAATGATTAACATAATGATTAACCAGAAAACTTTTAGGAATATCATGGTTTTTGTATTGACTTAAATTACATTTAGAGCATACCATTTGTTTAGCGCTTCTGATTTCGTTGAAAGCCTTTGCTATCTCCTCCATAGAAACAAGTTTGTTCCTTCAGATACGGAATGACGCGTCTTTGGCGCCATCGACGTACTTGACATGTGTATGCTTTCCCTACTAGGTGATTGTTATTTCCACAGGCAGCATTTCCAACCAATTTACTGGTAGTGGCAAGCAACTCTTGACTACGATCCTTGTCTCCTATTATCTTAGCATCCAAGACCAATGTTCCAAAAGCCTCTAAAGCTTCTCTAGGGATGTATTCTATGAGCTGATAGACTTTGGTGGTTTGTAATCCCTTTTGTCAAGTACCACTTTAACAGCTGACTCATTAGCAATATCTTCCCTCCAAATATGTTTTCGGTTAGTGAGCGTTGGGGATTTTTATGAATCCTTCGGATTCAGCAAAGTCTCTCATTCATCGTACAAGTGCTTTCTGCTCAAACTCGTGTTTTTAAAAAGTGGAAGAATTTCGGAAAATTTATCTTTGAGTTCCTCAGGGACTTTGATGCCACATTTGACCAATCCAAGAAAATCTTCTGATTGAACTCTCACAACCACTTTCTTTTGATTTAGTTTCTTTTCAAATTGTTTGGGATAAAAAGATTCGTAAAATGTTTTGACGAATTTTTGTTGATTTATATGAGTTTTTACAGAAGTCAACCACTCACACTCCCGTTTTCCAATGTAACTTTATGCAATTGTGCCATTGATCTTTGTCCACTAAGCTGAAACTCTGGAAATGTACATGTAGCGTTGGTGAAAGAGCATCCATGTTCTTCCCAAAAACATCCAAGAGGCTGAAAGACAATTTGGTTTTCAACCCAAAATCTATCAACTGGTAGTCCTCGTTGCCTGAGAGAGATTTCTCCCCTGTTGAGCTTATGTCAAAGGCTGATTCTCTTTGCAAACACTTGGTATTGTAGCCAGCTGTGAGCGGACTTGCTAACTTTTACTGGATTGGCAATGATGGACTTCTCCATTTTTGTTTGTTTGAGAATATCCGGTAGGCATAGACTGCATTATACACCATAGATATGGAGCATTTGCGTCAACTCCATAGATCTTGTCGCAAACTTTTGCTCCTTTTTGAGCCGATGTTCTCTGTTTGTAGCCATGCCCTTTTTGTGGTATCTATGCATACCTATGCTCCAACAATGTTTTTCTTTGTCAATGAATAAAGATTTGCATTGCATTTGTCAATCAGACGAATTGGGAGAATCGGCCGAAGAGAATTACCGAGTTCTCGAAAATCCAAGTAAGAAGTAAGTTGCGAATGAGATAGTTGGGGAGCTTTGTTAAACATCCATCGAATTGCTAATCCTGGTAAAGATATAACATCTTTCCACTTATCGATTGCATGTTCTCTGTAGATTGCTCTTGGTCTTTCCAAAGTTTGGACGAATGGTGTTGCGCCGAAGTTTTTGCACCACTTTGAAAATTATTTCATGGTGCTAATGTTTTGATGCTTTGTGACAAATGGCGTACTCTTCTTCACAGATGTTTTTTCGCTTTAATGTACTGTAAAAAGCTTGTCTCAGGTCAGAGGTAGATGGTTTGGTTTGCAGTTGGCTCAAGTCATACAACTATTCGTAAGGAAAAAAATCCTTCTACAGCTTTGTATTTGTATTCTTTGAGATAGATTTCGTAACTGCACCCAAGGGGCGACAAAATTTGTGCAATCCAAAAACTAAAAGAACCCATACCGATCAGAGGAATCTTGCTTCCTTTTTTTGTACAACAAAATCAAAATCTTTGTCGCAGGCATATTTTACTTGTTGCAGAAGAATTCCTTGGAACTGAATTCTGGAATAGTAAGCTTTTCATGTACTTTATCAAGTCTTTCAGAACTCTGGAAGCTCCTAGTTTTTGTCTAAAGTTTTTTTGTTTGAGAAGTGATTCAAAGTGAATACTTTTGTTCAGCCTTTTACTCGTTTTATGATTTGTGAAAAGTCTTTTTCACTCAGATGCGCGGGTCTTTGATGAAGTTTTCGATGTGTTGAGTAAAAACTTTTCAACGCATTGTTTATCATCGCCATTGTCGATAATACTCCGAGGCAACTCAGAACCTGATACGTTTGAACAAATGGAAATGCTCAAGAGTGTATGTTCTCTGGTGTGGAAGGTGGTGTCTGTATCTCTATTGTCAGCGCATTCAGGTGGCAAGCACTGGATTTTGTATCTGGCAAACTATAGATAGTATCTCAAATGATCATCCATGCTGATGTTTACTCCGAATATTCTCTTTAGCGTATCAAAAATTGTAGCGCTAAGTTTGTATTCGAACACGAAAAATTGCATGGTGAATGTGCCTAAGGTTGAGCACCTGTTTTTTCAGATTACCAAGTCTCTCAAAACAAGTATAACATGTTGGACATTTGTATGCTCTGGCATTCCTTCCATGTTTGTGGTGGAACTAAAGTGATTGATATAGAGATCCAGATGGAGTTTTCCCCTCCCATCTTGCATTTGAATTCCAAATAACCGATGAAGTCCTGTCTTCATTTAGAGCAAACACTGTTATATTAAGCCGAAATGTTTCTTCCAAAACTAGCAAGTCCGACTCTTCCACTCCTTTTTAATTTCTATTCCTCATGTAATTAATTGCTGTTGGCTTTTTGGGGTCACAACCGATGAATCTTTGATATTGTAAGAGGCATTGTTTTGTCAAATAGTTTGAGGGAGATTTTGTAAAGCTTCTTTTTTTTCTGCATTTTCCTGTGCAACACAGACATCTGTAAAAACAAAAATTGCTGGCGATTCGTTTCCTACTGTGATTTCTTAAATTTGTTCCTATGAGTCTGTTGCTGAGAATGCCACGGGGAAAAGTCATCGGAACTGTGCCAATTCTTCCCATTCAAATCAATTTGTAAAAACAAAACATAACTTTTGTGATCAATATGGCTCCAAATCATAGTTGGTCTTCATGCCAGACTATTAGAATGGTAATCGGTCTCATTAACATCGTTGAAGAATTGATCGAGCTGTCCTCAGGTCTATATCGAAGAGCTCTCGAATACACAGTGGCATTGTTGGATGAGGAGTAAAAGTAGCGTTTTTGTTT
Source organism: Cryptosula pallasiana (assembly GCA_945261195.1). Classification (NCBI taxonomy): domain Eukaryota; kingdom Metazoa; phylum Bryozoa; class Gymnolaemata; order Cheilostomatida; family Cryptosulidae; genus Cryptosula; species Cryptosula pallasiana. The sequence continues at coordinate 2,199,691 of OX183131.1, read as the reverse complement.
TGCAGTAAACAACCTATGCTGCAGTTAGCTTTCGTTCTCGAACTAATGGTCTCCAAACTTTTTTTAACAACTCCAATGCTCCTGGTCCATGATAGTCAAGGTAGACGCCGGTTTGGTCTCTCGGAATTCTATCTCAAAGTCTTATGTCTATCACTCTGCCCGGTGTGTGTTCAATTTAGATGGCATCCCAATATATGGCCATCCGCTCATCCCATTCTTCTTCATTAAAAGTCGAAGGTTGCTGTCATCGCACCTAGACATACTGTTGAGATGATGTTCAACTAGATATTCCAAGTCTTGACTCATTCATTCCTTGTCATTCATCTTCCGCTTTTTCCTCACCACCACCGTTGCCGCTGCCACCACCACTATCTTGGTACCTGTCTCTGTCAGTATACATGTAGTGGATTTTGGGAGCGTAAAACCACTAGCTGAGTGTCTGTGATCGAACAAACCTAGTTTGCCGACACAGAGAAGTTGGTAACAACCCGACGGTATGCTGCCACCAGCTGCCTTTCACCTAGAGGCCACAACAGGTCGGTATACACCAAATCGTAAGTGAAGGAGAGTACTCAACTCCACAGCTAGTAAAGAGCCTTAGGCTAAGACGCATAACTCCGTGCTTTTGAGTAAATATGAATTTATTGTTACATAAGAATACGAGTAAGTACAAGTCCCACTTCAAACTGATTATCATAGCAAAGGTTCTGCCTTTTATAGGCAGAGCACAGGAGGTGATTCGTTGTAATGGCCAATAATACAAAAGTAAGACATAATATAACAAATGAGCAAGCTGATATAAACACAGATGAATAACATACAGTATTTGGGGTTAAACATCTGTGGCGCCCAGAAGTGGAAAGCAGAGTCGCAGGCCAGCTGGCCAATCCTATGCATTCCCACTTTCTGCTGTTGGTACAGCAGCCTTCCTAGGCTCTGGTCCTTGGCTTCCCCCAGATCCAAGGGTGGATATCTCCTGGTTATGGTCTTATATTCCTTCCAGGCTACTTTCAGATCTCAGGCTAATTTCAGTCATTTCCGGCCGGCCCGGTATGGCTCATACAGGGTCGATACTGACTCATACAGGGTCGGTATAGTACTGATGCAGGATTGGCACCTTACAGATGCAGGGTCCGTCAGTTTGGAACCCGTTTTTACATTCATTCTGGCCATCCAATGGCTAATCTGGTAATGCCAGAATGATTAAAGAACTGTCTGATGTGCGTGTCATTGAAGTCCATTATGTACCTATAGAATCTGGTGTAGCTATTCCTGGTCGGGTAGCAGTCTTTTTCATCATTTATGCTTGATCCGTGTAGCCATACTGGGTAGCTTTAGCTCTACCCAGTAGTATATAAGTGTGACCTGAAGTGGCTATACTGGGCTTGGGTTGGCTGTCCCTAGATACGTATATATAAAATCCGAGAGCATATTTGTTGGGCAGAAATATATGAATGCTAGACTGGTATTTGGCTGTAAGAATTTTTATGTGAATTTATGGGGATGAGAGGTATGGGGGAGCTGAGAACAGCATCTTTTTGGGCGCAAAATAGATAGGGTGGGGTAAGTGTAATCGGAGGGGCAGTGGCTGAGATTGTAGCTAGGGGAGGAGACAATGGGTCAGTTAATTATCTATTTCCAGACTTTTCCCACAATGCCTACTGTCAAAAACCCATTTTGAAATTTTCCCTAAACTTGTTCACAATGGGTTTTATACATGTTATATTACTAAAAAAAACCCTGTTTTGGTTTTCTCTCCTTTAATTGCTAGAACACAATAATGTTGCAACTGTTTTCTAGAAATCTCCAACCCTCTGAAAATATGATCAATATCTTTAGCTGAAGTCTCATATTGCAGCTATTATGTTGAAATTCAATTGCCATGAGAATGATTTAAACAACATTGTAATCACAGCAGCGGGTACCTTGGAATGAATAAACAGCACGAACAATGCAGGCATTCAGTTTTCACCCAAATTTTCGGTAAAAACAAAACGTGTACTGCCAAGGCTTCCAACTGTGAAACAGAATGTAGCAAACAAACATAGTTGAAGTTGATGTCTTCATAATAAAAATACAATAATTTTTGATTATTCATAAAAAAAGTTACTTATTTACTCTACACCTAACATTATATTATAATGTTCATACACATTTGCTGTGATTGTATTTTTCTTTTTATGTTTAGTTTAGAATAGCTTACTGGGTATACAAAAAATCAAAAACTACTAAAAACATATTTATCTCTCAACTCTATCTCGCAACTTCCCCTCCCCTCCCACAGGCGAGCGGCCAGTTTAATTTTTAAGGTCTCCACACCAATTAATTATATGTAATTCTTCATCTGCAGCTGTGACCACCTGGTCTGTGGAGTGAAATTGTCCTCTTCTCCTTTTCAAGGTTTTTTGAGGCAAATCAATCTTGCTGTTGATCCTGTGTTCATGTGTAACTTTTAAGCTCCTTAAAAAATTGGGATTGCTATTAAATTTCCAACAGGTCAAGATCAGCAACTATATTTAAATAGGGTGGAAAATGACATTATTTTGCACTCTTTCAATATGTGGGTTATATGCTTATTTGAAGGCTGTCCATACATTATTTGTACAATAAAAATTCTGGCAAACCAACATTTGATGTAAGGGGTGTAACGGGTGTTCCGCACAAATCTAGATTATTGGTGAAATATTGATAAACAAAAACGTATTGCATAGTAGTTGTCATTAATTTTTTATTTAAATATTTGACAAGATGTTTCAGCATCATAATCGACAAGTTTACTCTGCGTGCTATCATGTTTCCATGAAGTTAGAAAATCATGTTTTGGTCTAGTTCAAGTTTCTTTTTGGTGTAATTTAATTCAGTTGCATTCTTAAATAAGTATTCCAATTTTGCCTTTATTATGCATAAAAGTATTGTTGTAGGTGTTTTTCTCCCATGCATTTCTCACAAAAGTTTACGTTCCATGGCAAACATCTGCCCTTTTTTCAACAACTAAACTAGGTCAAAAATTGTTTTTATGAAACATTCGTTTTTCCAACTCTTTTGATGACTGATTTAGTGAATTTGTACGTAGATGAAATTCATTGAAACAAATTCATCATTTGATCTAATATTTTACCAAGCGTAACTAGTGTGATGCTGTTCTTGCAGTAAACTGACTGACAGGGACACTATTAAGTCGCGATAGGTTTTGCTGACTGCATCAACCACAAAAGCCCATTAAATGGCAATCAACATGATACTGGAATGAAATACTTGCTGCGAGTCTTACTTCAATGATGCCAAGCTGAAGTACATGAGCAATACATGGCTGAACTACTGCTGCTTTTTTCAGCTACAACCGTTCAAATAAGAGCTGCTCAAGGAGATATGGTCAACTTAAAATATCCATTCCTTTTGTATCCACTGTACATTTCCTTCACCGTTTATCTTTTTCCAATGCATACAATGCTTTATTTTGGTGTCCCTAATTTTTGGTTACAGCTCTAACACATTTCTAATTCTGATAAGGCAGCTGTAGTCATTTAGGAAATGTACAATTCAACGCTACATGTACTCTACTAGCCTTCATCAATCCGATTGGGGCAGTTTATACTCATTAATTGTTGTTGTGCACAGCCTAGCTTTATAACAACTGGTCACACATTTTGCATCGATTTTTTGTTGTATGTGAAAATATGTACTTTGAAACTGGTAGATGGAATATGCAGAACGGCAGCACTCGCAGAAGCTGCGGAATGATTATGTTCTGCAGCTTCACACTTGGTTATCGTGGCAAACTATTTATGTTGACATGCGCTTTCAAAACGTAATTGTTTATTTCCGGTTGTGAACCTTTGGAGGAAACGTTGGACAAACATCTTAGCTAGTATTCTACGCTCTTCATTACTGTACAATGTTAGTAACCGTGAAAGGTATATCATTGTTGTATTGTTAGTAGATGTTAGTCTTAGTAGTAAGATAGTTCACTAGTAGTTAGTACTTCTACTAATAACATTTAAAACTCTTAATAACAAGTGATGATCATCTTCAAGTCCGGCGAACACTTTCATCACATCGCTCAAGTGCTCTCTGTGCAACATCTAATTTTTAAAAATCAGAGGCGTGTCGAAAAATTTGTCTTTCATCTCCTCAGCAACTTCAATGTCACATTCGACAAATCCAAAGAAACCTTCTAATTCAACTCTCTCAAACACTTGTTCTCAATTCACGTTTTTTTAAAAGTATTTTAGGATAGAAATATGTGTAAAATGTGTTGAGAAATCTCTGTAGATTTGTATGAGTTTTTACATTATTCATCCACTCACACTCCTAAATTGAGATGACGGTGTAACCTAGTGCTCGAAGATACTCTTCATTTTCCAACGTATCTTTATACAATTGTACAATTGATAATTGTCCACCAAGCTGAAACTCTTGACATGTAGCGTTGGTGAAAAAGCAGCCGTGTTCTTCCCAAAAACATCCATGAAACTGAAAGACGACTCGGCTTTCAACACAAAGTCCATCAACTGGTAGTCCTCGTTGTCCGAGAGAAAAATCTCCTCCGTTGAGCTGATGTTTGATGTTGATTTTTCCTGCGAACGTTTGATACTGTGGCCAACTATGCGCTGACTTACTGAATTTTACAGGATCAGCAATGAAAAGTTTTCTCCATTTTTTTTCTTCGAGGATAAACAGTAGGCATTGACTGCATCATACACCATAGATAGAGAGCATTTGCATCAACTCCATAGATCCTGTCGCAAATTTTTGCTTCTCCTCTGAGCCAATGTTCTCTAATTTCAGTTATACCCTTTTGTGGTATATGTGCATCATCAGACTGGGTCCACCAACGAGGTTTTTCTTTATCAGGGGATAGAGATCCGCATTGCATTTGTGAATCAGACAAATTGGGAGAGTCTGTCGAAAGGGTTCACCAAGTTTATGAAAATCCAAATATGAAAAATCTGCGGAGGAGCCAGTTGGGGGGCTTTGTTAAACATCCATCAAATTGCCAATCCTGGTGAAGATATAGCATCTTTTAGCATATCAGTCCCCTGTGATCTGTAGATTGTTATTTGTCTTTCCAGAGCTTGAACAAATGGTTATACATCCAAGTTGTTGTAACACTTTAAAAAATCTCTCATGTTCATGTTTTCATTTTTCCATGCCTTTTTAAAAATCATTTACTCTTCTTCGCTGATGCTTTCTTGTTTCATTGTACTGAAAAAAGCTTCTCTCGGAGGTAGATGTTTTTGTTTCAGTTGACTCAAGTCTTTCATCCATTCGTAAGGGAAAAATCCTTTTGCAGCTTCGCTATTGTATACTTTGAGATACATTTCGTAGCTCTATCCGGGAGCGATAAAGTTTGTACAACCCAAAAACAAAAAAGAACCTATACCGATCACAGGCAACCCGCATCCTTTTTTCACAACAAAACGAAAATCTTTGTCGAAGATCTCTTTTATTTGTCGCAGCGCAGAATCCCTTGATATCACGTTGATATCATAGCTCTGTGAATTGAAACCTACAATAGGAAGCTTTTCCATGTACTTTATCAAGTCATCCAGAACTCTGGAGGGTCTGATATTTGTCTGAATTTTTTTTGTTCGATAGACAATTCACCACGAAACTTTTCTTCAGTTTTTTCCGATCAATGTAACTCATCTTCTACTCGTTCTATGACTTGTGAAAAAAGTTTCTCACTCGGATTTGTGCTTCTTAGCTGATGTGTTCCAAATATTGAATGAATCTTTCAAGGCATTGTTCATCATCACCGTTGTTGATAGTACATCTAGGGAGCTCAAAACCTGGAGCGTTTGAACAAATTGAAATGCTCAAGAGTTTATGTTTGCTAGCGTAGAAGGTGGTATCTGTATATCTATTGTCATCACAATCAGGTAACAAGCACTCAATGTCATAAGTGGAAAAATTTGGATAGTATCTCAAAGGATCATCCATGCTGACATTTATTCCGATCTGAACTTTAAGCTTATCAAAAATTGTACCACTAGGTTTGTATTCACCTCCAAAAAACTCCATGCTTGTAGCGTCAGACATTGAGCACCCGTGTCTTTTCAGATTAACCAATCTGTCAAAACAAGTAGAACACGTTGAACATTTGTAGGCTGAAGTGATTGATATAAATATCCAGATAGAGTTTTTCCTCGTATCTAGCATTTGAATTCCAAATAACCATTGAAGTCATGTCTTCATTTAGAGACGACACCGTTATCTTGAGTTGAAATGCTTTTTCCAAAACCCGCAAGACGGATTTTGTTACTGCTTTTTCATCGCTGTTTTTCTGTAACCTATTTCTGTTAGCTTTTTGCTGCTGTCACAACCAATGAGTTTTTGATATTTATTGGAGTAACATTCCATCGAAAAGTCTGTTGGAGCTTTCGTAAAGCTTTTATTTTTGTGCAGTTTTTTGTGCAATACTAAACATCTAAAAAAAAACAAAGATTGTCAGTGATTAGTTTCCAATCGCAAGTTTTTAATACGGTACGTGTGTATCTGTTGTTGAGAATGTGAGAGGGTGAAGACGTCGGAAGTGAATCGATTCTCCTTATTCCGATTAATTTGTAAAAAATAAAACGTAACAATTGTGATCAGCATCAGTCTCCAAGTCGTATTCGGTCTTCATCTCAAGCTATTAGTACGGGGATCGGTTTATGCAACATTGTTAAAAAAATCATCGAACTGTCCTTCGGTTTCAATCAATCGAGCTCTCGAAGATACAGTTGCATTGTTCGATGATGAGTGAAAGTATTCTAGTTCAACATAACTTTTATTTTTCAGTATACAACCTACGCTAGAGTTGACTTTTGCATTCGAACTCAATTGTCTAAATTTTTTTTTCAACAACTCCAACACTCCTGACCCATGATAGTCATTTTCGTAGAAGTAAGCGTGGTCGCTTGGAATTCCATCCCTAAGTCTTACGCTCAAAACTCTATGACCCTTCCCGTTCTGTGGTTGGTTTTCATAACACCCAAATGTCTGGCTATCAGATCGTCACAGTGGTCATTGTGAAAAGTTGGAGGTGTGCTCTCATCAACAATACCTAGAGATGATGTTCGACTAGATGTTTCAAAAAGTTGAATCACTCATTTCTTGTTCCTTTTCTTCTCGTTCTAGTTCTTTTTGTTCCAAATCGTCATCATCTTCTTCAATCCTCAATACCGCATCATTTTCATTTTCCATCATTGGAGCATTTTCATTTGCTTCAACTTCCACTTTCCCAAATCGGTTCCATATCTTCGACTATTCCACTAGTATCTGGTCCTGAGCCTTCAACACTGAATCCTATCTGATCAACAGCTTCATCTGGTAATCGAAAACAGATTAGAATTTCTTTGAACCATTTCCATTTGGATGGAGTTCCATCTTTCTCTCTTACATTTATCTCCTGATAATCTGGCTTTTGTCTACAATAGAGTTGCTATCACAAAACAGTTCTGCTCTGAATCATGCACTCTGTACAACGCATAACAAAAAAAAATACTCCAGTATCATTATTTTCAAAAACTCACTGATTACTAAGAGACTCAGAATTTTCAGTATATGGTGAAACTTAAGAAGCAGCTGAATTTTCAATTTCAATCTCCGTTTCATTTATGTTTTTTTATCATCTATGTATTTGTCATCTATGTATTCATCATCAGGAACTCTGATAGCATTATGATTTTTTATGAGCCAATCCCAATCCTCCTGTATTTTTACATTACTATCCTCCTCCATCTCCATACTCCCTGCTAAAAACAAAACATTAAATTTTTAAGAGTAACAAAAAAGATGTTATATTACACTCTAATAATAAGTGATAAAGACTCGTTTATTTTAATCTCGCTTTCGTTATGGGATAAAAAAAAATTATAATTAGTTATAAGTATCTGTGTTTAAATCACATAGTGCTGAGGGTAAAGCGCTAGGACTAAAGTAACATATTTTTCAGCGCTACTAGTTGAGTACTTCAACTGGTGTTAAATAAATAATAAGTATTTCCTAACAATTTTTAGCACTACTAGTTGTGTACTTCAACTAACGTTAAACAATTGTTTATTATTTTCTGTCATTTTGTTAGCGCTACGAGTTGAGTATGTCAATTAGTGTTAAATAATTAGTTATTATTACTTACCTCAATCCAGAGAGTTCTCCTAGTAGTTGTACTAGATATTGCTGGTTCAGAAGGGATTGCTGGAGTGGATCCTTTCTGTGTGAAAACAGTAGCTCTTAACTATATAGAGTAGCACTAATTTACCTGAGTTCAAGACGATGAATGGCGGGAAGAATTTTGTTTTCGCCCAAAAATTCCTTATGATATATATCGATAATTTTGCGTGAGAAATAAATTATTTATCTTCAATCGAGGAGGAGACAACTCCCGCTTGTGATGACAATCGTCAAGACGAACCACAACACAACCCGCGAGCCGTTTCCCTACGTCACAAACCACCATCATGTGGGCCACCTCAACAAAGGATCACGTGGGCTAAGGCGCCAGAAACTACACAGAGAGAGGGGGAGCTCGCCAACGTTCAGTTGTTAACCAGCCGCAAGAGGAGACGCCACCTAGAGCTACGCTCTTGCATATCGCCAAACCTCTGAGAGCAGAGATGGCAACAACTATTGGGAGAGAACAGCAAGATGTCTCGGTGGGAAGTGAATTCGACATTACCTCGACAATAATCGGTGAGAAATTACCGACAGTCTCAACTCAATCGCTTACTAATGCACTAGATGGTCAGACGAAGCGGCTCACTGGTAGAGTAGTCTATAAAGAGGTTATGCCAACAAAAGTCAGCCTCCACTCCACCTTACAGATGAGACCACCACCACTACAGCAAAACTGAGGGAAATTTGGATAACTGGGGAAAAGCTACAATCAATCGAAAAGGCAGTGAAGAAAGCAGGAGATAGTGATAGTTGGAAATGTAATATATGCCAACTTCAGCACTCCGGGAAAAGAATAATGTATCGCACCAGGCAGTATTACACTTTTTTTTCTGTGCCTGTGCCAAGAAGAGTTCATCCAGAGATGCTATACTGAAACACATCGTTAGCCAAGACGGAGCTGCAGCGCACGGAGTGATAAAAAAAAACCACTGTGTGACGTGGATCCGACCACATAAGCAGAATTCTGCAAGTTTATAGAATGACGCCAGCCGCCACAATTCCTCAGTCAGGAAAACCGAACACAAACAGAAAGGATGCTGGTCTAAAAACTACCAGGGACTAAAAAGGAACCATTTCCCCTCCCCCGCCTCAGTAAGAAAAAGAAGATGACTGTGGAAGAATCAGTTACCCTTGTAAAAGAAAGAGAACACACTCCAGAGAGAGAGGTTCAATATCAGGAACAAGGAGCTACCACCAAACGGATAACCACCCGTTGGAGGACAGATATGGAGCAGGTGGAAGAGAGGGAACGATCAAGAAAGCGAAAAGGAAGGTTAAGAAGAATAGAAAGACACGAACGAGAGGTACACCAAGTCAAACGGGACGCTTGTGAACTACTTAGAAGAGACGGAGACATCAAGGCTAAGATGAGAATGGAGTATCAATGGACCAAATCAAAAACTAACTTCGTTGCCATCAAGTAAATTGGCCTGTCGCCAATGGGGCGGGATGTGTGAAGGATGGCAATGAACTGTTATTACGATCTCAATCCTTTTTACAAAATTTTGCACCGTTCTATTTTACTTGTGTTCTATCCTAACCAATCGCCTATTACTAGGCGTTCCTATCTCTTGTACATGCCTACTTTCAGTTCTATCAACGAATCGCCACTACTAGGCGCTACTTTCTTTTGTGTGCTAAGGTGTGATTTATACAGATCTTTTATATCCATTGTTAAACTTTTTGGATAAATGTTCAAGATAATCCTATTAAAGTCAGAGTTACTCCACACACTCCGGAGGTTCATTGTCTCAAAACAATAAGCTTCAATTGCACACAATTACCACAAGGAGGTACCACAATATAGTCACGGCTATAGGTAGTACCGAACAAGGGAAATATAAAGCGCTATCAGTCAGAACAACCGTCGGCTGTTCGACCCTACTGAACAGGTGTTCGGCGATGGCTATTGCCTAGAGAAGTGCGAACTAGCCAGTTAGGCCCATTAGGCAATGCCCACCAGTCATTCACAATGGAACTGACCGGACTAGGGAGCAGTGGCAACTTGGACCAAGCATAGCAGGCCAGCACAGAGTATCAAGAGGTGGTACAAGGTGTTCAAGCGTCCGCACAGAACGCAATCCTGTACATGTTATTATCTCTAGTGTAAACAAAGAATCAGATTATCAGGAGGTATGTGTAAAAGCGAGAGATGGAAATCAAGTCTTTAGTGATCAGTGAGTTTTTAAAATAATAAATTATAGTCCTGGGGTAATTTTCTTGTAGCACTTTGTACAGAGCACCTGATTCAGAGCAGAATTATTACTTGTAATCACCTCTATTGTAGACAAGAATCAGATCATCAGGAGATAAATGCAAAAGAGTTAAGTGGGAATGGTTCGAAGAAAATTTTATCTGCTTGCTGTTACCTGATGAAGCATTTAACCAGATAGGATTGGGTATTGAACGCTTAGGACCAGCTGCTAGTTGAATAGTCCAAGATATGGAATCGATTGTGGAAGTTGAAGTTGAAGAAAATGAGAAGGTTTCAATGATAGAAATCGAAGATGATGAGGTGTTGAGGATTGAAGAAGATGATGACGGTGTTGAGGAAGAAAAGCAAAAACAAAAAGAAGAACAAGAGGAGCAAGAAATGACTGATTCAACTTTTGAAATACCTAGGTATTATTGACGATAAAAAACACCTCCGACTTTCCATGATGAACAATGAGATGATCTGAGAGCCAGACATTGGGGTGCTATGGAAACCAAACACAGAACGGGTAGAGTCATAGAGGTTGTAAACTTAAGACTTGAGATGAAATTCCAAGAGACCAAGCTGATGTATACTAAATTTACTATCATGGATCAGGAGCGCTGGAGTTGCCGAAAAACGTTTGCAGACAATTGAGTTTGAGTTCAATTGTATACTGGAAAATAAAACGACAGTGAACTCCAATCCTTTCACTCATCATCAAGCAATTCTACTGCATATTCGAGAGCTCGATTGATTGAAACCAAAGGACAGCTCGATAAATTCTTGGTTTCAAATTATGGAGCTATGATGTCAACGTGTGAAAAGGAATTCTGCTGTGACAATTAAAATATATCTCAGGCATGATTTTGATTTTGTTGTACAAAAATGAAGCAAGATGCCTGTGAATGGTACAGGTTCTTTTTTGTTTTTGGATTGTACAAACTTTATCGCTCCTGGATACAGCTCTGAAATGTATCTCAAAGCATACAAATGCTAACCTGCAAATGGATTTTTTCCTTACAAATGGATGAAAGACTTGAGTTGACTGCAACAAAAACATCTACCTCCGAGACAAGTTTTTTACAGTCCACTAAAACAAAACAGCATTGGCGAAAAAGAAAACATGATTTGTCAAAAAAGCATGGAAAGATAAAAATTTGAGCACAATGAGATGTTTTTTAAAGTGCCACAACAACTTGGATGTAAGACCATTCCTTCAAGCTTCGGAAAGACAAAGAGTTATTTACGGAGAACATGGGATCAATATGCTTAAAGATGGTAGATTTTTACGAGGACTTGCAATTCGATGGATGTTTAACAAAGCTACCCAACCAGCTACTCCAAAGCTTTCTTCTTATTTGGATTTTCATGAACTTGGTAAATGCTTTTAGCAGACTCTCTCAATGTCTGATTCACAAATACAATGCGGATCTTTATTCCCTGATAAAGAAAAACATCATCGGTGGGCTCAGTCTGGTGATGCACAGAAATCACGAAAAAGGTAGAACTAAAATTAGAAAACATTGGCTCGGAAAGGAAGCCAAAATTTGTGACGGGATCTATAGAATTGATGCAAATGCTCTCTATATATGGTGTATGACGCAGTCAATGCCTACTGGATATCCTTGAGGAAGAAAAATGGAGAATTCCTTCGTTGCCGATCCTGTAAAATTCAGCTAGTCAGCGCAGACATTAGACATAGCTCATCGGAAGAAAAGTCTTTTTTGGACAACGATGATTACTGGTTGATAGATTTTGGGTTGAAAACTGACTCGTCTTTCAGTTTCTTAGATGTTTTTTGCACAGACACAACTGGACTTTTAACAACGCCAGGCATTAATAGTTTTAACCTACTGGTAAAAAATCACGGGTGGAACTGTGTAGGCTTACGATGGAAAATGAAGAGTATCTCAGAACTTTAGGTTACACTGTTATCTCGATTTGGGAGTGTAAGTGGATGACTCATGTAAAAACTCATGCAAATCTACAAAAGTTTGTCAACACATTCTGTAAATCATTATCCCAAAACACTTGAAAAAAAAACTAATTCGAGAAGGAGTGGTGGAGAGAGTTCAATCAGAAGATTTCTTTGGATTTGTCGAGTGTGACATTGAAGGACCTGAGGAAGTAAAAGATAAATTTCCCAAAATGTCTCCAATTTTTAAAAACACGGTGTTGAACAGAGAGCACTTGAGCGATGAGATGAGAGTCTTTGCTGAAACCGAAGAATTCCAAAAAACTCCCCAATTCTCAATAGATGAAAGTATGTTTAGAGATAAGATATTGCTAATGAACCCATTGTTAAAGCGTTACTTGAAACAGGGACTAAAAATCACCAAAGTCTATCAGCTGATAGAAGATGTACCTAGAAAGGCTTTTGAAGCTTTTTGAACAGATGCTAGGAGAAAGAGAGATAGGGATTCTAGTAAGGAATTACTCGCCACTACCAGGAACTTGGTAGGAAATGAACCCTAAGGAAAAACAATCACTAACAAAGAAAAAAATACAAAATGTAAGGTACATCGATGGTGCTAGAAAAGCTCCATGTCATATCAGAGAGAACAAATTAATTTCTATGGAAGAAATAGCAGAGGATTTCTACGAAATCACAAGCGCTAAATGAATGGTAGATTCTAAATCTAATTGAAGTCAATACAAAAACTATTTTGTTCTCAAAGGTTACCCTGTTATTCATTATGTTAATCATTTCAACTGACAGTGAATGTTCCAGTAAACTTGGGTTTCTCCGTATTACAGTATGCCAAGCTGAAAATGTTGCAGTTCTACTACGACTTTATGGGCAAGTAAGTAGCACTTATTTTTCCGCTATCAACTTGATAGTTAACTTAAACAGTAGATGTAACTAGAAATAATATAATTACTCTTTTTATTTATAGATATATTGATAGACGCGATTTCCAGCGCGTTGAAATGAATACATTTACTGTATACATGACTTGGAGCAGATCATTAGAAACATTGGTAAAAGCGGATATGAAAAAGAGTTTTATAATGGTTACGGCAATTGGTTTCCACAACCATACTGTGACAAACATAGGGGTGAGTTTTTAAAAATTAAAATATTGGAATCAGAATGGAACACGCGTGATCGCTGTGAAAAAGTGCGAAAACATGGAAAAAGACCATATGGATTGTCAAAAGAGTAGTTTATTGGAGATTGACTTGTTGCGCTCAACTCGAAATCCTACTACTGTTGGATAGTTTAGTTCCCAAAGGTTTAAACAAGCAAAGTAATGACTTAAACAAACACAGTTATCTGCATGTATTAAGTACAAAAAAATTGTTTACAGGAAAAAATCATGGTTTCATAATAAAAGATGGAAAAAATGTTAACATACAGTAAAATAACACAGAGGCTCACATGTTTTTACGCTAAGAGACGAGTTTGTTCCGACGGAATATCAACCAAACCTATCACCGCTTAGTAACTAAAACATTCTTTGTTATAAACTTCAACTTTTTTACAGTAGCAACTGTTTACATATTTTCAATATGATAATCATTAGTCAAATTCATATTTATATAATCCCATGGATGTGATTATGAATATAGACATGAACATATACACTTATAAACATAATTGAATATGTATATAAATATGTACATGAAGTTGTATAAAAAAAAGCTTAAATTTTTTGTTGTAATCAAACTTTACCAATGTCTATACATTGTTAATCCAATAATCAAACACAATACAAACCCCCAGTATAAACAAAACATACATACCATATTTATAAACTAATCAATCTTGTGCATCTAAATCATCATAAAAATTTAAATCACAACAGCTGGTGCACACAAAAAGGTACCTCATAGGTTGTCATGGTAACTGGTGCCCGTTAAAATTACACTTGAAACTAGGAAAACCTTATCTTTAGACTCCATGACAAAGATCTGCTCCCATATTCCTACCTATACATTTTATCCATTGTATTTTACCTATTATACAAATGAACTATAACAAAACAACACACACCTTCACTTATTTTCTTATGCAACAAAGTTAAACATTGATACAACACTATATTGTTATACAATTCTCTGTAATAAACCTATGCCACTAACTGTACAATGTTAATCCAACAATCCAACACAATCCAACACCCGTTAAAAACCAAAACATGCATAGCATGTTTATAAAATACTCAACCCCATGATCTAAAACACCGTACAAAATCACATCATAAACCAACCTTGCACCATAAATACTTACTTCAAACAAGAAACTTAAAAATTAAGCTTTAACGCCTGGTGCACTTAAAAAAGGTGCCTCTCAGATTCTCATGGTAATTGGTGCCAAAAAAATGACACTTGAAACCAGGAGAGATTTTTTGCTCTCAGACACCATGACAGAAATCTGCTCCTACATCACTAAAAGCAACAATAAAGTAGAAAACACATGCACCAAGAGCGGGAAAGGGAATAAAATGTTGATGAGAGGCCATGAATCAACAAGGTGAACAAGACTGCAGCACATCTGTGAAATTCACTTTAAAAAGCTGCTCTATGCAGCACCGAGATCAGCCCCTATTACACACAAAAATATGAGAGAGGAGCATGTGCCAGAAAAAAAACGATTTAAAAAGTAATAAAAAAATCATGTGTTGACAGGGGGAAAGATGGAGGCATAACTGTTAGCTGACCCTCAAAAGACCTTCACCCTATTTTGCAGAGATCTGCTCCTACATTACTACTCACATGATCAAAGATATAAAACATTATTTAACAGCCAACGCCCAATTTTATGCAAAACTATCATTCCGCTGCTAAAATGAACTGTAGGTAATGTAACTATACCAAATTAGACTACATGCACTTGAAGCTACGGCTGTGCATGTACCCAACTCTCTTAATGTCAAAGAAAACAACTATAATTTTCTTTGGTTTGACGGCAAAAATTAAGCACTCATTCGTTATAACCAGTAGATTTGTATAAAAGTTTGGTTATACCAGCCTTTGTTCCAATTAATAATATTTTTTTGTGTGTCAACACATTGATGAGATAAATTTTGAACGACGAGTGTAAAGGACTATTTCCTCAAAAAAATTACTTTGAAAAAGTGCATTCATTTGTCAACAGTAATTGGAGTTACTTCTCCTTGTAGCTCTTCCATAGATGGCACTGCTTCCTGTTTACAATACAATTTATTTCTGCTCATTAAATTATTTATTCACCAAATATCCTATATATAGTTAGACAAGATTAATTAATTGCTATGGTGGTATTTGTAAGCTTTAAGATTCTAACTAGGCAAGTTGAGAAAGAAGCAAAATCAACAAAGGAAAGATTGTAGTAATATGCACTTTGTTAGTTCACTACACTGGCTAGTTCTGCTATATAACAATGCAACTAGTTTATTTATTTAGTGTTGTTATTGTTTAGTGATGGTGTACTTAGTAATTTGTGTTAACAAATTTCTTTCATCTTTTGTTTCATCATAAGCCTACTGCTATAAATAATTAGCTGTTGCCTGAGTGGCTAAATTAGGATTAAAATCTGTTGAACTAAATGATGTATAAAAGTTTCATGGTGAAACTGCTTTGGCAGAACTTACTGTTTTTTTTTTGGTATACAGTTAATCAAATAGGTATAACATAAAATACAGGCTAGCACGGAATATTTATACTCAACTCCTATAATCCAAGTGCTCTGTCACTGCAATAAATGAAAAATTACCTCCAGACCGTCGATGCAGATGTAAATCGTAGAGCTATCAATAGATGGGAAGTAATCAACGCCTTCTGTACTTATATCCTCAAGCTCATAGGGTAGAGTAAAGTTATAGGAGCTGCTTCTGCTGCAAGGTGAAAAACATCAGTTGGTTATTACTGTGCACATGCATAGATATGTATATTTTGTCTCAAGTTGATAAACTTCCAATAAAATTACACAAAACTGACTACAAAAAATCAATTGTTTTGCACCAGAATGAAAATGAATCATCACAGATTTTCCCACCAACAGTTATTCAGCATCATAAGCTTGGTAACAGATGTATTTAACAGAGTTGTCCTCACTTCAGAAAATTGCTCAAAGCTCCGGTTTGAGTGGCTTTCTTCAGGGGGGAAATAACTACCTTGGTTTATTCAGAGTGCTTTAATACAGAGAGTGGGGACTTTGCGCAAATAGTCGCCATTTTGGTGCTTATCCCCGGGCACCTAGTATGAGACACAATGTTAATTAGATGATATTGCATACAGCATAGCTGAGCAGCTATGCATGCTATGAATGTTTTTAATTGCACTAAATCAAAGCCTCGGATGTGTAGACTGTCCCTGTACCATATTGTGAAACTGGCAATATTTTTTATTTGTTACTAGCTTGTGCCACTGAACCTTTGTGATATATATATTTCATATTGAAATAATTTTTTTGCTTTTTGTCAATTGTGAAACATTTAAAAATGAAATGTGGCTGAGGGCACTGAGTGGCCTGATATACCAAATTTCGAACACAAAATTATTGTCTGCACTGGCCAACTATCACAATAAGCTGTGACAAACCCAATTTTAATAGCCCTAATCAGAATACTAGCCCACTAGTAGGCACACAGCAAACTGATATTAAAACTTTCAAGTGTTCTGAAGTGTGAACAGTTTGCCTGTACATATGAAAATGAATGGTGAGAGAAATCAGCCTGTAAATGCCATTTAAATAAACCACACAATTTTGGGCAATGAAGATTATATAGAAAAGGGGCGGCGGTTTCCGGTTTTCTTTGCGCCAAGATGGCCGGCAATTATATAATCCCGACCAAGATTGAAAGTCCCCACTCTGTGTATTAAAGCACTCTGGGTTTGTTCAGCCACTCCAGTCACCATACGCAATGCCATTCATTTGTAATATTTATGAGACAAAATCCATCAATCAAAACACACCAACAAAAACTGTCTTGAAAACTTTTCTGTACAAGCCACCATGTATAAGTATTTAAAAAGTTTACCGCTTAGTCGCTATAGAGCATTTATACAAATTACAGTCAACTATTGCTGTTTTCACTGGAAGCCACTAAATTAAGTTATTGTACAATATATATAGTATTGTTTATGGATTTTGATAGCGATAACGAGCTTGTTGGCTTTTTTTTGATTCAAAGAAGTATTAAATTTTATTAAAAAGTGCGTTTGGAGTTATTGTTAGTAGTAATATAGGAGCAGATCTCCCTCCTGAGGATAAGGTTTTCCTGGTCCGAAGTGCCTTTTTGTTAGCACCAGTTACCAGGTGTTTTGATGGGGGTTTGACCCGAGATGTTCACTGTACATCAGTATTTATTGTATGATTTTAGTGATAAGGTTCTCCTGGTGCCATGCCTTTTTGTTAGGATTGTATGGATTATAAGGTTCTCCTGGTTCTCTATATGTAAATGATGGCCCTGTTCCCGTGAACCCGATGAGGTACCTTTTGGTGTGCACCAATTGTTTGAATGGGTGTAATTACTATGGTGTTTAATGTTAATTTATACATTGTATGGTGTTGGTATGCGCTAGAGGTTATCCCGGTATTACGTTTATTTGGTTAAAAAAGTGGTAACAGTAAATGTAATTAAGTATATAATAAAGTGTAATAGGTTGAAAAGTATAACATTACAGAGTATAAAAACTTTTTAATTTATAAAATATTCAATGGCATTACAAGAAACATCATCACATTCAGACATTATATAGCTATGTACATGAAGTTAGTGAGTTGTGACTCTAACCATATTTATATCTACAACATCATTATATAGATAAGACTATGTTTAAGATATATAGTAATTGTTGCCAAAGGTTAGTCTACAATGAATGTTGTTATTAAGCGGAAGTAGGTTCGGTAGATACTCCATCGGAACACACTCTTACCGAATCTCCAATGAAACTAGAGTATTTTATTTAGTTCCTCTGTTCAATTCTATCTTTGCATATCTAAACCAAAAAATTACTTGCTGTGTAAATAACTAATTTGAGTTGAAGTATTATTTACAACGGTTAGAATGTATTAAATAGAAAAGAGAAAACACTCACCAAGTTGTATTGTACAACTTGTACTCTTTGAACACAATTTATAGTCTACTCATCTTCATCAGCGCTGACTCCTGCTTCAAAATCAGCAAAATCTTCACGTAGGAAATCTCTAAAGAATGGCTCCGGCCATTTCCATATTTATCTGATATGTCATTGATATGTCCTTATGAGTTGCTTCAAATACCAACTTTGTCAAAATTCAACTTATTTCTATGTTTTTTAACAACATTAATAACAAGCATGTTGTGAGTGTTGTCTCCTCTTCGAAATCTTTTGGGGAAAAATATGACGTACGCAAGTGTTTTAGCGACCCGCTAAACTTTTGTTTTTACTAATAACCATGCCGCTACTAGTTTTATCAATCAATGAGCCAGGCCACTTGTACTGTTATTTATCAACGGTATACTATCGTTGCTGTTATGCTTCAGCAATTTTGGTGATCCAAACAAAAGTCTAGCGTTCGCTAAGGTCGCTAAAACACTTGCGTACGTCATAGGTTTCCCCAAAAAAAATCGAAGGGGAGACAACACTCACAACATGCTTCTTATTAATGTTGTTAAGAAAACATAGAAATAAATTGAATTTTGACAAAGTTGGTATTTGAAGCACCTCATAAGGACATATCAATGACATATCAGATAAATATAGAAATGGCCGGAGCCATTCTTTAAGATCAGCTTCAAAATTTCAGTTCAATATCTCCTCATTGTGTTTTGCTTGTTCACGATTTTTTTCCCAATCAACGAGGCTGAATGAAGCGAGAAATATGATATAATAATATGCATTAGAATTTTCACTATTTTCTTCCCCTTTGTAGATCATGACACCCGGAGCATGTTTTTAGCTTTTTCAACGTATCTGGTTGGTAAGAAAAGTGTCCTCACCTCTCTCTCTCCATCTTTGTGTAAAGTATATCGGATACAATTTATGACAGAATCTTTTTATTGAATCGATGAGGAACGAATCTCTCAACAACATCGAGGTAAGAGAAAATCGTGCAGTGTTTGTAATTACAGAGGGTTTCGATGCTCAAGCTGCGTTTGTGCTCATCCTTAGTAATCACATTCAATTGTCGTGCTTCCTCATCAACTCCTCTGTTGGTTAGACGTTTTGTGGTGAGATGTTTGACATAATAGCAAATACTAATTTAATTTTTTTTATTTTACTTTTTGCCCAAGTACACAATGTTAAAAAATATTGGGTAATTATCAAATTTTATGTTTTCAGCTATTTCAGCCGGACAAAGAAATTTTTTGATCTGAAACTTATCTGATTCCGAAGTACCAGAGTACCGGAGTTTGCAATATTTAGAATCCATACTTTTACGACTCACAAAAACCACCGGCATAACGCTTGGGACAGGAAGATCTGCAAACGTTTGGTAAGTTTGAGGCTTTGGTGTGTTACTCGTTTGAGAAGCTCCAGACTTTTTCGATTCCTTCCCTTTCCATTTTTGAGAGATTCAAACATTAAACGAGCTATTTCTGCAAACTCCATCAATTTCTTATCAGCGAGAGCTCGTTTTCTTACTACTCATTTTCTTACTACTCGCTTATTTGGAATAGACTTTTTTCTCTTAGGAGTTGATTTGGTTGTTTTCCTTTTGCTTCCTGGTGGATATGAGTCTGTGCAAAGGAGCTCTTCAGAAAGAGCATCCATAATAATTTAAAACATAAAATAATAATGTTTGCAATAATATAAACAAATAAACCCAGCGGGCAAAGACACATCGAAACAATGTTGAAACTATGTTGAATGCGACGGAGAAACTACGTAGAAATTGGGGCTAAAAGTGAAACGAGATTCAACGTTGAAAATTAGCATGTGAAAAAACGTTGATTTGAGGGAGAAACAATGTTGAATCAACGTTGAAAAAGCCAAGAATTTAGGGTGATATATGGTTGAAAAGTACGTTGATTTGATGGAGAAACAACATTGAATCAACCCCAGGAAAGCAGAAATATTTCGATGAAATTTGGTTTGAGAACTGACGTTGATTCAAAGAAGAAACAACATTGAATCAACGTTGAAAAAGCCGAGATTTTGCGGTCATACCTAAAAAACTATAGGTACAAAACCGAACCTTATGTTCATAAATACATGGAAATAGATAAAGAGCAATCTTCTGTACATACTTTCGAGATTATGATAAAAGTATTCCATATCTATTTGTATACAAATTATGCTAACAAAATATAAGGAAACTAACAAAGACGCTTTGGACAAAACTGTAAAACTATCAAAAAGATCTATCAAAAATATTTTAGGGGTATACATTAAGTATTTTTTTTACCAATAGAGCTTATAATAACGTTACACAATAATACAACTGCTTCATTTCTATACAATATACTCAAACGTCTAACATTGTACAAACTCGTGTCTAAATCAACATTATACCATTCACCAAACCACCAATAAATACCTAAACACCTTGTGCACACAAAAAGGCACTGAATGGAACAGGAGAACCTCCAGGCAAACCTCAAGGATAACCTCAAGAACATCCAACACACCATACAATGTATTAATCAACATTCAACACTATTAAATTAACATACATTCTAAACAACTGGGGCACACAAAAAGCTACCTCACATGTTATCATGGTAACTGGTGCACACTTTACCTGGAGAACCTTCCCCTTAGACTCCATGACAGAGATCTGCTCCCAAAATAATCAAACTCATAATCTAACGACATAAAAAAATGGCAATATAAACCCCCTGCACAACCAAATTCTAAACAACTGGCGCACACAAAAAGGTACCTGACAGGTTCGCATGGGAACAGGGGTGTACTTTAAGTACCTGGAGCCAGGAGAACCTTCTCCTCCTTAAACTCCATGACAGAGATCTGCTCCCTTATTACTACTAACCACCGCTCAGCATAGAGTTTTAAAAAACAGGTTTGTACACACAGAAAAACAACAATTTTGCCCATTTTGGTAAGGACGTTCTTCATCCAAAAATGCCTATTAGCTACTCATTCTACTAAAACAAAAAAAAATTAAATATAGAACAAATGCTTGCACTTAACTCACTAATCCTTTGGTTGTCTGCAAAAAGTTTTAGACAACAGATTTGCTTATTTTCAGAGAGGAAACGTATCCGTTTCCAACTGCTTGATACGCACTGTTCCCTTCCTCATTGCTACCACACTAGGAAGAAACTAAGTGGAGTAGTCAAGTGTGTCTAGCTTCTTCAACTAGTATTTAACTCATTTCAAATCGACCATTTCTTTACAACGTAGTTTGGAAAGCACAAAAAGTTTTCAGTTAGTGTAGTTACTTTGGGGTTCATACCAGCTGAAAAAGGACGACAAATCTCTCTACAACACACAGCTTCTACCAATGACAGCGATTATCTAAACTGGAACTCTGTATTGCTAAAGGCTGGTTCACATTGTCAGTGGTGATCAGTGACCAGTGTCACTGATCATCACTGATGCACCACCGAAATGATGTTCACATTATCCTAATTCAACGCCAAATGCAGCCAACTGAAAATCGGGAGCAGTCAGTGATGCTATCACTGACAACACTGCATTCACAATAAGCTCGACCTATAAATCACAACAACCAATAGAATCGTAGTCGAGTAGTAGCGACTCGCAGTCAGTGACTCACCGTGATATAGCAGCAATTTCAACTGGTAGCAATTATTACAAATTTTTATTTATCATAATAATCAATAAATATTAGTGTTGCATTCATTTTATTTTTTATTAGTTGTTACATACAATAATAATTAGTAGTAATTAACAATAATGATGATAATAAAAAACAGATAACAGTTACAGCCATTTCAATAAATAAATAAATCGGCAGCAAAAGAAATAAAAATTGGCAAACAACAAGTAATTACTTTATGTTTGTTATTTTAATTTAGATCAATCTAATCTGACATTTCTTACCTGGCAATGGTGTGTAGATATTATCTTCATTTAGAGTCTCAACTAATTTTCTTTTTGAATGTTATAATTTGTGAAAATAAACCAACAAAAAGTCAATGACGGATTATTTTATTTATTTATCAGTCGTTGGGTGAAGAGTGGAAGGTTATGACAATTAGAGCGGCTAATTTTTTATACGTCAACTCAGACCTATTGCTGACAAATGGCGTTCATTGGTCCTCATTGATATAATGCATCGCTGTAATGTCACCGATGTCAAAAAAGTTTGACACTGCCAAACTTTCCCGATATAACGGCGTTATGGCGGCGGCAACGGTATTTCATGTTCGCATTATCGGCGATAAGACAATTCCTCCTATCGCAGTGGCAATCGGCGACAACGTGAACCAGGCTTAAGCCTTGTAACTTATGTATTATGAGTAGTAATATATGAGCAGATCTCCCTACCAAGTGTTTTTTTGTGGATTTGATCCGGGGTTGAGGCAATGGGTTACGACGTTGGATGAATTCGCCGAGTTTATATTGTATTTTACTTGAGGGGCATTTGAGTGGCATTTGAATGTCATTTAAGTGGCATTTGAGTTTTGATTATTTTTTTACTTAATTTGAACTCATATGGCAGCTAGATTTTGAATGTATGGCATTCAAGTTTTGATAATTTTTTTACATAACTCAAACTCATATGATATTTTGAGAGAGAGAGGAGAGAAGAATGAGGAGATATAACTACATTGAATCAATATATGATTATATACATTTATTACATAATAAGTAGGAAAATATTCTTGTATAACATAGCTAGAGTTAGTAAATACTAAGTAGTACAGAGTACTACAACTTGTAATGACAATCATGAATCAATATGTGATTATATACATTTATTACATAATAAGTAGGAAAATATTCTTGTATAATATAGCTAGAGTTAGTAAATACTAAGTAGTACAGAGCACTACAACTTGTAATGACAATCAATATATAGTATTTCTCTTTACAATGTAGTCATACAGAGCACTACAACTTGTAATGACAATCAATGCATAGTCTTTGGAGAGAGGGGAGAGGAGAGATGAGAGAGGAGAGAAGAGAGAGGAGAGAGAGGAGAGAGAGGAGAGAGATTTTTTAGTTTTCTATACATTCATGTATATATGGATAATTATGTACATATTTATGGATATATTTACATTTACATTGAATAATATACATTTATTACATAATAAGTATATTAAATGCTATAAAATATGTTGGAAAATTACCAAATTAGACCTCTAGATGGTTAAAATCTACAGTATTTGGGAAATAACTGCAAGAGAGGAGAGAGGAGTATTTGGTAGAGGAGAGAGTATGTTGAGAGAGAGGAGAGATAAAAAGAGGAGAGAGGAGAGAGGAGATATATCTACATTGAATAAATACAGTGATTAAAAATGAAAGAATATGTGAATATATACATTTATTGTGTAATAAGTGGGGAAAATCTCATACAATATAGCTAGAGTCAGTAAATATTAAATAATACAAACTTAGGAAGGAAGACTTCTGTTCTATGTACTTTTGATTCCATAATGAACTAAAATAAAAAGTTATGTATTAGTATAGAATGGTTAAACAGAAACTTAAAACAACTACAAACTCTTACTAAATAGTACTTTTTTATTAATTATTACCTTATCATCAAAAATTGACTGTTAATCGGATGTTTTTGTAGCTTGTCGTGTCTTACGTTGTTGAGTCCTTACCCTTCTAGCTTGTCTTTGAGTGGACTGTCGCTGCATGTTTCTTCTTTTTAGAGCAAGTTCTTTACGAGCACACTCGATAGAAATTGGTGTGTTTACCTGTTCTAGTTGATATTGTCGTTGTTGTAATACATAATGTAATCTCTGAATGTCCGATGTAACATCATTCCCTAAGAGCTTTAATGTTAGAAAAGATTCAGTTCGAAAACTATTTAGCTGCTCTATCAAGTCTTTCTGTACGAATTTACAGTTGTTTGAGATAATTCGCACTCTCTCTTCAATTTTTTTATTGCATATGTTTTGTAGAAGTATCAAGTCCTCTTGAGTCAAAGATTTAGGCTGAGTTTCTGATTCTGTGTTGTTAACTATTTCCATTTTTTGTCATTGAATCTGAAAAAAAACAAAAAAAACAGATGATTAATTTTGTTCAGTTGTTTTAGTATAATAAATAATATATGAGTAAAAACTGTAATTTATTAAGTTTTTACCTTGATGCTCTTCTAATAGCTGTAGTAGATGTTGCTTCTCTGATAGCCGTTGTAGAACTGGATGCTTTTTGTGTGAAAACTATGGCTCTTATATAGCTAAAGTTGTACTGATTAAACCCTATGAACACCATCTCGTGTCAATCTCTATGAATCAACATTTGTTCACGCGAAGGAAAGTCAATGCTTTCGCGGGAATAAATAAATAATTTTCACGCGAATACAAACCAATGCTTTCGCGGGAATAAATAAGCTATTTTCACGCGCATGGAAACCGTTGCTTTCGCGGGAAGAAATAATTTATTTTCACGCGAATAGAAACCAATGCTTTCGCGGGAATAAATAGTTTATTTTCACGCGAATAGAAACCAATTCTTTCGCGGGAATAAATACTTTATTTTCACACGAATGCAAACTGTTGCCTTCGCGGGAATAAATGATTTAATTTCCCGCGAATGGAAACCGTTGCTTTCGCGGGAATAAATATTTTATTTTCACGCGAATAGAAACCAATGCTTTCGCGGGAATAAATAATTTATTTTCACGCGAATAGAAACCAATTCTTTCGCGGGAATAAATACTTTATTTTCATGCGAATACAAACTGTTGCCTTCGCGGGAATAAATGATTTAATTTCCCGCGAATGGAAACCGTTGCTTTCGCGGGAATAAATATTTTATTTTCACGCGAATAGAAACCAATTATTCCCGCGAAAGCAACGGTTTCCATTCGCGTGAAAATAAAGTATTTATTCCCGCGAAAGCAACGGTTTGTATTCGCGTGAAAATAAAGTATTTATTCCCGCGACAACATTGACTTTCATCCGCGGGAAATAAAATCATTTATTCCCGCGAAAGCATTGGTTTCTATTCGTGTGAAAATAAATTATTTATTCCCGCGAAAGCAACGGTTTGTATTCGCGTGAAAATAAAGTATTTATTCCCGCGACAACATTGACTTTCATTCGCGAGAAATAAAATCATTTATTCCCGCGAAAGCAACGGTTTCCATTCGCGTGAAAATAGCTTATTTATTCCCGCGAAAGCATTGGTTTGTATTCGCGTGAAAATTATTTATTTATTCCCGCGAAAGCATTGACTTTCCTTCGCGTGAACAAATGTTGATTCATAGAGATTGACACGAGATGGTGTTCATAGGGTTTAATCAGTACAACTTTAGCTATATAAGAGTCATCGTTTTCACACAGAAAGCATCCAGTTCTACAACGGCTAACAGAGGAGCAACATCTACTACAGCTATTAGGAGAGCAACAAGGTAAGAAGCACTAAAATAATTATTTGTTTTTAATTAATTGAAACATCTAGGTTTTTGAATCTTAGTTTTTAAAAACAATCTTTTAATAAAACAATAATTTCAGTATATTTACATCATTAAACTAAGTTCTTTTACTTTTTGCAGGTATGATGACATCACACTCCAAAGCACTTCCTAAGCTCCATATTGAACCAACCACAGCTACCAACAACACTAACGATATTTCCACTACAACCATCATTTCCACCACCAACGGCATTCACATTGATGATAGAAGATCCAATCCTAACACCTTTAATGATACATCTTCTCGCTCAAACACCGATGCTCATGCTGATATAGCAATGAACCATCATGTAATTTCAGCTGACTCTCCTTTGAGTCCCACACCGGACTACACATATCTGCATGAGAACAGTGAAGTCAAACAAACGGAGGATATCAAAAAACCGACAGTGACATTATCTCAAGCTTCAATTTCCTTTTTATTCAGCAACAGCAAGAATAATACCGTAAACAAACTTAGAGAGTTTGAATTGCTCGAGATGGCTGGAATAATGACAGGAGCTATGCAGAAAGGAATGTTGGAAATCGGAAATTTTGTGAGTTTGTTGGATTTACCAATTCCTACGATATTGGAGGTTTTCGATGTTAATTACGTTGAAGATTATGGTATATTGGACTATGAATATGTTTTAAAAAACAATCATCGAATTCGAGTCAAGTCACTGATTGACAAAAAAACTTACGGTGGAGCTACAGGAACTTGGTCCCGGCTCTTCACAAATCCTAGTGTACATGCGAAAGCTAGAAGAAAATCAACCCGATCTACGTATTGTAGGAGATAATCATCATCAAGGGCTAAAACAACGAGTTATAGCCAAAATCTTGAGAAAAAAATCCTTGAAACAGTTGCAAGCATACTTTGATATCATCACTTTCGATAATATTCCTGTCAACACTCTTCTGACATTCACTAGACTTTCAGTTTGGAAAAATTTGAAGTCGAAGCAGCGAAAACGAAAACAAGATACATCTCCTTTACGTATCACTCACACTGTCACTTACAGATACATGATGAATGACGGATCTTTGATGACTGGGAAGATTGTTGTCCCTCCTGAGAACGTTTTGAAGATCAAAAATCATGAATGTGGTATGATCCACTATAAAAGTACGATGACAACTGAAAGCGGCACAAAGAAACACATTCTCACGATTCTGAGTGTTGAAGAAGCTTTGATGCTTCTATCTACTTCAAGTGAAAAAGAAGGAATAGCTTTCAGACTTTCTCTATTTGATGATGCTGAGCTGATGAAAAGTTATGATGATGATGTTGCTGCTGATGATGCTGCTGATGATGATGATGACGATGATAACATTGATGCTTATACTGATGAAGAAGATGATAATATGACGGATGATGACTCTGAGAACAAAAAATTTGAGGAAAAAGATGAAGTTGTCGACAATGATAGTGAGAAAAGCAATGAAGATGACAATCACATTTCAAGCAAAGCTAGCAGGATTTCAATATCGGAAGTTTAATTAAGGTATGTTAATCTTCACTAGTAATAAGTAACTACTAATAGCCGTATTTTTCACCATAGTATAATGTAGTTGTTATAACGACATCTATGTATGCTTTTAGATAGAATACGTGTACAAGTGAATGACCATCGACTCGCCAAAATCTATCAGCAACAACTCATGAACATTAAATTACATATTATTTGTATTGTGCAATAATTTGTATATATTTAGTGTAATAAAGTATTTTATTCATATTTAACATTAGTAATTTAGCCAATTTGTAAAACTTTCGGGGTTACAACTCTAAAATGTTACAAAATTTCAATGTTCCGACACAAAAATAAATATTTCAAGTTATCGTCTCATTTTTCAAAAATGTTAAGACAACTCCCATTTATAATTTCTGAACTTCGTTTTTGAAAAAATATGTAAAAGTTGTCGGCACATTGTGTCAAAATGGTAAGACAACTCCGCTTTTTACACAAAAAATTGTGAAAAATGTTTTATAATTTGTTTGAGAAACCGAAACAGTAGAAGACTTTTTACAACCACAAGCATTATACTTTAGGTTTTACAGTTTTGTGAATTGGGTGTTGATAGTTTGTCACGATATGACATAATAATTAAGTAATTATAGTCTTTTTCATAACAATGCTATAGATTCAGTAATACAGATGTGAAATTTACTGTTTCATCACTTGAATGCAGTATGAAGGTAGTTGATGTAATATTTATTTTGTAATATTATGCAAAGTAATACAGTAAGAATGAAGCATATGGAGTTCTCAACCACAAAACAAATAAAAATAATGCATTAGGTAAACTAATGACAGAACAATTTTACATGAAGTGTATACATATGAATAAAGTATTCATAAAAACACAGACTATTGTCTGTATATATAATATATATATATAGAGAGTATTTATAAAAAAACATCCTATTAACTATATATTTTGTGGTAAGAAATTATAAAATAGGATAGTTGCATAAAGCCTATTCCAGAGCCATGATAATATTAAAAAATATAGTGAAATAAAAATTTTAAAACTCACCTAAGAGTGCAGTTAATACAAGAATTTCTTCTTGAGAAAAATCTGAATTTTTTTGCATTTTCTGTCTAATAGACGCTAATTTCAATTTAACACAATCATTAAAACCCTTTTTTTTCAGTCCATCTTTTATATTCAAAATTAATTTAAGTGAAGTTATATCAATCTTTTGGCTTTGTTTTAAATCTACTTGAGTTTGTGGGTTATCGGTTGTATTAGATTCTAAAACACTGGTTTTTGAACTGCACTGTGAACTAGCAACAGAAATTAAGTCATTATTACTTTCTTCAGTTTCTGAAAGATCAGAATCTGAAGATATAAGTGCTCTCATTTTTTTACACTGGTTTTCAATCAAAAGTTTTCGATCTTCAGCAGCAGGTTTTTTAGCTATCGCCAACCATTTACTCCCTAATTCAAAATCTAAAACAATGTTTTCAGAAAAATAACCTTCTATTGGATAGAGATACACTAACGCAAGATTTTTCGGAAAAGTAATATCCATAAGTAATTCAGAATATTTTCTATCAATAAATAAAACAAAATTATTGTAACTAGCAATATCAACAATAAAAAACATTTTAGTTTTTAAAATACAACTATGTTGCTGAAGATCTCTCAAAGTTGTATGCAATTTTCCACATAAACAATAATAAATAAACAAGTGAGCACAAAAATGTCTTGAAAGAACTCGGCCAGGCTCATGCAATCCCCCTAATTTAAACTTCTTACCACAAAATATACAAGAGACGTTGTTTTTGTTTCCTTTCAGCGCTTCACTCAACATCTTTGTGCCATATGCTATCAATAACAATGTGAGCACTGAAAGGAAATACCTAGGGCTTTTGTTATCAATATCTACAAACAAAATAAACAAATTCTTATCATATATAGATAACTTTCTTAAGCATGGTATATGTATATATACATAAAGATAATACATGTCACTTACACTTAAAACACTCTCTATCTTCTTTTATATTTCCGTCTAGAAGACTCACTTCCTTATATTGTCTTAATTGAGGATTCTCTGCTTGAACTAAAATAGAAAATACGAATGTAGTTATGCTATTTCTTTGAAAAAATTCGAAAAATTTTTTATAAATTGAATGAGTATGTAGTAAGTAATATTTTCGTCATACTTACATTCAAATGTGTTGCGTTTATAGTACAGGAAGTTTTCGTTCTTCCCAACACATTGTTTACTTCCTATGAAACGTGAAGATGTTTTTTCTACAAAATAACATAGTAAATGTAAAGTCATTATTATTGTACCTACAGACAAATTTACATTTTTCATAAAACAGAAAAACTTACTCATAGCAATATGCGTGCTAGCTTTGCTCTTTTCCGTCTTCTCTTCATCATCTTTAAAACACTCCTCCAGCCACCTCAGTGTTTCATCATTGGTAGAGCTTAATAAAGCAATAAATCAAGATTGTAATTATTTAAAAACTCTATATAATACAGTTGAATAATAAAGTTTCAATAATATACTTACATAGCACTGAAATCGATTTCATCAATATTCAGCTCTAGCTCATCATCTGAGGTTGTAGACCTACAAGTAATATATATATATATATATATATATATATATATATATATATATATATATATATATATATATATATATATATATATATATATATATATATATATATATATATACATTTGTATAAGTTTATAAATGTAACTGCAACAAAATTGTAAAAGATAGTATAATATAACTTACTCATTTCTTGTAGGGATATTGCTGGCCATTTTTTTGTAGTTATGTGTTCTAATACTATACTTGAAATATTGTACTTAGTGCAAATGAAAACTGATCCTGCTTAGTATAAAAATACTTTCTCTTATATACAAAACATTGAAGTCATTTATCAAGATTAATTCGTAGACTGATTTTCATACAAAACCAAAACATTGAAGTCATTTATCAAGACTAATTCGTAGACTGATTTTCTGATCATTACTATGATAACTGGTATTGTTTTTAAAAAAGTGGAAGTTGATTAAAAAGTTGGTTGAAAAATAGGAAGATAGAGATTAGATAGATTAATAAGCTTAAGTCATACATACACCCTTGTAAACTTTCTTTCCACCTAACTAAAATTCTTTGAATGTAAAGCATTGGATAAACAAATTTTACAATCCCTAGATTGATACTCTTTAAAGATACATCTAGCTAGAACCAAACTTACATTTCATTTTGAATGACAACTCGCTTCCTCCAAACATATTTTTATGGCAAAAATATAATGTGTGATTAACTAGTTCAATTGCAGTTCATCGCATATAGACACATCAACAGCAAAACATTGATGATGTAGTGTAGTTCCGTCTTTATATCATCAGACAGTAAATTTAAATGTGAGAGCTTAAATTATAGTTTACAACGTCAAGTATGAGTTAGGAATGTAATAAACACTTTAAAGTTATCTGATAGCGTTTAAATATGTATATGTAACATATAATTCTTGTTTTATTAGACAAAACAGCTTCCTAAAAATAGAAAATACACCATGTATGTTGATATATTGTTTGTATTTCACACAAAAAACAATGAGTTATTTTAAGAAAAGGAACAGTCTAACTAACAAAAAAGTGGATAAAGTCATGCTTTGTTCATGTTTTTTAGACGATATCGGAGATAACTAGAATTAGAGATACACCACAAATCCGTTTTGGTGGAAGTCTGTAGCTGTCTTAACTAATATGTAATCAAAAAATAAAAAAACAAGAGATAAATGCAATCAAGTTCTCTTCCTTTTTAGGTTAAATTAATGACTTTTCTCGAGTGGCTTTATAACACATAACATTATAAAGATCAAAACATATAGGATTAGGCGAGAGATGATGATTAACGGCTTTTCTGGAATGAGTTTATTAGTGAAGTGACACTTGCGGTAT
This sequence comes from Cryptosula pallasiana, assembly GCA_945261195.1. Classification (NCBI taxonomy): domain Eukaryota; kingdom Metazoa; phylum Bryozoa; class Gymnolaemata; order Cheilostomatida; family Cryptosulidae; genus Cryptosula; species Cryptosula pallasiana. The sequence goes on along the minus strand of OX183131.1, from coordinate 2,168,405 downwards.
TATAACTAATTACTTTTTAAAACTTGTGAAAATGAACTGGTAACATTACGTCGACTGAAATAATACCTAAAACGTCTCGCATAAATTTTGATCTAACCGAAAATGGACTGAAAACCTTTAGGATGAGTACAAAATTATCGTAACTCGCTATAACGGATATTGTAAGAAATATTTTATTTTCTCGTTGCTAACTTGACGTAAAATATTTTGTAACGGATGACACGTGATCTCGATCGATTTTTGCTAACTGATCACTTAGTTACTCGTAAACATTTGATACTCGCTTGATTTCTTTGATAACAGCAATATCCCAATTATGCTTATCGTAAATATTTCAAAAACGGATATTGCGTGTTTCAGTTGGTTTTTCCTACTAAATCGCTTAGTTACTCGTAAACATTTGAAAATTGTTTGATTTTTTCGCTGATAAAACATGTTGCAAGTATCTTTTACCAAATATTACCGTGATTTTCAATCAGTTTTCCTTACTAGATTACTTAATTACTCACCAACATCCATAATTGTTTTTATTAATCATTGTTGCAAAGCAATGCTGTATTTAAATAATATTACTACGTTTCCAACCAATTTCCTTACTGAATTACTTAATTACTCGCCAGTATTTCATAATTTCTTTCACTAATAATTACAAATAATATTGTAAATAAATAATTTACCAGGAATATTAATGCTCAAGTCTCCTCTCTCTCTCCTCTAAACACTCTCTCTAGATATATACAAACACAGTTATTTTTATACGTAAACTCAATCTCGAATGCTGATAATATGTGGTCTCAAGCGGATAAATGAAGTTAAAGTACTTTACATTACACGAAATTTACTGTAAATTTTAATCATCTAGAGGACTAATGGTATCCTCTCTCTCCTTTCTCTCAAGATATCTCCTCTCTTTCTCTCTATTTCTCTCTCTCTCCTTTAACCTCTCTCCTCTCCCCCTCTCTAGATGTATACAAATTCAATTATTCTTATATGTAAACTCGATCTCGAATGCTGATGATATGTAGTCTCAAGTGAATAAATGAAGTTAAAGTACTTTGTATTACACAAAATTTACTGTAAATTTTAATCATCTAGAGGGCTAATGCTACCCTTTCTCCTCTCACCTCTTTCCCTCTCTCCTCTCTCTCAAGATATCATATGAGTCAAAATTACCAAATACTGTAGATTTTAACCATCTAGAGATCTAATTTGGCGATTTTCCAACATATATACCCTATGAGTTAGAATTATGCATATAATTATGTAAAAAAATTATCAAAAACTTGAATGCCATACATTCAAAATTTAGCTGCCATATGAGTTCAAATTAAGTAAAAGAATAATCAAAACTCAAATGCCACTTAAATGCCACTCAAATGCCACTCAAGTACCCCTCAAATGAAATACAATATAAACTCGGCGAATTCATCCAACGTCGCAACCCATTGCATAACCCCCAAGACCAGAACCACAAAAAAACACTTGGTAGGGAGATCTGCTCATATATTACTACTATTATGTACATTGCATCTATGCAGCAGCAATTTTCCTTAGCGATAGGGAACTCCCTAAAAAAGCTTTCCATTCTTCATCGTCGTTGTTACAAACAGTAACCAATAAAGTACTTGGGTACTTAGCACTTAGATTGGGGCCAGGCAAATGTCATGCTGTTAATGGAAATGACAGTATAACATTTGCACGCCGTGATTGGTTGATCAAGGAATCGAATAGCAACTCTTTGATCTGGATCAAAACTTGGTGATACCCTCAAATAAAATGCTGGCGATTAATTGGCGATATCTCCGGAAACAGAAACAGCAAAAATTGCGCAATAGCTAAGCTAATCGCCAAACAGAATCATGTTACAATTTAATGGCAGAACATCCATCATTTATAGCGAGATAGCACAGTAATACCCATAATAAGTCGAAATGCTATCTGCAGTGAGCAACTACCAAGGATAAAATATAAAACGGCTGCGAGCTGCAGTCATTTAATATAACTGTGATAACGATTCAAACGTAGCCGTTTATTGGAGTAATTCGGCGTAATATCTGCTAGTAGTAATACATGAGCAGATCTCCCTACCAAGTGCTTCTGTAAAACCGTATCGTTATATCACAGAGTTCACTATTGTGTTTTTATCAGTATTTTTGTACTTCATCCACAGCAGTCGGTACTTCGCTATTTATAACGATTCACATATAGTTACTTGTACTATGATGTCCTCGCCAAAAGTCATAAAGAACTATGCCCACGATAATATGCCTGTAGTTGTTGGTCACATGACAAAAGCTGTTATCAAACATTGTTTGTTAATTTTTAGATCTTTACAACGGCAGAATTTTGCTACTACGTTTATCAAGATGCCATAGCAGCCATTTGTGAAAATCATGTGATTTCTAATTCCAATTTTCAACACACGACGGCCTACTTTTTGCCTCACCCAGTTCGAGTTTTTGACATCCCTGTTACATTACATCCATGGTAACTAGTGCCAAATTATATCACTCAGATAACGCTGTCAAATGACTCACTTGAGGATATGGTACCAAAATGCTTTGAAGAAAACAAAGGGTGACTACTGACAACCACATCTACAAGTTGTCAGATTGCTTGTGACCCATTTACATATCTGGCTAACAGAATGGCAAAGCTCAGAGTATAGTGACTGAGGGAACCAAAATATTGACCCAAACCAGGCATTCATTAATTTTGTTTTATAATTATTCATACTTTTGTGTCAAATATTCAAGGTGATGGCTTCTCCTAGCGCTCCTGGTAACATGCTTTGAATATATATGACTCTGGCAGAGCCCCGTTTCCCATAGTATATACTCAAGGCTAGCAGAAAACCGAAATGGAATGAGCCCTAAATGTATACAGATGTGGAGTTGGCAGGAAACAGTGAAATGTGCACTTTCACATTCACATCAAATGTAGATGAAATAATTTTCAAAACTTTATGTTTCGCCTATCAATTTATACTTTATCTACCCGTCTAAACTATGACCATCAGTCTACACTATGTCTATGGGATTATATGATGTCTATTGGTTTATACTTTTTCTTTCCATCTATACTATGTCTATAGGTCTATACTATGTCTATCAGTCTATGCTGGGCATTTTCGCATTGCAAACATTTATTTCAAAATGGGCTAAATTCTCTTTTTAGTGAGTTAAAAACTGGTTTTTTGGAACGCTATGCCAAATGTAGATTTTTAGCGTATGGGGATAATTCACCCCAAAGTCATTTATTTACAGAGTTTCGAAAAAATTGAAAAGTAGGCACAATTTTTTTTCCAAGTATTGTTTGCTTAGATACCACCGTATAGGTTTGACTTGTTTTATTGTAGCTGTTATTGCAATTTTATTGTTGGTTTCTTCCATATTAGAAATAATAACACACTTTGTTACACCAGCTGCTCAACAACCAATGGATGTTGGAGAAAAATGGCAGCTATACCAAAAGCGACCAACGGTTATTGTACCTCTGCAAATGTACTGTAAACTACTGTGCCTTGGAACAGAAGCTACGGAGACAACATAAATAGACTAAGCATAAGCACTCTTTGTTGGCAATTGACAAAATTTTTGTGACAGGGTTGTGAAACCGGCAAATTCAACTTTTGAATTTAGCTAGCATTTAAAAGCAGGGTGTTCTTCTCCTTTGGTGCATGATGATTGGCTAGTTGTAAGAAGAGCAAACCCTATAACATATTTACAAGTATGGCGCGACAGCAACGAAATAAAAATGAACTGTTTATATTGATTAGAACATTTGCTCGAACGAAAGTGCTTCGACTGTAAGGGTTCATATAACACCCTTCAGTTACTGCTAAAAAACGGTTTGTCCTTATACGACTTTTAGTAAGTGCTGGAAGTAACGTGGTGGAACGGGGACTGTGACAGCTAACAGGGTTAGTCAATTAATTAGCTCGATAAAATATTTAATCTAATGTTGAAACTTTCCTCTCAAAAGTTTGGTTTCAGGACAAAATATTTTTATACTTGGACAACCCTAGAAGTTGTTACTAACTTTTTAATATTTTTACAGAAAACAAGTATATGTTGCAATTACAGGTGTAATAACTGTTTTGACTGAGCTGTATTTTCTAAAAGAAATTTTTTTCTACGCAATCAATGGAGCTATAACAAGCTTTAAATACCACTAAAACCATCAATCTGGTGAGACAACTAGATTTTCACATTGCCTATTTATTATCTATCGCTTAGAGGCTGGTCCTCTTCTGCCATGATTTCCATCACAAAATCTTTTTCTTCTTGCAGTTGCAAAACGCCATCTCTAGGTGCTAGTAGGGTATCCTTCTGGTGATCTATTTTCTCAGTATAATAGTTATCAACTTTGGGAGTGAAAGCATGTCCTTGCTGTGTAAATCTTGTGAAACAATGGGGGCTCCCGTGCATTGGTGACTGGACTGTCCTTGATCACAAGTGGGCAGAGGTGGATACTCAACAATGGACTGAATAACGAGTGCGGTATTTCGACGCCTGTATCTCTCAACAAGATGGAGGTACACATTGGAAACTTGGCTAACAGGTCCACCAGATTGTGCTTTTTTCAATGGTGTTCAATAAAAGGATGTCACTTTATCCATCCGGAAGTTATCCCTACTTTTGTGGGACTTAGCTGTTTTTGCAGCTCACTTTCACCAGAGAAATAATACTTCAGTTTCTCTGTTTCACTGACATGAGGAAGCTTCTGCCAGGAAGTTGATTCTTCACAGACAGCTGTACCGGACTTCACTTGCCCTGTTGCAATTCAGTTTGCAAGTTTTTCCATCAAAACTTTGCCCAGGAGAAACGCTAGTAGTAATATATGAGCAGATCTCCCTACCAAGTGTTTTTTTGTGGTTCTGGTCTTGGGGGTTATGCAATGGGTTACGACGTTGGATGAATTCGCCGAGTTTATATTGTATTTCATTTGAGGGGTACTTGAGTGGCATTTGAGTGGCATTTAAGTGGCATTTGAGTTTTGATTATTTTTTTACTTGATTTGAACTCATATGGCAGCTAGATTTTGAATGTATGGCATTTAAGTTTTGATACTTTTTTCACATAATTTGAACTCATATGGCATCTTGAGAGAGAGGAGAGAGAAGACAGAGAGGAGAGAGGAGAGTGGATATATTTATATCTACATAGAGAGAGGAGATATATCTACATTGAATAAATATATTCATCAAAAATGAAAATGATATGATTATATACCTGATTACATAATAAGTAGGGAAAATCTTCCTATATAATATAGCTAGAGTCAGTAAATACTAAGTTATACAAAGCAATACAACTTGTAATGACAATCAATGCATTCATACATACATACATATGGTATCTTGAGAGAGAGAAAGAGAGAGAGGAGAGAGATCTTTTAGTTTTCTAGCAATTAATGTATATATGGTCAATTATGTACATATTTATGGGTATATTTATATCTACATAGAGAGAGAAGAGAGGAGATATATCTAAATTGAATAAATACATTGATTAAAAATGAATCATTATATGATTATATACATTTATTACATAATAAGTAAGGAAAATCTCCCCACATAATATAGCTAGAGTCAGTAAATACTACGTAATACAAAGCACTACAACTTGTAATAAATACTAAGTAATAACAGTTAATGCATAGTTTGTTCCTTTATAATGATGTCTTTGATGTAGTGATGTTACATCTTAGGAAGGAAGACTTCTGTTCTATGTGCTTTTAATTTCGTAATGAACTAAAATAAAAAAATTATGTATTAGTATAGAATGATTAAGCAAAAATGTAAAATAATTATATGAATTTGAATTATAGTTCTAATTACATTGGATAGTTTACATTATTAGAAAAGGGAAATAACTCACCAAGTTACATTGTTCAACTTGTTCTTTCTTGAGCATTATTTTCACCAAGTGCTTTTGATTCTCTTTCATCTATCTAAAACAAAACAAAAAATACTTGCTTTATAAATATGTTGTAAAAAAATACACTAATTACACCAAAAAAGTGCTTTTTTTTTACCTGAAAAAATGTATATGTTCAACATTTTGTTGTAAAAACTACGCTAATTACACCCAAAAAGTCCTTTTCTTTACCATGAAAATGTATATATTCAGCATTTTGTTGTAAAAAATACACTAATTACATCAAAAAAGTCCTTTTTTCACCTAGAAAATGTATATATTCAGCATTTTGTTTAATTTATGGTAAAAATTAGTAAAACTCACCTATAGTGATATGATTGCCTTGAGTTATAGATTAGCTTTTTGAACTCTTGTTCTGGACAGTTTTTTTCAGCATCATCGAAATATAATATAAGTAATTTTTAGAGTCTTCATTGGTTTGGTATCATCTAAGTAGGTGATAGATCTTGAAAGAAATTCTTGCTGTGTTGGAGAAGTGTGCTGTCTTCAGAATCCATGTAGTTTGAGTCTTCATTGATTTGGTATCATCTAAGTAAGTCGTAGATCTTAAAAGGAATTCTTGCTGTGTTGGAGAAGTAGATTGTCTTCAAAATTCATGTAGTTTGAGTCTTCATTGGTTTGGTATCATCTAAGTAGGTGGTAGATCTTGAAAGAAATTCTTGCTGTGTTGGAGAAGTGTGCTGTCTTCATCTTCATTGCTTTGGTATCATCTAAGTAGGTGGTAGATCTTGAAATGAATTTTTGCTGTGTTGGGGAAGTATGCTGTCTTCAAAATCTATGTAGTTTGAGTCTTCATTGGTTTGGTATCATCTAAGTAGGTGGTAGATCTTGAAAGGAATTCTTGCTGTGTTGTAGACTGTCTTCAAAATTCATGTAGTTTGAGTCTTCATTGGTTTGGTATCATTTAAGTAGGTGGTAGATCTTGAAATGAATTTTTGCTGTGTTGGAGAAGTATGCTGTCTTCAAAATTCATGTAGTTTGAGTCTTCATTGGTTTGGTATCATCTAAGTAGGTGGTAGATCTTGAAAGAAATTCTTGCTGTGTTGGAGAAGTGTGCTGTCTTCATCTTCATTGGTTTGGTATCATCTAAGTAGGTGGTAGATCTTGAAATGAATTTTTGCTGTGTTGGGGAAGTATGCTGTCTTCAAAATCTATGTAGTTTGAGTCTTCATTGGTTTGGTATCATCTAAGTAGGTGGTAGATCTTGAAAGGAATTCTTGCTGTGTTGTAGACTGTCTTCAAAATTCATGTAGTTTGAGTCTTCATTGGTTTGGTATCATTTAAGTAGGTGGTAGATCTTGAAATGAATTTTTGCTGTGTTGGAGAAGTATGCTGTCTTCAAAATTCATGTAGTTTGAGTCTTCATTGGTTTGCTATCATCTAAGTAGGTGGTAGAGCTTGAAAGGAATTCTTTCTGTGTTGGAGAAGTAGGCTGTCTTCAGAATCCATGTAGTTTGAGTCTTCATTGATTTGGTGTCATCTAAGTAAGTCGTAGATCTTGAAAGGAATTCTTGCTGTGTTGGAGAAGTCGACTGTCTTCAAAATTCATGTAGTTTGAGTCTTCATTGGTTTGGTATCATCTAAGTAGGTGGTAGATCTTGAAATGGATTCTTGCTGTGTTGGAGAACTAAGTAGGTGATAGATCTTGAAAGAAATTCTTGCTGTGTTGGAGAAGTGTGCTGTCTTCAGAATCCATGTAGTTTGAGTCTTCATTGATTTGGTATCATCTAAGTAAGTCGTAGATCTTGAAAGGAATTCTTGCTGTGTTGGAGAAGTAGACTGTCTTCAAAATTCATGTAGTTTGAGTCTTCATTGGTTTGGTATCATTTAAGTAGGTGGTAGATCTTGAAATGAATTTTTGCTGTGTTGGAGAAGTATGCTGTCTTCAAAATTCATGTAGTTTGAGTCTTCATTGGTTTGGTATCATCTAAGTAGGTGGTAGATCTTGAAATGAATTCTTGCTGTGTTGGAGAAGTGCGCTGTCTTCAAAATCGATATAGTTTGAGTCTTCATTGATTTGGTATCATCTAATTAAGTCGTAGATCTTGAAAGGAATTCTTGCTGTGTTGGAGAAGTATGCTGTCTTCAAAATTCATGTAGTTCGAGTCTTCATTGGTTTGGTATCAATTAAGTAGGTGGTAGATCTTGAAATGAATTTTTGCTGTGTTGGAGAAGTATGCTGTCTTCAAAATTCATGTAGTTTGAGTCTTCATTGGTTTGGTATCATCTAAGTAGGTGGTAGATCTTGAAAGGAATTCTTTCTGTGTTGGAGAAGTATGCTGTCTTCAAAATTCATGTAGTTTGAGTCTTCATTGGTTTGGTATCATCTAAGTAGGTGGTAGATCTTGAAATGAATTCTTGCTGTGTTGGAGAAGTGCGCTGTCTTCAAAATCGATGTAGCTTGAGTCTTCATTGATTTGGTATCATCTAATTAAGTCGTAGATCTTGAAAGGAATTCTTGCTGTGTTGGAGAAGTATGCTGTCTTCAAAATTCATGTAGTTTGAGTCTTCATTGGTTTGGTATCATTTAAGTAGGTGGTAGATCTTGAAATGAATTTTTGCTGTGTTGGAGAAGTATGCTGTCTTCAAAATTCATGTAGTTTGAGTCTTCATTGGTTTGGTATCATCTAAGTAGGTGGTAGATCTTGTGTAGTAGATGATGCTTCTCCGCTTGCTATTGAAGAACTGGATGCTTTCTGTGTGAAAACAGTGGCTCTTAAATAGCTAAAGTCGCACTGATTAAACCTTATGAATCAGCATTTTTTCCAATGCTTTCGCGGGAATAAAAACTGTTTGTTCCCGCGAAAGCAAGGGTTTCCATTCGCGTGAAAATAAATTATTTATTCCCGCGAAAGCAACGGTTTCTATTCGCGTGAAAATAAACTATTTATTCCCGCGAAAGCAACAGTTTCTATTCGCGTGAAAATAAACTATTTATTCCCGCGAAAGCAACAGTTTCCATTCGCGTGAAAATAAATTATTTATTCCCGCGAAAGCAACAGTTTCTATTCGCGTGAAAATAAACTATTTACTCCCGTGAAAGCAACAGTTTCTATTCGCGTGAAAATAAATTATTTATTCCCGCGAAAGCAACGGTTTCCATTCGCGTGAAAATAATTTATTTTTTCCCGCGAAAGCAACAGTTTCTATTCGCGTGAAAATAAACTATTTATTCCCGCGAAAGCAACAGTTTCCATTCGCGTGAAACTAAACTATTTATTCCCGCGAAAGCAACAGTTTCCATTCGCGTGAAAATAAATTATTTATTCCCGCGAAAGCAACAGTTTCTACTCGCGTGAAAATAAACTATTTACTCCCGCGAAAGCAACAGTTTCTATTCGCGTGAAAATAAATTATTTATTCCGCGAAAGCAACGGTTTCCATTCGCGTGAAAATAATTTATTTTTTCCCGCGAAAGCAACAGTTTCTATTCGCGTGAAAATAAACTATTTATTCCCGCGAAAGCAACAGTTTCCATTCGCGTGAAAATAAATTATTTATTCCTGCGAAAGCAACGGTTTCCATTCGCGTGAAAATAAATTATTTATTCCCGCGAAAGCATTGGTTTGTATTCGCGTGAAAATAAAATTTTTATTCCCGCGAAAGCAACGGTTTCCATTCGCGTGAAAATAAAGTATTTATTCCCGCGAATGGAAACCGTTGCTTTCGCGGGAATAAACAGTTTTTATTCCCGCGAAAGCATTGGAAAAAATGCTGATTCATAGGGTTTAATCAGTGCAACTTTAGCTATTTAAGAGCCACTGTTTTCACACAGAAAGCATCCAGTTCTTCAACAGCAAGCGGAGAAGCATCATCTACTACAGCTACTAGGAGACCATCCAGCATCAAGGTAAGAAATGCTAAAATAATTATTTGTCTTTAGTTAATTAAATCATCTGGCTCTAAGTGGTGATAAGGTAAAAAATAATCAATAATTATTTAACACTAGTAGAAAGCTCTAATTATTTATTTTTAAAATAAATAGTAAATAATTATTTAACACTATAATAATTTCAGTATATTCACATCATTAAAAAACTAAGTTCTTTTACCATTTTGCAGGTATGATGACATCACACTCCAAAGCACTTCTTAAGCTCCATATTGAACCAACTACAACTACCAACAACATCGACACTATCTCCACTACAACCACCAATTCCACCACCAACGGCATTCACATTGATGATAGAAGACCCAATCCTAACACCTTTAATGATACATCTTCCTGCTCAAACATCAACACTCCTGCTGCTATAGCAATGAAACACCATGTAAGCAACCAGCATCGAGGTAAGAAGTGCTAAAATAATTATTTGTCTATAGTCAATTAAATCATCTAGTTCTTTGGAACTAGCTTTTTATTATTATTTTATTATTTAGATCACTACAACCACTAAGAGGACTCTAAGTAGAGTTGAGGTAAAAAATAATAAATAATTATTTAACACTAGTAAAAGGCTCTAATTATTTATTTTTACAATGAATGATAACTGTTTTATGTTGATAATGAAGTAAAATAATACAATATTGAAAGTTTTAATCATTTTTTGGTTGTAAAGTTCAAAATCGACCTGTAGTTCAAGGCATCATTTAATAAGCTAACCTATTTTTTCTCTCGGACATACGACAATTCTGTCTAGCAATGTTAAAATACTGCGATCTTGAGAGGAAACAGGGTAGGTTCTATGAGCATAAAATTATCTAGGAGAGATACTTCTATGGTCAAGAGAACGACTCCATATCGTAATAGGAGGATAACTCCATAGTGCAACTAGTTGAGTTCTTCAACTAGTGTTAAATAATTATTTATTATTTCTTACCTTAATACAGAAAGTCTCCTAGTAGTTGTAGTAGATGTTGATCCTTCAGTCACTGTTGTTGAAGTGGATGCTTTCTGTGTAAAAACCGTGCTCCTTATATAGCTAGGTTGTACGAGGTACTAGGTACCGATTGACACGAGTTGATTTCAATGAAAAGCCTTTATAATATATAAGCAGGAAAATTCACGCGAAAACTAAAAAAATAAAAAACATTCTTCGCGGGAGTTTTCCGTCTTATATGTTATAAAGGCTGTACGCAAAAAACTCACGCGAAAACCGAAACTCAATAAAAACTTCTTCGCGGGAGTTTTCCTTCTTATGTGTTATAACAGCTTGATGCAAAAACTCACGCGAAAACAAAAAGAATAAAAAAAACTTCTTCGCGGGAGTTTTCCTTCTATGTACTATAAAGGCCTTACGCGGAAAACTTACGGTAAAAAAAATTGCGTGAACTTACTGCATAAAGCCTTCATAACATAAAAGAAGGAAAACTCCCGCGAAAGAATTGTTTTCTATTTTCCGCGTGAGTTTTCCGTGTAAAGCCTTTATAGTATATAGAAGGAAAACTCCCGCGAAGAGAATTTTTTGACTGTTTCACTTTTCGCGTGAGTTTTCCGTGTAAAATCTTTATGACTTATAAGAAGGAAAACTCCCGCGAAGAATTTTGTTTTTAGTTTCGGTTTTCACGTGAGTTTTTGCGTAAAGCCTTTATAACATATAAGACGGAAAACTCCCGCGAAGAATGTTTTTTTATTTTTTTTAGTTTTCGCGTGAGTTTTCTGCGTAAAGACCTGCTTATATATCATAAAGGCTTTTCATTGGAATCAACTCGTGTCAATCGGTACCTAGTACCTAGTACAACCTAGTACAACCTAGTACAACCTAGCTATATAAGAAGCACCGCTTTTCCACAGAAAGCATCCACTTCAACAACAGTGACTGAAGGATCAACATCTACTACAACTACTAGGAGATTTTCTGTATTAAGGTGAGAAATAATAAATAATTATTCAACACTGGTTGAAAAACTCAACTAGTTGCACTCTGGAGTTATCCTCCTATTACGATATGGCCTGACCATAGAAGTATCTCTCCTAAATATTTTCATGCTCATAGAACCTATCCTGTTTCCGCTCAAGATCGCAGTCTTTTGGCATTGATTGACAGAATTGTCGTAGGTCCGAGAGAAAAAATAGGTTAGCCTTAAATGACATCTTGAACGACAGGTTGATTTTGAACTTTACAGCCAAAAAACGATTACAACTTTCATTATTGTATTGTTTTAATTCATTATCAGCATAAAACAGTTATTATTCATTGTATTTAATATGAAAAATAATTTTTACTGATGATGATCATTATTATTATTCTTATTATTGTTAATATTATTGTGATTTCATTTGGTTTTCATTGTTACTTTATTGAATTTTGTTCGTCTTGTGATCTAAATAATAAAATAATAATAAATATTTATTTACCACTAGTTGAAAAACTCACCTACTTGCACTATGGAGAAAATAGCCTCCTACAACCAAATCCGTTTGTGTTACAAACCCTGTCTTTGGATATTGATAAATCGAACCTCAACTAGAATTCACTCCTAGGTAATTTATCTTTACTAGATAATTTTATGCTAATAGTATCTAAGTTATTTCTTTGTAAGATCACAGACTTTGACATTAACAAAATTGTGTGTTTGTCCGAGCACTAGTAAAGTACCTGACTCTAATTATTTATTATTAACAAAATAATAAGTAATTAATATTTAATGCTAGTTGAACCTAGATATAAATTTATCTCTACTAGATAGTTTCATACTCACACAAACTGTTTCTTCGCTACTTTATGTATATGTAGATAAAGCCAATGAAAATAAATGAATCAATTTTAACAATCAATTTTTTTGTATTTTGTAGACACAATGCCTACTTTGGACTCTTGTTTGAGACAAAACGCAGTAGCAGCAAAGACTATAAAACATCTGGATCAGATCCAATTGAAGTAACTGCAGATAACTAAAGGAAAAACATGTGCTACAGCATACAGAGTGAACAAGGTGTGTGTAGATTATTACTCAGTCTCATTACACTACTATTAGTAAGAATTATTGTAGGTGTTGGATAAAAGATTGAGCAGTAATTTTAATAAATTCTAACCATTGTAAATAATACTTCAACTCAAATAAAATTAAGGAAAATTGAGTGGAATAAAAGAATATTTCACCAAATACCCCAGTTTTCTTGTGGATATATACAAATAGATGAATATCTAGCTTCATCTATTTTTTTCATTTGAGTGCGATTATTTCCTCTCCTCTCTCCTCTTTTCCTCTCTTCTTTCTCTCAAGATACCATATGAGTTCGAATTATGTAAAAAACTATCAATACTTAAATGCCATACATTCATAATGTTTTTTATTGTAGTTATTTCCCAAATACTGTAAATTTTAACCATTTAAAGGTCTAATTTGACGATTTTCCATAATATTTTATAGTATTCAATATACTTATTATGTAAATAACTAAAAGAAATATTTACGCTCAAGCCTCCTCTCTCTCCTCTCTCCTCTCTCCTCAACCAAATACTCCTCTCTCCTCTCTTGCAGTTATTTCCCAAATACTGTAAATTTTAACCATCTAGAGGACTAACTTGGTGATTTTCCAACATATTTTATAGCATTCAATATAGTTATTATGTCATAAATGTATATTATTCAATCTAGATATAAATATATCCATAAATATGTACATAATTATCCATATATACATGGTTGTATAAAAAACTAAAAAATCTCTCTCTCTCCTCTCTTCTCTCTCCTCTGTACATAGCTATAAAATGTTAATATGGACATGAATTTGGACATGCACATGTACATAAATATGAACATAGGTATGTACGTAAATGGACATGAATATGGACATGTACATAAATGGACATGAATATGGACATGAATATGGATATGAATATGGACATGAATATGGACATGAATATGGACATGAATATGGACATGTACCTATTCATGTCCATTTATGCACATGTACATGAATATGGACATGTGCGTATTTACTGACTCTAGCTATATTATATAGGAAGATTTTCCCTACTTATTATGTAATAAATGTATATAATCATACAATGATTCATTTTTGATCAATATATTTATTCAATGTAGATATATCTCTCTCCTCTCTCTATGTAGATATAAATATACCCATAAATATGTACATAATTAACCATATATACATGAATGTATAGAAACAAAAAATCTCTCTCCTCTCTCTCTCCTCTCTCTCTTTCTTTCTCTCAAGATACCATATGTATGTATGTATGCATTGATTGTCATTACGAGTTGTGGTGCTTTGTATTACTTAGTATTTACTGACTCTAGCTATATTATATAGGAAGATTTTACCTACTTATTATGTAATCAGGTATATAATCATATAATGTTTCATTTTTGATCAATATAGTTATTCAATGTAGATATATCTCCTCTCTCTCTATGTAGATATAAATATACCCATAAATATGTACATAATTAACCATATATATATATATATGAATGTACAGAAAACTAAAGAATCTCTCTCTCCCTCTCTCCTCTCTCTCCCTCTCTCCTCTCTCTCCCTCTCTCCTCTATCTCTTTCTTTCTCTCAAGATACCATATGTATGTATGTATGTATTGATTGTTTGTTACAAGTTGTAGTGCTTTGTATTACTTAGTATTTACTGACTCTAGCTATATTATATAGGAAGATTTTCCCTACTTATTATGTAATCAATGTATATAATCTTATAATGTTTCATTTTTGATCAATATATTTATTCAATGTAGATAAAACTCCTCTCTCCTCTCCCCTCTCTCTCTTCTTTCTCCTCTCTCTCAAGATGCCATATGAGTTCGAATTATGTAAAAAAATTATCAAAACTTAAATGCCATACATTCAAAATCTAGCTGCCATATGAGTTCAAATTAAGTAAAAAAATAATCAAAACTCAAATGCCACTTAAATGCCACTCAAATGTCTCTCAAATGAAATACAATATAAACTCGGCGAATCCATCCAACGCCGTAACTCATTGCATAACCCCCAAGGTCTAATCCACAAAAAAACACTTGGTAGGGAGATCTGCTCATATATTACTACTAACGCTTGAGCCACAGGTAACATTTCATTTCCCTTTTCTGCATCCACTTGTTTATCTGCTGAGGTTGAACAACCTGGCAGCTGTCTGTAGTGAGCAGGGGGGTCTGTAACTTTACGCCGCTATTGTTCCAATGCACTGGGAGGCTAACGCTCAGTCTGTGTAGGGAGTGGATCCACCGCAGCTGTCAAT
This sequence comes from Cryptosula pallasiana, assembly GCA_945261195.1. NCBI lineage: Eukaryota > Metazoa > Bryozoa > Gymnolaemata > Cheilostomatida > Cryptosulidae > Cryptosula > Cryptosula pallasiana. Next base: position 2,153,302 of record OX183131.1, on the reverse strand, counting down.
AGGGGTAACCTCTGCATGTTTTGCTTGTTCCCGACCAAACTGCCTTTTTCATTCTCACTACGCTTGCTGAGAATAACTGATAGGGGGGGGGGGGGGGGGGGGGGGGGGGCACTCCTGTTTCTCTGGCCGCTCCAAACTTGGCATGTTCTCTCTAGAAGGGGAGGAAAACTTCTGTGCGGGGTGATATTTTTTCATCAAACTTCCTGTGCTATTTTTGTCAAACTCGTTGAGTGCAACTAGTGATGTAGACTATCTCTGCTCACCTGGCCGCTCTAAAACTAGGACACGTTTTTAGGAAGGGGAGTCAACTTTGCCTTGTCACAGGGTGCCGCTGGGCGAGAGCCAGTGGGGGAGTCAGGGGTGTAAGTACTATCCTAGCTGTACCATCCCAGCACTTGCTGACTAGTCTCTACAACTTCTGCATTCTAACTTCTCTCTTGTACCTGTTCGATAACTTTGATCAAGTACTGCAGTGGAGTGGAAAACTCAAGGCTACAGCTGGGGATGCTGGCAGGTTCGGGAAATCCTGCCTCGCTACAAACATCCAGCAGCACCACTTCACTTGGTGCTGGGCGTTTAGTCACAGTATGGGGTTCTTCTGGACACTTTTCTGTCAGGAAAGGAGGAGGGCAGCTCTGACTGGGGCTTTCGCACTGCTTCTCTGATTCCAGGCTAGTGGGCAGTAGTACAGTATCAAGGTTTCGTACACTATTTACCAGTGGCGTGACATCTTGGTCTGTACACTACATCCGTTGGCCTGCAACGACTATAGCGCACTCACTGAACTTGAGGCGGCAGTCATGGTTGGTGAGGAAAGGCATGCCCAGTATGGCGTCTTCTTTTATCTGACTGATTGCGATCGCTGTTGAGGTAGGTACGCCTCCTAGCTGTAGGGTAGTGGTCACTGCGCCAAAGAAGGGGATACTGGTGCCATCTGCCATAACTCCATAGGACTCACTCCCCCGTATGGTCTTCTTCACTAACGGAAGATGCAGGTCGAACACACGTTATGACAGGAGATTAGTAGTACACCCTGTATCGACAAGTAGGGTGGCTACTGTGTTCTCTATCCTGCAGGGAGGAAATAACTGTCTCGGTATGACCTCTCCACTTCAGCATTGGGCAGGTGAGTAGGTTGCACCTTAGCTGCTCGAGGGGGAAGAGACGGGGTTGTGTCTTTTGGGGATATGGGCAGCTCCATTTGTTGGCATACCGGTGAGACTGCAGCTTGCCGGCTCTGCGCTTCAACAGACTTGTGTTCTGTTACCTCCACCAACTGTATGGGTGGTATCTCCAGTAGGGTCAGAATGACTAGGGGAGGGCATTTCTGCTCTCTCTCTCTCTCTCTTTTGCTTACTCTGCTTCTTTGCCTTCTTTTTCCACCTCTTCTTGGGCTCTTCCTACATCAGGGATGGCCAATCTGAGAGGGTGGTGGGTACAGGGTTCCATCATTCCACTCTCTCCATTTCCTTGTTCCACCTTTGTGCCTTGTCGCAGGTAGCCGGTGCAGTAGCTACTGTGGGCACTTGTTGTTTCCCGACACAGGCTTTGCTCTAACTCTAGTGACAGTCTCAGGTCTCAAAGAACAATCCTTGCTGAGATTGCCTGTCTGTCCGCAACTCCAACACAGGAGGGGCACCCACTTGGCTGTGTCAGACAATGGCTGTTCAACGTGAAAATGGACAGGTGTCACGAGAGGCTGATATGCTTGAGGCTGAACCTGGGCAGGAGGCTGCATCACTGTGTGATGAGCAGGGGTTGCGTTATGCAATGAAGCGTACGAGGTAGAAGGACGAGCTGTTTGTTGCTGCTCTCTTTTCCCGCAACTAGACGGTTATGTCCTGGATGATATGTATCACTTTAGCCATTGTGCCACCCGGTACTGTAGTCTGATGCAGGGGTGGAGCAGAGCAACTCACCCTGGGGTGATTGTTTTCAGCTAGATACGGGTGCTCCAATTCTCTTTGGGCCCAGCTGACAGCAGCAGTCTGGTAATGATGGCAATTGGTCGTGGCAGGTGTATAGTACTTTTCGAAGCAATACTCGTCATCTTCTTCATCCACCACTCTGACTTTAGTGGTCTTGATGTCGGAGAATGTCCTTATGTGGAAGAACTCATTTCCGGCGTGAGCAGCTTCTTTCACAATTTAGAGATTCACAGCCAGCAGATGAAGCTTCAGATACTGGTGTCCCAGGGTTGACAGGAAGGCCTTCATCACCATCATTTCAACATGTCTCGCTGGCAAGTTTTTCATAAGCTACCCGTACCAATCTCTCCACTTTGTTGGCATATTCTTGAAGGGGAGTTTTTGGCAACTTCTTTAGATGCACCAGGTTCTGCAGAGTTTCACATTGTGCAAGCCCAAAATGGGCACGGAGGTTAGTGAATACAGCTTGCAGGTTATTAGGCCTGCCACAATTGACAGCTTCTTCACCGAGTGTTTCTCTAATGTGGAGCAGTGCCGTGTGGGCATCCCAATTGTTAGCATAAGCCACTTTCACAAACCGGGTGATGAAATACTCTACATCACCTTGGCCGTTTAACTTGGGCGGCTTGAAGTGCTGTGCGGAAGTGGGGGAGGAGTACGGGGTTGCAGAACGCCCTGCAATGTCTGTGCTAGCTGGTCCAAAGCTGCAGCTTCAGGGATGCCTGCTGGCGATCTTCTGGCATTTCTGGCTCTCTGTGCAGCCATCCAAGCGGGGAGTGGCCGTATCCTCTGACACAGCAGCAGATCCTCTGACATATGACTGTACTGGCACGGGGGCTGTAGTATCTATAGCTCACTGTAAAACAGGCAGTCACGGGCCTAACAGGAGACCCAGGGCTGTATTTTTCTCTAAGCTGTAAAAGGAGCACTCTAACAGGCTTGAACAGGGAACACGGGGCTGCACTCTTTCCTACGCTGTAAGGGAAGTGCTCTGTCTAGTGAGGGGCTCGTCACAAGATCAGAATAGAGGGGTATCACAGTATCCTTGGGATGGTAGCTGGGTGTTCGACCGGATCATCGTATACAGGGGAGCACAGTAGTTGTGGGGTGGTAGTGATTTGTTCTACCCGTTCACTGTATACGGGGGAGCACAGTATCCATGGGGTGGTGGTGAGGTGTTATACTGGATCACTGTGTATAAGGAAAAGCGCTGTTATTTGGGAGGACCGGGGAAAGAATAAACAGTGAGTTTAGAAGTATGCTGACTCTCAAACAGTGTCATTATTATTCCTATTATCATCATCACCATCATCATTATTTTTATTATTGTTATTATTACTATTATTTTCATCGTAATTCTTATTGGATTTTCCTTGAAGAGATTACTTGGGCACATTATACATCATATATTCTTAAAAAAATATCAAATCGAGGCATGTAATTGTAGTAATCACAGTGAGAAAGATATATAACTGTAGTAGATGTAACATTTATTACCTAAGCTTTTGTTTCTTAATTGCATAAATCCAACAATTTTCATTGCAGTCTCTACTACTGTCGGCATCATTTGCTTAAATGTTCCAGTTCACTTAGGGTTTGACCAATAATATTATTTATGTTCTCAAAAAAAAATTCTGTTATTTGAATCATGACTAACATAACCTTAGACTGTAATGTATAATATATTGACAAAAAAATTGACAGCCATAAAAATGGCATACTATGCAAATAAAGCGAGACATAAACCAATATATTTGGGTGTTGAATATGATTGTTGTAGCAGTTTCATATCCTGTTTAGCAAGAAATCTTCAAGAATTTGCTACAGGCGTGGATTGAATACCGCAAAGGTCACCCGATGATGAGCTTTAAAAAACAAAAACGTTGTGATACATCGTTTTTTTATGACCAAATGGATGAAATGAAAGTATTTTGAGGTTCAATATCTTGAAAAAATCCTTTACTTGCGTCAAGCATTCAAATTAAACAGTTACAGCTAATCCTTTATCATCCTGAACACCATTGTAAGTAAACTAATAATTTTTGAAATAGAAGAGACTATCGAAAACCATTAACAATACCCATATAATTGTCACAAGCTTGCCTTCTGCATAAGACTTATTGTAAGCAAAAGTAGAAGCAGGCCTGATGTTTTATCAAGTAACCAAAAACAAAAAGCTCAAAATACAACCAAGAAAAACTTGCAGGAACAAGCTCTTCTTTTTACTTTTAGAAATTGCTACAAGACAAAAACTTTTGAGCCTGCAACCTTGTTCTACAGTAAAATTGGCTAAGCAGTATTATTTGTTTGAGATAGGAGAAATGACAGCACAACATTGAGTTATTCATGCTGTCAGCAGGGCTAACTCATCAAAAATTCAGAGCTGAATGCTTTAACGGTTCCCAAAGTTGGATTTATCAGACAGAGAAAATAGCTAGTACGGTAGAAGCTAACGGCTAGGAGTAAAACTAAATACCTTAGAGAAATCACCACAGCGATGACGGCTAGCTGCAGTATCTTACGCATTCTGTCTCCGAAGGATCTGGTTGAAAAATCTACAAAGTATACAAAACTTTCTCCAGTTTGTGTCAGTCAAAACGCAATGGCTAGTGAATTGCCAAGAGGCAAAAACTAAACGTAACATGCTCATGTTTTTGTATTGGATGAAACATGGATGAACGCTAAAATATCCCAAATTTTAATGAATATGAAAATATACACTTTTAATGGAAGAAATAAAATATATTTATAAACATGAAAACTCTGTAATGAACATGTGGATATGCTTACAAATGCAAAAACTCCACAGTGAAGGAGTTGTATATATTTATAAACATGAAAACTCCGTAATGAAAGCGTCGATATGCTAATAAACCTAAAAACTCCGCAATTAAGAAATAAAATACGTTCATGAATATGAAATGGTTGAAAGAAAAAAAAAAATGTTTAATATATTATTTAGTTAAGCCTTGCTGTCAAGCAGCACTGGCTGACTAGACAACTGCAAGCTAGCAGCATATTTACATATTGAATGTCCTAGTAGTTCGCTAGAAATATGTGAGGCTACATCGTTACTTGGCAGACAAAGCAAAAATGCAAAAGCTGATTGCTGATTTGTTCAATAACAACTGCTTAGCCTAGTTAAGGCATGCATCTACTAGTAGACAAGAGATCAAATGCTGGTACTTAAAGTTCTGCCTTCAAACCCTCAAAATTTCAAACAACAACAATTCAGCAATAACCAAGCGTTAACTCGAGTGCTGAGTAACGATCCATCTTACAGACTATCTATGCTTTATGTGTATTTATATAAGTATTAATTACATTAATTTCTTTGTCATAAATTATTTCGTTCCTACACTTACATCAGTCTTGTAGCAATATGAGGGTGTGGGAGCAAGCAAGAGGGGAATGTCCCATTGTAGTGTCATGAAATGGAGAATGGTCAAAAAAATTAGGAACCACTGTTCTAACTAAACAAGCCCAATTTTCGCAACACCGCTTTGTAGCCTTATGTTATTGCGAGTAGTCATGTAGGAGCAGATTTCCGGCATAGAGTCTAAGGATAAAAAGGTTCTCCCAGTTATAAGTGCTTTTCTGTTTGCACCGCTTACAATGAGAACCTGAAATGGTACTTTTTTGCACACCAGTTTTTATCATTATTAATCTAGTTTGTATTTGTATGATTAACTAAGTATTTACTGTATAGGGGCTGTTTTTATTAGGGTTTGTATGATGATTCAGATTGGGGGGTTTGAGTATTGTATAAAAATGAAGTAAAACCAAGGGACACTTCAATATTTCGGATGTCTGCCAAATATATGATAACTAACCTGACTGTGCACGCTTCATACTATTACAAAAGGTCTTGTAAGCTCACTGGCCTGAAAGTGAATGCTTTTGCAGTACAGGGCATGTAATTTTTATTAAATGCATTGGCAAACAACTCTATCTCATGTACTACTCATAGAGAGTTATCCCTCCAAAGGGGAGATGACTCTTTGTTTATTCCTGGCTCCAATGACATTTAAAAGTTTTGAGCAGTTTTGATGCAAAGTTGAGCTTAATAAAATAAAAATTTATGCTAGATTGAAATGAAAAATGTGCACATAAGTATTATTGTATGATATTGTATGATACAAATATTGAAAACATGCATAAAGATTATTTCAGCCAATGATGACTTATATGAGCCATCATGGTATTTGGCTCCAGAGGGGTTGTCATTACAGAAAATAGCGCTGGAAATGGCTGACCACAATTTGATTACTCCACTTAGGTAGCAACGCCATCGATCAAGTTGCAGCTCACCAAAAGACATTGTGTCATGAGGCTTTGTGCTAACAGACATCCATTGTGAGAGAAATGCACCGGCTTAAAATTGAATTGCAATAATTAAAGTTGAAATTTCAATACAAACTACCTGAAATTAATCAAAAGTTGCACTTCTTTAAAAAAATTTTTTAACTTGGCGATTGAAAAGTTTTGATGTGTGCATACATTCACTAACGCCGCATACCTCGTATAAGAATCATGTAGTTTTTATGATTGATGACCGAGTTATTGGGCAATTGATGAGGAAAATGATTTTAGATGAGTTGTGTGAAAAATGGAATAGCTGTGACACAGTAACTCCCATTTATCTAAAAAGTTATCTCTTAAAACTCCACACGTGCAGGTGCGTAACCAACACATTTGGTTCAGACAACAGATCAAAGTTCTGATGAGTGAATCTTTAGTTTTCAAAGGTTAAAGTGAAACAATTACATCAATGTATAATCCACCATTAAAAAGGGGTTTCAACACTGATTCTAGAGCTACGTTCGCACTATGTAATTCTCGTACGAGGGGGCAGAGCCGAAAATTGGCTCGCATGTGTGATTAGTGCAATCTTAACAATTTCACGATCGGTGGCAGATTTGTTTTTTCATCAGGCAGTGATGGAGCTATTTACGATTATCCGCCCGTCTAGCCAATCAGCATCCACATCACAACTTTTCAATTTAATACTTTTCAAGAAACTTGCAGCTGCTTGATAATTATTATTAAACCAATTTTAGAATGTTTTTTAATATTTCCTTGATCAATTGAAAGCCTCGTTTGTAAGTAAAATACTAAAGTCAGCAAACTATGATTGTCAATATAATAAAAACAACTAGGTTACATGCTCTGTGATTACAATAAATAAATTTAATAAAATAGCTAGTATATAATTATTATTATAGTTAAATATACTTGCAACTATTTATAATTATTTGTAATTTATTTCTTATTATTGGTGAGTTGAGAAAGGCTATGACTTATTGAAACCTCTGGTAATATAGGCTATACTATATTATTACTAATAGTAATTTGGTAATATATATTCATCAATGAAACGCGGTGTCTTGACAACTGTCAAGGCCATACGATATCGGGCACCAAAAATCGCAAATGTAAACTCTTGTAAATAATCGGGAGAGCAACTCCTGATCACTCCCAATAATCACATTGTCGAGAACCGCATAGATAGAATGTAACTTAATGGTGTAGTCAGTTTGGAGCATTGATGCTACTCGAAGGATATATTTAGCACTTTTATATGGGGCTTAGTGGGACTTAACTGGAGTTGTGCCCTTATTACACTTTTTTTGCCAAAGCTCACACCACAGGGCATAAATAGGGAATTACAGTACAGTCTATTGGTGCATCCACCTGCAAAGATAGTGAACAAAGAGCTTCCCTCTGGACTGCGTTTTGAATATATTAGCTCACTGCCCAGGGGTGGAACTCAAAAATAATTGGCACAAGGCTCATTCTTCAAATTTAAAAGGCGCCCCTACAAAGTGTTCTGGGCTTTCACAATCACCCAGTACAGCAACATTCTTCTGCCATATATCCCTAGAGCCCAACGTCACTTTAGGCAATCATTACCCTTACAAAAACCAGATGCAGAAAAACTGCCCACAAAAGTTCATAGCTGAATTTGGAGGCCCCTCATCGATTTAATGGAGAAGAATCGGTCGTAAATAGCATCCGTTGTCTTGAAAAAAAGTGGAAAGAGAGAGGTGAGAACACTCCTCTTACCGAAGAGATACGTCAAAGAAGCTAAAAAATGTGTTCTGGGTGTGATGACTTGCAAAGGGAAAAAGGGTGTGAATTCTAATGCATACCACAATCTCGCCTTTATCTCTTCAACTAGTAGCGCTAATTGGAAAGAAAATTGCGAGCAAGCAAAATACAATGAGGAGAGATCAAGACCGGATGTTAACGCTAAACTTGAAGATTTCCTACAGGAGGAATTTGGTGATTTTGAAGCAGGGTTCAGCGCTGATGATGATGAGTAGACTATTTCTAGCATCCATTGTAAAATTATCTAAGCTGATGCAAATAGTATTTTAAACTCTTATATCCTCCATGCACAATTGAAGTAAAATACTCTTGATACAAAATCGAACCTCATATTTATAATTACACACAAATAGCTATCTTCTGCACATATCTTCGAACTTATAGAAGTATCCCATGCGTATCTATAATGTTTTCGATATAATAAGTTAAGCACGTATTAAACTGTCAAAAGTTAAAAAACTAACTTATTCGCTTTTGTCAGAACTGTAAAACTACTCAAAACATCTGACTAACAAAATATTTTAGGGGTATGCGCTAGGTCTTTTTTTCACCAATATAGCTTATGATAAAGATTTCTCACGCTTCATTTCTATACAATACTTAAACCCCCCCAGTCTGACATCATCATCATCATACAAACCTATGTCTAAATCAACATACCAATACATTCAGAGCACCTGATGCACACAAAAAGGCACCAACAGGGAGAGCCCGATAAATAATCAACATACCACACCAATAAATACCGTACATTTTAAACACCTGGTGCACACAAAAAGGCACCCAACGGACCAGGAGAACCTCCAACACATACAATGTATAAATCAACATTCCACACTATAAAATTCTATACATTCTAAACAACTGGTGCACACAAAAAGATACCTCACGGGTTTTCATGGTAACTGGTGCATGTTTCAAGTACCTGGAACCAGGAGAACCTTCTCCTTAGACTCTATGACAGAGATCTGCTCCCTTATTACTACTACTGGCACATAATCGCTCACTTCATTGATCTTATTTAATTCCTCTAGTGTTTTTCTTTTGTCAAATTGTCTGATGTTTGGCAACTTTTCTCTGGTCATCTGCAGCTGCTCTCTGTGGTTTATAATCAACTTAACTAGATCCTGTCTCTCCGGAGTAAATTCTCGATATCTCGGATGTTATCATCTCTTAGTTGTTTGTTTCGCTGACCATGGTAGATTCTTGACAACTCAGCTGCCTCAGTCATGTCGGCAGTAACTCTCCTCGTATCCTCTTGCTCACTCTCTCCATTCGATAGAGCTCTCTTCTTGATGTCATCAAGCTCCTCTGCTGTTAACCACATTTTGTTCCAGATAGTCCTTGCTTGCATCGCTAGCCTGCTTTCCGTCACTGCAACTCCATCCATTTCTTCCCAAAATTTTGCCATTCTCTTCATATACCTTCTGTTGTCAGGTTCACTTGGTAGTAGCACTGCATAATCTTGATGTTATCAGTTCTGCCAAACTTCATACACTGGTTTCCTGTCTCCTCTCTGCCAGTAGTATGATGACTACCGACTCCTGCCTGGTTCTCCACAAAACGTCTGCCGGGCGAGGTAGCTCGAGCTTGGCTCTCACTCCCATTAACGCTGTTAGCTTGTATATTTGTAGTTGTATTCATCATTGCAGTACGAGTGGTGATTTTCTGTGGGTATTTTTTTCCTTAGCTGCTGGTCCTAACAAGAACCTAACCTGCGCACCAACAGGATCCATGGTCCAATGTAGCATCGGGTACCAAGCCCATATTAGTGTGCCCCGGTGAAGGTGTCATCACTACTGGCGCTGTCTATTATTATTATTATTTTCATGATTATTATTATTACTAATGTTATTGTTATTGTTATTATTATTTTTATTGTTATTGTTGCTGTTACTGTTACTGTCGTTGTTGTTATTATTATTATTAATATTATTATTAATAATTTGATGAAACATTAGCTAAGTTATTATAATGTTATCCATATTATCATATAAATTTATGTAAAATCATAAACTTTTTATTAATAATAATAGCAGTAATTATAAGCTTAATTCATTTTTGAATAATCAAAATAATATTGTTTTTCTTTCATTGTTGCATAATAACGTATACAACAACATGTACATATATATTGCCTGATATTATTTTGTTGGTCTCACTTGCTACACATTTGCTGTCTAACTCCTTAGCGGATGGTCTTCCAACATCGAATGAGCTGAGGTGAAAGAATTTGCGGACTGTTCAACAATGCAGTTTATCAAGGTAATTTATTTATTTATGCAACATTGTTAGAATATTGCAATCATAGAATGGTGGATAGTTTGATGACTTGTAGAATTAGTAGGTGTGTTGGTAAATATACGTGTGATTAATTTCTTTATTGAACTGTTGATCAACTGTTTAACACTTTGAAGAGTCGGTCTGTAATAGCCAATTGTAATCAGCAAAAGACGCCATGGCGTACCTACTTTCTCTCACTACTACTGAAAACTTGCCCCTCTGGCTATGTAGAATATATGAAATCTGGCTGATGCGTGATTGGTTTTGATGTTTTAGCTTCTTCTGCTTTCGAATAATTTGTTGTTCTATTTATACCATTTACTAGCCAATACAAATGGATCTTTCAAATCAGCCTTGGGACGTTAATAAATTATAAACTATTTTGTACAACCGTTTAACACTTTTTTCCCATGAATACATGTCTACGGATATTGATAACTTGGTATGCTGATTGACACAGTTCTTGCTGGCTCCTTGTATATAGCTACAACAAACCAGCTTGTGGACTTTTATAATGCTAAGAAGCTTGTCGACTTTAAAGGCATTGTTAAGAGTTATGAGCTGCGGATGAGCCAGGAAGTGGTATGAGAATATTACGTAGCCATGGTATGAGCCAGGAAGTGGTATGAGAATATTACGTAGCCATGGTATGAGCCACGAAGTGGTATGAGAATATTACGTAGCCATGGTATGAGCCAGGAAGTGGTATGAGAATATTACGTAGCCATGGTATGAGCCAGGAAGTGGTATGAGAATATTACATAGCCATGGTATGAGCCAGGAAGTGGTATGAGAATATTACGTAGCCATGGTATGAGCCAGGAAGTGGTATGAAAATATTAAACGCCGTATGGGCATGCAAGAAAAAAATGCAATTGAGCTCAAGGCACCAGTGATCGTAAAGCAAAATATAGCTTGAAAGGTCTGCAGAGGAAAGGGAGGAGTTGGTAAATTGAGAAGTGATGATAGCACATCTTTTGAGTTACTTTCAGGATAAACTGTCACCAATGAGAGAGTTCACCAAATGTTACGCAAAGACTGTACACTCCCGTGTGCAGTTTCCTCAGAGGTTCGCATGGAGCATAGTTACTCATTGCTGTCAAGTGCAGTTTCTTCCATTAGCGCTCATAGACCTCCGAAAAATATACTCACAGGTTATGCTTGCAGTTGCTCTGTCTAGGTGCAGTTCAGAAGGTAAAATCAAGGTCATAAATGTTAGTAAAAAGAATTTAGCAGCCCTTTTCAAACTATTTTATCCTTCGGCAACGCATATGAAGAAAGCCTCTTACTGAGGGGAAACCTGAAGTTTTATTTTATTGACTGACTGCAAAGCTACCGACAAGCTACATACTGCTCTGGGGATAGTGATGATCTTTCTCAATTGATTCAATTACCGGTAACAGTTTATTGCTAGATGAAATCATTGTGGTGGAATTGCGTGAGGAAGTGTGTGATAGCAGATACGCCAGGAGTTGCCCTGCCTTACCTTACAAGATAGATGCGTCTGATTGCCTAGCAACAGAAGGCCAGCCTGTGAGCCTACGGATAGCAGGGACGATCTAGCCAAGTGCATAAAAGAACCTCACGCTAGGCACTGTTCCGGTGAACTTGTGACCTGATTATTTATTATAGTTGTTAATGCGAGCGGTTATTCTATCTGCATGAATGTTTAGGCAGGTGAATTTGATTTGTTTGTAAGCACTTATATTATATATATTAACCTCGTTTTGGAATAGTCGATCATATTTTATTATTATTAGCCAATTGTATGTATGCATTTTCAACTGTATGGTTTTCTTATAAAGACTGGGGCAGATCGCCCAAGCCTCCAGAGCTCTGGATTAGCTGTGTTAAGAGTAGAACTGTGTCGACGAATGTAACGTTGGTGTTCCTCGCAATCAGTCACTGGAAGTTTTAAGTCGTTGTTCAACGTGCCAGGATTGTTATACACGCTTTGAAACATCTCTCGCTGTTTGTAAGTTTTTCATATCTTGTTCGAGAATATATTTATCATTAACAACTGTAACTCTCTCCTTTGCTGTACAACTTATGAAGCAGTATGAAGCTTGTTAGTTTGCAATAATCTCAGAAGTAACTACACTCTAAGATATTGTCCAAGTCTGCATAACTTGATTGGTGAAATAGATTGCTGAACTTAATGCTAGTGAAAGACTATCAATTGTCAAAACTTGTACACGTGCTGACTTAGCACCATTGATAGTGAAACCGGATCTGGTTATATTGTGTAACAGATCTGCGTATTGTTAAGAGATAGTCTCCCGTATTGGAACGTATCAAGTAATTAAGTAATTAAGTGTCTATTGTGAGCTGGGTTATACTACCTGTTAGTAAAATCCACAATACGGAGTTTAGTGCCTGAGGCTAGTCGGCTCGCTACCATTTGCCCTAGCACTCAATAGTTTAGGAAGGCTCTAGTAGACAGTGGTCTGATGAAGGTCCTGAACAAAAAAGTTCACGTAAAACCTTTACATTATATACAAGTATAGGTTTCAGATCTGTTAATTATTTTTTTCCTAAACCTTTTTTATTTGTTTGAAATACAATCAGAAGAAAGAAAAAATAATTTAAATAGTGGAAATTAAAAAAATGACCTGTCGAGGAGTGAAAATTATCAATTTGAACTAATGAAAAAGTGACAATAATTATTGTTTTTAAAAAGTGAAAACCTATATATTTCTTGATACCATGGCCATAGATATGTAAC